>CM032333.1:57383809-57983809 GCA_019022515.1 Quercus aquifolioides
TCCCAATTAGCCTTAGGAGCTTTCGGCTTAGTCCAGCCGAGCTCTACCGCATCCCAAACGGTATCTTCTATAGAGCATAGAAATGCTCTCATTCTGACTTTCCAGAATGCGTAATTGTTCCCATCAAAAAATGGTGGAACATTGAGCGATTGAGGCCGGTCCATCTCAAATAGGGTCAAGGATCACACTACGGTATTTAAACCAAGCAAGTGTACCCGCTCTGATACCAATTGAAAGCTCGAAAACGTGTTGAAAACACACGAGCTGTTTAGACCCCCTAATTAAAATTACGGCTTGGTTGATTTTACACTAACTTAATACAAGTGCGGAATAGTGTAAACACAAGCGTATAAACAAGAAGCTACTCTAATTCATAATTAAAGCAACACAACAGTAATAATGAAATTAAATAAGAGTAGGGAAGAAGGATGCAAACACAGAAAACACCGAGACATGTTTTCGAAGAGGAAACCGAAGAACACGGCGAAAAACCTCTCCGCCGCCCTCCAAGCGGAAATCGATCCACTAGACAATCAGTTGGGATACATGAGTAAGCAAGAGACCCTCCAAGCCTAATCTACCCGATGTACCTAAGCCCTCCAAGCTCCTACTCCAACAAGGCTTCTCGGAACTGTGTCTTGTCTTAGTTCTCCGGATCCTACAACAAGCTCCATGTTGCATCTGCCATCCTTGGCTTCTTCCAATGCTTCCCAGCAGCACCAAAACGTCACTCAACACTCTCAAAAGGTGTGGTAAGTGTTTGAGCTATCAACCTCTCAATAGTGTGGAAATGGAGAGGGAAGGGTTGAGGAGATACCACAAGCAAGTGTATAGAGAAAGGTGGGGATGACAATCTCTAATTGCAAATGTGTTTGGCTAGGGTTTTCTCTCTGAAGCATTTCTCAACATTTGTGGGTAATGGGGGTTTATATAGGATAGGTGCAAAATGTGTGAGTCAGTCAGTACAGGCTGGCAGAACAGCATGTCTCGCGGGTGTCTTGCGGGAAGGCCTTACCCGCGAGATACTCGCGAGAGACAGCTGTCTCCATCTGTCCTGACTCTTCGTATTCCAGCATGTGCAGGGCACATGCTTCACTTCGCGGGAAGCTTAGTCGCGACATACCCGCGAGATTCCAACAGCTTCCAATTTGCTTGAGTCTTCACACACTCTCTATCACACACCCCTTACATCAATTCCCACAACAAATACAGGGTATAAACAATTGATAGAAATTACAATCAAATTTGGCACGGAATAAAAACCAACAAAACACATAGCTGTAAATCACAACTTTACAGTATGATGAACTCTAGACATACTGTCTTGTCCTCTACCAAGTCCCAAATGAAGTGATAACGGATCTCGATATGCTTTGATCTGGAGTGCTGAACAGGATTCTTTGACAAGTTTATGGCACTAGTGTTATCACAGAACACACACATAGTGTCTTGAGAAATTCCATAGTCATGCAATAGCTTTCTCATCCATAACAATTGTGCACAACAACTTCCTGCTGCAATGTATTCAGCTTCAGCCATTGACAGGGATATTGAATTTTGGTTTTTGCTCATCCATGAAACCAAGTTATTTCCAAGATAGAAGCACCCACCAGAAGTACTTTTCCTATCATCGATGCACCATGCCCAGTTAGCATCTGAATATCCCGCCAAACACTTATTCGAGTCTTTTGTATACCAAATCCCATAGTCAGATGTGCCATTTACATAGCGAATGATTCGCTTAACTGCTGTTAAGTGGGATTCTTTAGGGGCAGCTTCAAACCATGCACATACTTCGACAATGAATGCAATATCTGGCCTACTTGCTGTAAGATAGAGAAGACTGCCAATCATACTTCGATAAAGGGTTGGATCAACGTCAACACCGGCTGCATCTATGCTTAACTTTGCCGAGGAACTCATGGGAGTAGAAGTATGTTTCTTAGAGTCCAGACCAAATCTTTTGACAAGATATTTGGCATACTTCTCTTGAGAAATAAATATTTCATCTCTCCGTTGTTTCACTTGAAGCCTTAAGAAGTAGTTCAACTTTCCCACCATGCTCATTTCGAATTCCCTTTTCATTTCTTCCGAGAACTCGTGAGCTAGTTGATCAATTGTGGATCCAAATACAATATCATCCACGTACACTTAAGCGACAAGGAGGGATTTCTCATCTCTTTTAACAAACAATGTTCGATCTGCTTGACCTCTTTTGAACCCACGATCCAATAGGTAAGTAGTGAGACGATCATACCATGCTCTTGGTGCCTGCTTCAACCCATACAAAGCTTTCTTCAATCTTAGTACATGACCCAGAAAGTGAGGATCTTCAAACCCCTTTGGTTGTTCAACAAAGACTTCTTCATTTAGAAAGCCGTTCAAGAAGGCACTCTTCACATCCATTTGGTACAACTTGAAATCCATGATGCATGCTATGGACAAGAGAATTTGAATGGACTCTAGTCTTGCTACCGGAGCAAACGATTCATCAAAATCTATGCCTTCCACCTGAGTATACCCTTGAGCCACCAATCTAGACTTATTTCAGACAACTTCACCATCTTTATCTGTTTTGTTCTTAAAAATCCACTTGGTGCCGATCACATGTGTATCTTCAGGCCTTGGAACCAATTCCCACACATCATTTCTAACAAATTGTTGTAACTCCTGGTGCATAGACTCTACCTAATTCTCATCTTTCAGTGCTTCTTCTACCTTTTTAGGTTCAAATTGAGCAAGATAACAGTTGTATGTTACATGGTTAGCAGTATACTTTGGCCCTTTTCTCAAACAAAGTCCCTCGTTCACATCCCCAATAATATTACTTGATGGGTGATTGAGAGTCACTCTTGATGAAGGTTTCTTGGAAGTTGAGAGTTCCTCATCACGAGAAATTGGGGTTTGAACTTTTGGAGGAGTGAGTGGACTTGAGACTTCTTGTGTTGATCTAGTCTCTCTTATTGACATAGGAGGTGTGGACTCCTTTCCAGGCGTTTCTTTCTCAACATCATCACTTAGAGACATATCATCATCATCCTCATTCTCCTTGAGTTTGAGCTCCTTTCCATCATCCTCAATTTCCTTTTCTGATATGGTGTCGTCTATGACCACATTGATTGACTCCATCACCGTCTTAGTACGCTTGTTGTACACTCTATAAGCTCGGCTATTTGTGGAGTAACCTAGGAATATTCCTTGATCACTCTTAGCATCAAATTTTCTCGGATTTTCCCTGTCATTTAGAATGTAACATGTGCTCCCAAATATTCTGAAATACTTCACCTTGGGTTTCTTTTCTCTCCATATTTCATATGACGTCTTCTTTGTCCCTGCTCGGAAATAGATTCTATTACAAATGTGACATGATGTGTTCGCAGCTTCAGCCCAAAACCTTTGAGGTATGTTTTTGTTGAGTAGCATGACTCTTGCCATCTCTTGGATCACCCGGTTCTTTCTTTCAACCACCCCATTCTGTTGTGGGGTCTTTGGAGCTGAAAATTCCTTCTTAATACCATGCTTTTCACAAAAAGCTTTAAATTTAGCATTCTCGAATTCCTTCCCATGATCACTTTTGATTTTGACTATGGGAACTCCTTTTTCATTCTGCAGTCTCTTGCATAGTCTTTGCATTTTATCACATGCTTCGGACTTCTCTCTAAGGAATTCCACCCAAGAGTACCTTGAGAAATCATCAACTACCACCATAATGTATCTCTTTCCTCCTAGGCTTTCAGTTCTTGTAGGCCCCATTAGATCAACGTGAAGAAGCTCTAAACACCGTGAGGTAGCAATCACATTCACCTTGTGATGGTTTGCCTTTGTTTGTTTTCCCATTCGGCATGCTTCACATATAGTCTTCTCCACCTTTCCAAACTTTGGAAGTCCTTCAATTGCCTCAAGTTTAGAGACTTTACATACTTGTTTGAAGTTTGCATGTCCAAACCTGTGATGCCAAAGTTTCAGCATATCAACACGAGCACTTCTACACGAAATAGGTGCCGTAGGAACTACTCCATAGCAATTATCAGTAGTCCTATTTCCCTCCAAGACTTGAATCTCTTTTTCATCAATGATTATGCACCCCTTCTTTGAGAATTGGACAAGAAAGTCTTCATCACATATTTGAGTGATACTTAAGAGATTTGCCTTCAATCCTTTGATGTATAGCACTTCTTTCAGTAGAGGTAATCACGGTATTTCAACCGTCCCTTTGCCGAGAACTTGAGCATGGCTCCCATCACCAAATGTCACATAATCATAGGGCTTTCTCTTTAAGAGTCTTAAAGAGTGACTTTATCTCCTGTCATATGACGAGAACATCCACTGTCAAGATACCATAAACATGAGTTAAACACCTTCAATGAGGTGTGCACAAATAGACAAGCATAAGATAAACATTCTTGACCATCAAACAGAAATTCATCCCTATTTGCCATGCTTCTGCTAGATTGAATTTCCTTTTTCAGATTATCAACCTTTTCACACAATGTTCTATTTTTTCTCTTGTATTTCTCAATCAAAGAGTTAGACTCACATAAACTATTGTGTAAGGTGTGGTTCTTATTTTCAAAGTATTTCAGCATGTGAACTAACATCCTAGCATGTTTCCTGGATTTGATTAATTCTATGAGTTCATTATTAGAATACCCTTCAAACATACTCATAGAGTCATTATCACAAACATCTAAAACACAATTCAGCATGACCTTTTTCACAGCTGCATCCATGGTCAAGGGGTCTAGGATCGCACTCAGGTAATCAAACCACAAGGAGTGCACCCGCTCTGATACCAATTGAAAGTTCAATATGTGTCTAAAACACCCTTGAACATTAAGACCCCCAATTACAAAATTACCAATTCAAGCTTTATCAAACAATGTATGGGGGGGAAATGATAACAAGCTTATAATAGAATTGATAAACAATCTAAACCATAATAATCACAATCGCAACAGTAATTAAATGGTAAAGATAAAGAGAAGAGAGATGCAAACACAAGGACAACATGCGATGTGTTATCGAAGAGGAAACCGAAGCCCTCGGCGTAAAACCTCTCCGCCGCCTTCCAAGCGGTCAATAATCCACTAGAAAATGTAGTTGGGATACATGAACAACAATAGACCCTCCAAGCCTAATCTACCCAGGTACCTAAGCCCTCCAAGCTTCCTGCTCCAACGAGGTTGCGCCGAACCTTTTTCTTTTCTAGCTTATCGATTCCGCTACTAAACCATAGCATCAACCAATGGATATTGGTTCCTTCCAAACTGCTTCTCTTAGCACCAAATGAACCTTCTTACAGACGTGGGTGTGATAAGAAAAGGATTTGGTCAATGACCTCTCAAGGATGTAACAATGGAAAAGAAAAGAGTAGAGGAATTTGTAGAGTCTCTTAGATGAAGATTGGGGATGAGGCAATCTTGTTTTACTCTAGGGTTTCTCTCACAAAATTCTCTCTAGAAGCTCTCTACATTTAGTGGGAATGAGGGGTATTTATACTAGGATGAGAATGGAATGTGAAACATCAGTTTTTCCCAAACAGGGCATTCTGGCGACTTAACCTCGTGACTAGATTAAGTCGCGAGTTCAAGCCGCGAGCTAACGGCCTGGCCAGCCTAGGACTTTTGTCCAGTAGTGCAACAGCTGGCGCGACTCATCAGCTTCTGACATGCTTGGCACGTGTACAACTTCTGGTGACTTGCAAGCCATGAGTCACCCGCGAGATCCAGTCGCGAGTCTCTGTTTTTTTTGCACAATCTTGAGCATTTCTTCACACTTTCTCACTCACTACCCTTACAAGTTTCCCACCTAAATACAGGGTTACTAAGTGCTAAATTACAAGCAAATTGGCACGGAATAAAGCCAACAAGATGGTTGATAAATTCCAAGTTTGGATCTACTTCAATAAATGCATCATCACAAGTTCTAGCAAACCAACAACTACGGACATACACAGACCACTATGGAGGGAAATGGGTTGGAAAGAAAAGAGATTTCGTTAATATTCCAATATACAGGTACAAGAGTCTAGGAAGCATCAGACACATCATGGTCGATAGACCTGCATAACTGAGTATAGATACCACCACAAAAGAGTCCACCATAGCAAAACAACCATGGTCAGAGCTATACGAGAAGAGGTGTGAGTGGAGGTGTATTGTTGATGGCATGGGTTACGAGTTCCTAAGGCACGGTCAGCCGAGTTACCTAAAGACAAACCTACCAACATACTTGCTCATCTCGAATGGGAGAACAATCAAATGCAAAGGTGACTAAACCATTTTCATGTAGTCCAAAAGGCTAGGAAACATCTATCAGGGAAGGCGCAAGAGCGAGCCATCGAGTCTATTAATGAAATTACTAATTTAGATGATGATAAAGATATTTCAGACTTCTCAGATTCAAGCAATGATGATTTCTAAAATTTCCTACCTACGAAAATTAGACGTTGTTGTTAATGTCTACACACTCTGTGTAAGACATAGTGTTGTTGTCAATGTCTGACAATGCTGATTATGTACATTCAACTAAAGTATGGAATGCATTAATGATATGTGAGTCCCACCACCTATGGACGAATATTAACAAATAATAGATAGGAGACCAGCATACAATTTCGTCTATAGTAACCACTTTTAATGCTTTTGTATTACTGATTTGTTAATACAAGCCTTCTAGAGTTATCAGCATGACCAAAAATGCTACTTATCATATTCTTATAATTATGTGTTATCCTTCATTTCACTAACCATCTTATAACAATCTAAGAAAAATAAGTTATATAGTTGATTACTTTTTGCTATGGTAAAGATTCTAATTCTCTTGTGATTAAAATTTACTACAACAAACAACCAAAATCACACCAATGTACTCACATAACACTCATTCAACCGGGGGGAAAAAAAAAAATTCAGTACAATATCAAATGAAAATACCATTGCCATAAAATTCTGGTATGGGTTTTTTACCTGAGGTGATAGAAATTTCAGTTCAATTCGGAAGCAACTGTGGATCTGTGGAGCAGTAGTGGAATTCAGTTCAGACTGAAAGCAAGACAGTCTGAATGGGAGAAGAAGTAAAGTTATACACGAGCATAACTCGATTTTATAGAATTCGATTTTGCTTTATAACTCAATATTCTAATAGTCGGGTTATATAACTCGATGTTATATTAATCGAGTTATGTATAGATTAATAAATAAATAAATAAATGCTACACCTGACACCAAGACCGTCTGAATGGGAGGGGTACAGCTATAACACGAGCATAACTCGATATTTTTATAGTCGGTTACATAACTCGATTATTATAAAATCAAGTTATTCAGGGATTAAAAAAAAAAAAAAATTTGATTATGCTTTTCAAACTCGATTATAAAATGATCGAGTTCTTCATAAAACTTGATTATGGTAATGTCAAGTTTCAAAGCAGAAGTATTTCCCTAATTAGTTTGAGAAAAAGGACAAAATGCTGAAAAGTTTGTGAGAAATGGGCAAATGCCCATTTTGGCCTTGTAAAGGGTGTAGTGTATGCTTTAACGCCAACTTCGGTTTCGTGCGAGTAGTGCTTGCAATTCTTTTTGTCTCTTTGTCAATAATAGTGCTTCTGGTTTGCAAATTGAATTGGCTTTTTTCTTTTCTTTTCTTTTTTTTTTTTTTTTGAGAAAGGAGCTGATTTATTTTATTAACTTGAAACAATTGCATCCAAATCTAAAATTGAAACAATATGCGATGGGACATCTTCCATCCATACTTGAAAATCTGGTATGTATAATGCATTTTTCGCCAGACTATGAGCAACCCTATTGTCGTTTCTCTTAACATGAGAATACAACAATCGATCAAAACTATTAGCAACCCTTTTCACATCATCTACCAACAGACCTGTTGGAGATAGACTACACTCTGTTGACTTCAAAGCTTTAATCTGACCGAGAGAATCTCCTTCAAGAGTAGCTCTCCGAAAACCCAATTCACGCGCAAATGTCACTGCCTTCAGAGTAGCTAGCGCCTCAACCTCATCAGTCTTGTAAGCTTGATGAATTTTTTCTGAACAAGAAGCCAGCACAGCTCCATTATTATCCTGAATTACCACTATTGCCGCCACTTGAAATTGATTTCCCTTGGAATATTTTTTCAAGGCATTAATTGGATTAACTCCAATTGTAGGTGCTAGCTGGCTGGCATTGAAGCCCAATCCAGCTGCGTGACTGAAGGCAGCATTAATGAGGGCGTTACTTCAAGAGTTGTAACTGAAGAAACGTTCATGTGCACCGCGTCAGCACGGTCTTCCTCCATCGATTCTTATACTACTTTTTTTTGCTCTGGTCTGCCACTTACGGGTAGATCAGTCAAGGGGTCGGTTTTGCAAATTCGATTAGTTTAGTTATTAGCCAAGATATCAAATGCACTTTTCTTTCTCCAAATAATGGGCCATTCTTCAAATTCATTGACCCACAACCTAGATGTATCTAAATAAACTAATTAGCTTAGTTAATAGCTGAGATATATACGTATGATATCAAATCTTGTACTTGTCCTTCGTCTGGTCTGCCACTAATGGGTCCAAAGAATTAATAAGTGTGGGTCGAGAGGGTCAGAAGGATCTTAAATTCTTGACGTAACAATTCCTTTTCTTTTAAATAGTTTGTGCAAAGCAATTAATCATGGGATAACTGAATAATAAATCCATATTTTTGTTATTATTTTTAGATTAAATTTTGAATTCCAGATGACATAGCTAGTTTTAAACTTATTATAACGTTTAACCCGCATTATGTGCAAGTAACTTCCTTTTAATGGTAACTTTTTCATTGAAGACAAAGTATCCAATAACTGAATAATAAATCCATATTTTTGTTATTATTTTTAGATTAAATTTTGAATTCCATATGACATAACTAGTTTTAAACTTGTTATAACTAGCATTTAACCTGCACAATGTGCGGGTAACTTCCTTTTAATGGTAACTTTTTTATTGAAGACAAAGTATCCAATGTTAAAAACCACATAGAGTTATTTGAGTGTGGTGGGCCTTTTTATGTCCTAGGCTGGAGTGCTCCTGACGTACTACAACCCAATAATTCTAGGGTAGAAGAGTCAGAACTGGCTGAATTGAAACTCACCTTAGGCCAACTTATGCGCAAGTTAAAACACTTGGTAGGAATCTTGATGGAGTTACGCGCCCACAGTAGGAAATATTGTCACAAAAAACGTTATAGCAAGAGAAACATAATACAACAGGATAACTAAAATGTTTTAACTAATGTACTTGCTACTGACAACGTTAATGCTTAAACGATTCCACAAAAGGAAAATATGATAATGTAATTATGACAGGAGTAAATTAATAACAAGAAAATGGCATTAGTCCTTGATCAACCATAACAAAAGAAGGAAGAAGATTGGTTTGCTAAACTTAGTTCCTTAGAAGATTCAAGTCCAAGAAGGGAACCAATCTCCAATGTGGGTAACCTCACAGGGAAATCCTACTATAGAAATTACTCACTTTGAAAAATGGACTTAAGTAGCTTAATCTCCGATTCTTAACTTGCTAGAGAGTGGGCTACTGAGAGGGAAAGAAGTGGGTAGCCTACTGGTGCATGCTTATCAATCCTAACACTCCTATTTTCTTTCTCACTCTCAGTTATCTTATTTTATTGATTTATCTTCTTTGTTTTGTTTTTTTTTTTCCCCCCTCTCCTTTACTTCTCTATTTTCCGTATTTTCTCCTATTCTTCCTTCTATTGTTGTTTACTGTGCACAGCTAAAGCCTTTTTATATTGCCTACCATGATAAGATTTACCATTTTTACCCCTCAACTACTTTTGGCCTGTTGTGGGAGTCCTTCCCGACCTACCCACTGGTCTGCTGGCTGCCCACCCACCACTACTACCCTGTGTTGGCCACGCCACGCTTCATTCCCAAACAAAAGTAGTTTTGTTTTGTTTTCTTGCTTCCCTTAGTACTCTCATTCTGATAAGGGCTGGGTTTCTCTCTTACTAACTCCTATAGCATATATCTAGTGATTCCAGCTCATGTTTAACTCTTTTAGGTGGTATGTCATCCCAACAGGACATCTCCCCCAAAAGAGCTTGAGTGGGAACCCCAGAATAGGCTCCCATTTCTCCTCACCGCTAGACCACACCCTCTCTTACCTCTGACCCATGGCCTACATCTCCTGTATTGGCTAGGTACAAATAGGTGGTGCCTGAGCCTTGTGCATGCTCCACTCCTATATGAGTCCATTGCTTTTCTGGCATTCATGCATTTTCCATTGCCTGCAGGTTTGTCTGATCCTGCTGCGTGTTCTACTCCTTGTTTAACTCTTGTAGCATGGATGAGTCATTGGGTCTTCATTCTTTGCATCTCATTTCTTCTTTGGGCTGGGTATTGCTTGGGTGTGGGCTTTCTCTTCTTCAATTCGGCCCATGTCTCCTTTCACTTCTGGTCCATGGGCTAGCTGGTGCTCTTGCCATGCCATTGTATTGTTCTTGCTATGATGTTGTTTACCCTTGTTTACTGTACCACTTCCAGGCTTGCGAGCTGAAGTGCCCGCCATGCCAATTTTATGTGTTATCCTTTCCTACATTGCCCAATATTCCAGCTAGGTCAGTTCCTATAATATCTTGGGCTTACCCGGCCCATTTTATTCCTTGGGCATCCTCGGCTCGTTTCATTCCTTGGGGCATCCTTGGCCCGTTTCATTCTTTCCTACTTCTTACATTCTCATGGGTTTTCCCGGCCTAATTAGCATCCTTTACTTTTGGGTTTATTGGCCTTTGAACCAATCTCATTTACTAATTTCTTTCTTTGGGGTCCTCTGGCCCCTTTTTGCTTTCTTTCAACTTCTTATGATTCTCATGGGTTTACTACTTCATTCTTTGGGACTCCCTTGGGCCCATTTGCTTTCTTTGGGGCCTTTTTACCATTTTGTAGGCCTGTGGACCATTATTCTTGCCATTCTGGCCCAATGGTCTTTACTTTGCTGCTTTCTTTCTCCATTTCTTTTATATTGTTAGGCTTCTTCTACCTTTGGCCCCTTTTGCCAAAAATGGGCATTAACATTGAGCATTGTAAATTTAAGTATTATAATGTAATGCATTTGCCTGTGTCATCGTCAATAATAGACAAATAACCAAAACAAAGCATATAACCCCACAATGTGTTGTTTCTCAACAACAACAACAACAACAACAAAGTGTTGTAAAGTTTTATTTATTTATTTATTTTAATATTAAGATGCTTTTATTTATTATTCATCGTAAAATATGTAAAATTATTATTCCATAGTATAATATCTATAAATTTTAAATAAATTCTATTAATAAGATAATACAATTTTCACTGTTGTTTATTAAAAAAAAAAAAAAAAATCATTGATTACTACTGTTTTATTCTACCACTTTCAATCATAGTCTAATCGTTAACATGATATTATACAAACTCTGAGATATCATAAATATCTTGGTAGTAAGTTCTTGTTTCTCTTGTAAGATGTATCTTCTACAATGTTGAGAGTATCCTTATATTGTTGCTGGTGTTGGATGTTTGTCATTAGGATGTAGACAAAGAAATATATGTACATGGGGTAGTCTTCTCTTTTGATATTTAATAATGTAGACGTCTGGAAGTAAAAAAAAAAAAAAAACAGCTTCATTATATTAGTAGGGATAAATTATATTTATATAGGGAAAAAAAAGTAATTAGAATACCTGCTATCAATGATTTAAATCATTTAATAACTGATTGAGCTTCATATTAAAAACCCTTGTAACTACATCAGGTTAATCTTCTGCTTTTAAATTCGGATAACCTATTGAGAAAATAGCTCAGTAACATTTAAAATTATAGTTGTATATTTATATTTCAATTAGACTCATTATACACGTTTTGCGAGTACAATAATACTCTTTTTTATTTATTCGTTTTTTTGGTTTAGTGCTATACTTTGTAATCCTTAAAAGTGATATATAAATAACCATATATAAATTTTTTTTTTAAATAAGATAGAGAACCGTAAGAAATTGAAACTTATTGGGACATTTGAATTTATTGATTGGGATAAGAATTATGACAAGTAAAAAAATTTGAGATTTCAACAAAAGAAAGATGAATAGAAGGATTTGAAACAAAACATAGACAACCAAAGACCCTAAGATGACTATAAGAGGGTTGTTTGTGAAAAAGTAGTTCAAAATGGGACTTTTGTTTCAACAAAGGAGAAGGCAATCTGTTTATAAGATATGCTGTAGTGAGAATGCAATCACCCTAATAGGCTGAAGGGAGATTGGATTGAAGTTTAGGGCCCTAGCAACATTCAAGAGTTATTGGTGCTTCCTTTCACCCACAGAATTTTGTTGAGGGGTATAAGCACAACTCTTTTGATGAATGATGCCTTGAGCACTAAAGAATTCAAGTAAAGAAAATTCTAGAGCATTATCTGATCTGATTGCCCTAATTCCAATGCCAAATTGAGTAAGAATCATATTATAGAAGGAAATAAGAAGATGTTTGACATCAGATTTGGCTTTCATGAGATAAACCCAGGTAGACCTGGTAGCATCATCAACAATAGTAAGGAAAAACTTATAACCATCATGTGTATTGACAGAATATGGACCCCAAACATCCACATGAATTAGAGAAAAAGATTCAACACACAAATTGTTATGAGAAGGAAAAGACAATTTCTTTTGTTTAGCCAAGGGGCAAATAGTACAAATATAAGTACATTTATCAGAGAAAGAAGGTAATACATCCCTTAAAGGTAACAGTTTATTGAAAGAAGGGTGTCCTAATCTAAAATGCCATATGGTTGACATATCTTTATTGGAAGTGGAAGTTGAAAAAGCTGACTTGAAAGCCTTGTTGGTGGAAAGGTATGCAGACAGAGAAGGTGCTTTCCTAGAGATTGATTTCTGCAACAAGCATAGACCATTGTAGACTTCACCCACTCCAATCGTCCTCTAACAAGAAAGGTCCTAAATGAAACAGAATTGAGACAAAAACACAAGACAAAGAGGCAACTTTTGAGTATGTTGACTAACAGATAAATGGTTGAAAGAGAAGGGTGGAACACAAAGAATATGTTCAAGAATTAGAGAAGTTGAGAGTTTAATAGATCCAATGTGGGTGACATGTGCTGATTCACCATTAGGAAATTCAACAACATAGTGGGAAATAGTGGTATAACATTGAAAAAGAGATATGAAACATATAATATGATCACTTGCTCCTATGTCCATGACCCATGTATCATTACCAAAAGTAGTTCTATTCACAAGCTTAGCAAAGAATATGGAATGCTTGAGATTACCTGCAAATGGAGTGGATTGAGATGTTGAAGCTTGATTGAAAGAGACATTGTTAGCCATAGCAATGGCATTATTCTGAGCATCATTGCCTCCAATCATAGCAAGCAGCTTCTGGCACTGCTTAAGTGTGAAAGGGAAAGACTGCTGTTGCTATGTGGAGATTGGAGCAAATTCTTGAGTAGACTCAAGAGTGGACACTTGATTGGCCCTTAACTTGGTCTTGTATCCAAGAGGATATCCACGGATTTTGTAACATTTCTCAACAATGTGACCAAGTAATCCACAGTGGCTGCAAGTAGGGCATCTCCTTTCCTTTCTTGGAATTCTTGGGACCAAGAGTCATTGATTTTGCCGCAAGAGCTGTGGATTCAACAAAAGGACCATTGTTGCTGCCTTGTACAACTGATCTTTACCTTTCCTCCTGAATTAACAAGGAGTACACCTTGTCAACTGGTGGAATAGGATCCATCAATAGAATCTGGCCTTGAATATGAGAGAAAGAGTCATTGAGACCCATCAGAAGTTACATAATCGTTTCTCTGTGGTCAAGATTAGAAATCTTGTCATTCACATGGCATACACACTTCTCACATGAACAAAGAGGAAGTGGATTGAGATTATGTATCTCATCCCATAGAATTGAAAGATTGGTGAAGTAATCACTCACAGAAAGCTCCCCTTAAGAAATGCTAGCAAGGTCCTTCTGCAATTGATAAACCCTAGACCCATTACCTTGAGAGAATCTATCTTGAAGTTTCTTCCAAACCTCCTTGGCAATCTTGTGATACACCATGCTAGTTGCAATTTTAGGGGAAACACAATTAATGATCCAAGAGACCACAATGTCATTGCATCGTGTCCGGCTTTGCACAAGAAGAGGAATTTTCTCCATTGCTAAAGTCAGAGAAGCAAAACCATCAATGAACCAAAACTTGTTCTTGATTCTAAGGGCTCTTTCCATTGATTGTGCCTGTAGGGTCTGATTTTGTAGCCCAAGCCCAAAAGGTATGGATTATGAGCCCAATGAACCCAGGACAATGAATTGTAGAGCGCGGGTGAAAGAGCTGCGCCGGACGTGAATTAGACAAGAGTTAATTATGGTATTTACGGGTGAACTAGCATGCAATCATGCTTGAACAAATGCAAACGTGAACGTCCGAAGAGGTATTTTATTGAATGAAATTTGGTTACAATTCTTAGAGCTACAGTAAAGTTATTTATTTCTTCTATCCCTTTTTTGTTCCGATCCTCCTTTTATCAAAGGCCCCTTCTCCTTATATAGCACCCTCTCCCCTTATCTTCATCGTCCACTTGTTCATCATCTAAACGTCCACTTGAGTACATGTCCCATCAGATATCTTCTTAGCTCTCTGTGAGTGGTGGTAGCTGAGATTATACTATTCAGGGGCCTTCTTCACATTAATGCGGCCAAAAAAGCAGCTGCAGTGCATTAAATGTGGTGGTTGAAGTTTGTCTTCTAGATATTTCTCTGTTCCTATCATCTCCACACGAGCCTGAAGCTTGCCTTTATCATCAAAGTCATTAGAAAGGTCACTTGAATCTCCCAGGTGTCCACCCGGCCAAGGCTCTTTGTATCCGAGGATAATGGTCTCTTCGGACCATTGATGATCTCTTCGGACTACCCCCTCGTTCATCTCCAGGTATATTTCTTAAGCATAGACTCCTTCTTGAACACTTCCCTCTCTTCGGGCATACAGTAGTCTTCAAATAGGGTCCTAGGCCCAATATATTGGTTGGGCTTTCACCCCCCACAATAGCCCCTCAAAATTTTAGTTTTTCCCTCGCATCCGAGGAGAAAAAATAGGATTTTGACTTGTCACGAAATGGCAGTTTGAAACAACAAAAATATCTGAACTTACGCGTGTGTGGGCATAGAAGTAAGCACCTCATAAATGCTGCTGTCGTTTCAGTATTCCCAAAGCGTTATCAATTACTCCAGGCGGCGTTCTGTCTTTGGTATCCAACCGTGGGCTATTGATCCAACGGACATGATTCCTCCTCAGAATTTGGGCGGGATGACTCCTGTCTTTTCGCTTGTCCCAGTATAAAGCCTCAAAAAAGGTTATCTCTTCTTTACTTTGCAAACACTCAGAGCACCCAGCGAACTCAAGCACTCGAATCCTCCAAGTTCTTCCAATCACCGATCCTAGCCCCCTCATAGTCTGTAAGAATTTTTCTGCGAGTTCGAGGATCATTCTCCGATTTAGTTTGCGTAAGTTTCGACCTCTCTAAACCTCTAATCACCTCTTCGGCCAACCTCCTCGGCCTTCGAATAATCATTCCCCGGTCACTTCGTTTAAGACTTCCTTCTTTCTGTTTAATTGTGATGGGTAAATTCCAGTATATGGTGGATAGCCCCGCCTAGTTGGACGAATTTAGGGCCACATATCGCATACCTCCAGATGTGGGTCTGAGGTATTGCTCTCCAGAAAAAATACTAACAGATCGGAAGACGGGCGAAGTTGTTATCCCCATTATCACCTTTCTAGAATGGGGGATGACTATCCCCATGGGCTCCATCACCAGTAGTTATCTCCGAAACCATAGGCTTAGTCCTGAACAGTGTGCGCCTAATGTCTTTAGGATCTTAGGAGCAGTTGATGATCTGAACCGTCACCTAGGATTGGGACTCACCTGGCTCGACGTGGTACACATGTACGAGTGTCATAGCCAGCAAGGGGCGGGATATTATCTTAAATCCCGGTCCGACATTGTTAGGCTCCTCTCCTGCCTTCCCAAGTCTAACAAAGGGATGAAAGAAGATTATGTGATCGTCTCAAGCGCGTGGCATAACGGTCTTCATTGCCCGACCAAGCCAGGAGAGCCAGGTGGGACATGCTAGATTTAGGTTTACTAACAGTAGGTCTAGGATCTCCGTCTTTTAACAGTTTTTTTTTTTTTTTTTTTTTTTGCATCATTATTTTCTAGTTTCTGACTAAGTTCTGCTGTGATGTTTAACAGATAGAAACCATGTTGCTCCTCGGCTCAGCCTCACAAACGTTGCCGCGCTTAATTACCTTTTAAGATCAGAAATCTTTGTAAGTGAGGACGGGCAGCTCCGGTCGGTTCCTCTCATTCTTGGGTACACAGCGAAGCCGAAGGATTTTCAGCCGGTCGGCAACGCGATAACACAGGGGGATTATCGTCTCAACCGCATAGACGTTGGTCGGAAAGGCTTTTTAGCACCGCACGATCTTCTACCCGTGCCACATCCCAATCCACAGGGTGTACCCCTGCTCCTCCAGCCAATTCAGCTGGTTCCCCTCAGACCAGTAGAGGGCGAAAGAGTTACTTCTTCGACCCCTTCGCTTGACGAGCAAATTGACAAGTTCAAGTTCGAGGGAGAAGTTTCAGGAGGGGTTCAAGTGATACAAGTTTCTAACGCCGAGGAGGAAATTGACAGGCAGTCGAGTGTCCGTCCTCCAGTTCTGATAACTGCTCTTCCAGAAGACTCTTCGGACGAGAAAGACATGGCGGATTTAAGGAGCTTAATGAAGAATAGGGGTAAGAAGGCTGAGCAGAAAGGGACTGGCATGTCCCAACCAGTGGTGAGTCTGCCTCCACCACCATCCCAGGTTCCTGATCCCGGCCTGAAGCCCATACAGGATCCGAAGAAGAAGAGGCCCCTCCTTGAAACTGAAGAAAGGGAGGTGTTGCCACCAAAAGGGACCAAGCAGTAGAAGGTGGTGAAAGACCACCGGAACAAGAGGGCCTCATCTACTGAGAGCCGAGATGACCCTCATGTTGCTGATGTGCGCCGAGGGCCTCGCACTTGATCCCCAAGACTAGAGTTGGATGGTGCCTCCATCCCCTGGGATACCTCCCTCAGAAATTACAATGGGGGAAGGGCAGGTTATGTTGCTGAGGCCTTGGAGCAGCCACTCCTCCTTCCAAAGGACATGGAGTCTTATAGGCGCTTCAACCAACAAGAGCTTTTCCTATTCCTGAAGAGGGATTTAGCCATGGTAAGTGAACTGATCTACTTAATTAAGTTGCTGATCCTTTTTTACTTCCTCCTTTTCTTGCTCTACATTGAAATTTTCGTTATGTAGGTTACTCAGCAAATTTTTGTGGCCGATGAGTGGAATAAGAAGTCCTATCTCGAAGCCCAAGCAACGGCCCAATCTCGATCTGAGACAGAAAGATCCTTGGGCAGCCTGAAGGAGGATTATTCTCTGCTGTCCGAGCAGTTGAAGGAGATGACTAATCAGCGGAATAGTCTTGACGCGGGCCTGAAGAATGCTGAAAAGCAGGCCGAAGAGCAACGCAAGCTGCTGAATATGACCGAGATTAACTTGGCAACTGAGAAAGCACTTGTAGGGCAACTTCGAGCTGAACTTCAGAAAGCCAAGGAAACTGCCAAGCTAGCTCAGAAGGTTGCTCAGCTAGCCAAGGAGGCAGTCAAGGCTGAAAGGAAAGCCGCATATCAGCTGGGGATGGAGGAGACCCAACTCGGCCTCACTGAGCAGTTTGCCTCGGTTGGCCGAGACTACTGTGATATAACGTGGGAAAAAGCACTGGATGCTGCTGGGGTTTCTGCAGATTCCCCCTTGAGGCTACTTGGGAGTATATATTATGATCCAGACATTCGTGAGCTCCCAGGGTCTGATCCTTCTCCTCCCACACAGCTCCAAGAGGCTTCAGAGCAGTCTCTGGTCGACCAAGCCCTTCCTGTCAACCTTGTGATTTCCAAAGAGTCTGGTCAGCCCAGTGAACAGAGCAAGCCAGCTGAGGCTCCCCAAGACAAGGGCAAAGACTTGGGGAAGAAGAAAACACTCTCAGAATCCAAGGACCAAGCCCCAGAAGCTACTATGGCTCAGTCCAGCCAGGCCGCTGATCCTCTGGTCCCTCAAAAGGAGGCTTAGGCACTTAGGAATTTTGACTTTGTATTTGTATTAATTTTTCTTTTAAGTAAGGGATTGTAAAATGTTATCTTTTGATTGATGAAATTATTTTCCTTTTACTTCTGGTGTCTTTGTTGCATGTCTTATGACTTATTACTGCTGCACATAGCTACACTTTGCAATTAGGGTAATGTAGATAAACTTAACCCTCACATTATGTAGATGATGCAAATAACACAAATTTGAACCGAAAAGAGCAGTTTGTACGAAAATTACTAATAAGCAATGAATGCATTGAGCGACTATGGAAGTTTCACGGGGATTTTCAAATATACACAGAGGGTTATTACCCCTTGGCTTGGAATTAAACATAACTAAGGAGGCCTATCATAAGTTTAACTTAAATACATTCAAGAATTTCAAGCATGGCACATTCTAAGGTTATATCTCACTAATAATAACTGTAACGAAGTGTTAACTAATCCAAATCATCTGGTCCGAGGACTACAGGCATGATTGGATTTAAGTTTAAACACTTAGAGGACTGTAACGGAGTGTTAACTAACCCAAATCATCTGGTCCGAGGACTACAGGCATGATTGGATTTAAGTTTAAACACTTGAAAGAATTGTAACGGAGTGTTAACTAACCCAAATCATCTGGTCCGAGGACTACAGGCATAATTGGATTTAAGTTTAAACACTTGAAAGAATGTAACGGAGTGTTAACTAACCCAAATCATCTGGTCCGAGGACTACAGGCATGATTGGATTTAAGTTTAAACACTTAAGAGAATTGTAACGGAGTGTTAACTAACCCAAATCATCTAGTCCGAGGACTACAGGCATGATTGGATTTAAGTTTAAACACTTGAGAGAATACTCCATGTAACGAATTGGCATATCTGCTAAAGAAAAGATCCGATTAGTAATAGTACCTTTTGAGGTTATTTACATTCCAAGGGCGTGGTATTACATGACTGTCCAGGTCTTCTAGGAAATACGCCCCAATGCCGGCCCCTGAAGTAATACGATATGACCCTTCCTAATTGGGTCCTAACTTTCCCCAAGCTGGGTTCTTTGCACTCCCGACAACTTTCCTCAGCACCAAGTCGCCAGGCTCTAGAGGCCTCAACTTTACGTTGGCATCGTAGCCTTGCTTGAGCTGTTGTTGGTAATGTGCCAGTCGGACCATTGCATTCTCCCTCCTTTCATCAATCAGGTCCAAACTCTTCTCTAGCTGCTCATTGTTACTGGTCGGACTGAATGAACTAGTCCTCAGTGTTGGGAACTCGGTTTCCAAAGGTATGACAGCTTCAGCCCCATAGGTCATTGAGAAAGGGGTCTCTCCAGTAGATCTACGATGCGTAGTTCTGTAAGCCCAAAGTACATGTGTCAATTCCTCCACCCATTTGCCCTTCTCATCGTCTAGCCTCTTCTTTAAGCCATTTACTATGACCTTGTTGACAGCTTCTGCTTGCCCATTACCCTGGGGATAAGCAGGGGTGAAGTATCTGTTTATGATTCCCAGCTCACTACAATAACTCCTGAATGCTTTGCTATTGAACTGTAGGCCATTGTCCGAGACGAGAGTATGAGGAACCCCAAACCGAGTGACGATATTCTTCCACACAAACTTTTGCACATCTACGTCTCTGATGTTGGCCAGAGGCTCAGCTTCAACCCACTTGGTGAAATAGTCTGGGCCGACCAGAAGGTATTTCTTGTTTCCTGCAGCTTTAGGGAATGGTCCCACGATATCTAAGCCCCATTGGGCGAAAGGCCATGGGCTAGACAGCGGATTAAGAGTTCCCCCTGGTTGATGAATGTTTGGGGCAAATCGCTAACACTGATCGCACTTTTTAACATACTCGTGGGCTTCTTTTTGCATCTTCGGCCACCAATAGCCTTGAGTGAGGGCTCGATGAGCCAAGGATCTGCCTCCAGTGTGGCTCCCACAGATTCCTTCGTGTAATTCTTCTAGTAATAGCTCAGCCGCTTCAGGATGTATGCATAACAAGTATGGTCCCGAATAGGAGCGTTTGTATAATTTCTAGTCCTCGGATAGCTAGAATCTGGTCGCCTTCCTCCGAATTTTATCAGCTTCCCCCCTTTCTTCAGGCAAAATATCTTCTTTCAAGAATTTAATTATAGGATCCATCCAGCAGAGCCCTGTCCTGACTTGGTGAACTTGGACTACCTCTCTTCTCGCCTCGATAGGCCCATGCAAATCCTCGACGAGGATAACTCTCGGCAAATTTTGTGCCGAAGAGGTAGCGAGTGTGGCCAAAGAGTCAGCATGGGCGTTACCACTCCTAGGGATGTGCTGCAGACTGAAAGATTCGAACTCCGACTGCAGACCTTTAACTCGGCCCAAGTATCCTTGCATTCTTTCATCCTTCGCCTCGAACTCACCTTGAACCTGCCCGACTACTAATCTTGAGTCCGAGAACAGCTCCACTGACTTTCCTCCCATTTTTCAAACCACAGCCATTCCCATCAGTAGAGCCTCATGCTCCGCCTCATTATTCGTTGCCGAGAAGTTCAGCCTTAATGACTTTTCGATGATGATTCTTTCAGGGGATATCAGTACTAGTCCCACTCCAGAACCTTTCTGGTTTGCTGCGCCATCAACGTACACTTCCCAAGGGGAGGGGCTTTGTTGAGAGACCATGCCAACTGATTTTTCATCCATGTCCGACATAGGTGCTACTTCTTCTAGTTGGGGCTCCGTGAACTCAGCCACCAAATCCGCAAGGACCTGGCCCTTGACCGATGTGCGGGGCATATATTTTATATCGAAAGCCCCTAAGATCGTACCACATTTAGCAATCCGTCCAGTGTAGTCAGCGCTCCAGAGTATAGCCTTGAGTGGGAGCTGAGTGAGGACAATGACCGTATGGGCCTAGAAATAGTGAGGTAGCTTTCGTGTACCAAGTACTACTGCTAGGATAGCTTTCTCCATTGGCAAATAACGGATCTCGACCTCATGCAGCGACTTACTTACGTAATAAACCGATCTTTGCACACCACAATCTGATCGTATTAACACTAAGCTCACCGCATAGGGAGCTACAGCAATGTAGGCAAACAATACTTCATCTGGCTTAGGATTGGACATGTGGCCAAGCTAGATAATCTTTAAGCTGCTGAAAGGCCAAAGCACATTCTTCAGTCCGCTCGAATCCATTCCACTTATTGAGTCGAGAGAAAAAGGGCCGGCACCTATCTGCCGATCGAGAGATAAATCGATTCAGGGCAGCGGTCATTCCAGTCAGTTTCTGAACCTCCTTGGAATTCCGAGGAGCTTGTAAATTGTTGATGGCCTTTATCTGGTCAGGGTTGACCTCAATTCCCCTGTGAGTCACCATGTACCCCAAAAACTTGCCAGACCCCACGCCGAATGAGCACTTGGAAGCATTTAGGCGCAGCTTGTACTTTCTAAGGACTTCAAAGGTACTTTCAAGGTCCTTCATATGCTCAGCAACAATCTTGCTTTTCACCACCATGTCATCTATATAAATCTCGATATTTTTACCCAGCTGTGGCTCAAACATCCTCGTCATCATTCTTTGATAGGTTGACCTCGCGTTTTTCAAGCCAAATGGCATCACCTTATAGTGGTAGTTACCAATAGGGGTGACGAAAGCAGTCTTCTCCTGGTCATCCAGGGCTAGTGGTATCTGGTGGTAACCTTGGAAAGCATCCAGGAAGCTCATCCGAGGGTGGCCGACAGTGGCATCCACAAACTGATCAATTTTTGGCATGGGGAATGGATCCTTAGGACAAGCCTTATTTAAGTCAATGAAGTCTACACAGACTCGCCATTTCCCATTTTTCTTCTTCACTACCACAGTATTCGCTAACCACTCTGAGTAGAAAACTTCTTTAATAGCTCCAGCTTGTTTGAGCTTTGCTACCTCTTCTCTCACTGCATCTGCATGTTCCTTAGATGGGCGTCGAGGAGGCTGCTTCTTGGGAATAATCAATGGGTTAACTTTGAGATGGTGGCAAATGAATTGGGGATCCACTCCTGGGGCTTCGTAAGCATTCCAGGTAAATACATCAAAATTCCTCTTGAGTAACTCTACTAGCTCTTCCTTCTCCTAAAGAGGCAGCTGAGATCCGACTTGAAAGAACTTTTCAGGATCGTCTCTAATAACAACTTTCACTAAATCTTCGCATCGAGCGCCATCGTTAGGATCTTCAACGGGCAATACCCGAGACTTTAACTGCTATAAACCCCTTTCGGCCTTGGACGAGGACTCGACTTCGGGCTCATGTTGGATGGCAGCCACTAAGCACTGTCGGGCTGTGGACTGATCTCCTCAGATCTCACAAACTTGCCTTTCAGATGGGTACTTGACTTTCTGATGCAAAGTAGAGGAAACAGCCCCCAGCGTATGAAGCCAAGGTCTGGCTACGATTGCCGTATAGGGCGAATACACGTCCACAACTATAAAATCCACTTCTACCACCTCAGAGCCGGTCTATACAGGCAAGCGTATCTGGCCTTTTGGGGTGACAACCCTTCCTTCAAAACTCACAAGGGGGAATTGTATGGTGTTAAGTCTTGGGGTTTTAGGCCTAGCCCCTTATAGAGATCAGGGTACATTATCTCCACAGCACTACCTTGGTCCACCATCACCCTCTTCACATCATACCCTCCAATTCTGAGGGTGATGACTAACGCATCATCATGGGGTTGGATGGTGCCAATCTTGTCTTCGTCCGAGAACCCTATGACCAGTGGAGCACCAGATTTAACTCTTTTCGGACCTTGGCCGAAATCCCCTGTGGGTGATCGGACTACCGACATGACCTTCAATGGCCAGGATCCTGTTCTTCCCGAGGCGGTGAAGACAACGTTAATAGTTCCTAATGGCGGCTTTGAAGAGTCATCTTTTCGTTGCCCTGAGCCCATCTGCCCCCCTCGGCCACTAGAGTGGTGCAAGAGGTGTCTTAGTTTACCTTTGCCGACCAGTTGATCTAAATGATCCCACAGGCTTCTGCAATCCTCTGTGGTATAACCATGGTCTTGATGGTACTGGCAATATAGATTATGATTACGCCTCTCAGGGTTTCCCACCATCTTGTTCGGCCACCTGAAGAATGGTTCATTCTTGATCTTTTCCAAGACTTGGTGTACTGGCTCTTTGAATACAGTGTTGACCACTTGAGGATTTATTGATCCCGATTGCCCAGCGAAATCTCTCCTTGGTTTACTACTATTGTAGCGGTCCGACCTGAAATCCCTCCTCTCCTGGGGGATAACCTTGTCCTTTCCCTTCCCTTGCTGCTGATCTTCTTCAACTCTTTTATACTTTTCTATACGGTCCATGAGCTGACGCATGTTAGTAATTGGTTTACCAGATAAGGATGTCCTTAAACCATGGTCAGTAGGAAGGCCGAGCTTGAACGTGCTTAGGGCCATTGCGTCAGAGTTGCCCTCCATATCATTGAACATCTCCCAGTATCTATCCGAATACGCCTTCAGGGTCTCACCCTCCTGCATGCTCAAGGATAGCAGTGAAGATAAGGGCCTGGCTACTCTTCGGCATATGACGAAGCGTGAACCAAATGCCTGGGTGAGCTCTTTAAAGGAATTGATGGAGTCTGCCTTTAGGCTGTCAAACCACCTCATTGCAACCGGCCCAAGACTGGAGGGGAAAACCTTACACATCAGAGCTTCATCTCTAGAGTAGACAGCCATCCTTTCATTGAAGTGGCTCACATGTTCCACCGGATCTGTCTTACCATTATAGATGGTGAATGTCGGCTAGTTAAAACGCCGAGGAAGTCTCGCCTCTTCAATCCTGCACGTGAAAGGCGACCTAGAGATCTGATTCAAAGCCCTACTCATAGCATCGTTCCCTACGCCTCTAGGTGATGGGCTTCTTGGTTGCCTCCTACGGTGGGACTCATCCTCGTAGGAGAAGGATTCGCTGACTGGTGTTCGAGACTTTTGCTGGTAGGTGACGTCCTGCTCGTTATCAGAATCCTCATCAGAATACGAAGAAATCCGCTTCCTTTTTGCATGGCGTAACTCCCTCTTCAGTTTTTCAACTTGCAGTTGCAAATCCCGGTTCTTCTCTGCATGGGACACGTGACTTCTGCCATATGACTGGCTTTGGCCAGTATGCATAGTGTGTGCACTACCCTCACGATCTTGTCTCCTCTCTAAGTTGAGAAAAGGGTCAACGTGTTGGGATGCCCTAGATTCTGCCTGCTGTTGACCTTGTTCTGCCATCACCAACTGTTGTTTTCACCCCTGCACAAGCTCTCCCCACAGACGGCGCCAATTGTAGGGTCTGATTTTGTAACCCAAACCCAAAAGGTATGGATTATGAGCCCAATGAACCCAGGACAATGAATTTGTAGAGCGTGGGTGAAAGAGCTGGGCCGGACGTGAATTAGACAAGAGTAAATTATGGTATTTACGGGTGAACTAACATGCAATCATACTTGAACAAATGCAAACGTGAACGTCCGAATAGGTATTTTATTGAATGAAAGTTGGTTACAATTCTTAGAGCTACAGTAAAGTTATTTATTTCTTCTCTCCCTTTTTTGTTCTGATCCTCTTTTTATCAAAGGCCTCTTCTCCTTATATAGCACCCTCTCCCCTTATCTTCATCATCCACTTATTCATCATCTGAACGTCCACTTGAGTCCATGTCCCATAAGATATCTTCTTTAGCTCTCTGTGAGTGGTGGTAGCTGAGATTATACTGTTCAGGGGTCTTCTCCACATTAATGTGGCCAGAAAAGTAGCTGCAGTGCATTAAATGTGGTGGTTGAAGTTTGTCTTCTAGATATTTCTCTGTTCCTATCATCTCCACACGAGCCTGAAGCTTGCCTTTATCATCAAAGTCATTAGAAAGGTCACTTGAATCTCCCAGGTGTCCACCCGGCCAAGGCTCTTTGTATCCAAGGATAATGGTCTCTTCGGACCATTGATGATCTCTTCGGACTACCCCCTCGTTCATCTCCAGGTATATTTCTTAAGTATAGACTCCTTCTTGAACACTTCCCTCTCTTCGGGCATACAGTAGTCTTCAAATAGGGTCCTAGGCCCAATATATTAGGTTAGGCTTTCACCCCTCATAGTGCCCATGTTGGATAATTTTCTCCTTCAATGAGTGGTTGAGACATGAGAATTGTACCAGGACTTTCAGCGTGGTTAAGGAAAAATGGATGTGACTCGTCAATGGTGATACTAGCAGATGCTTGATCAATGGATGCCATTGATGAAGCTTTGAAGAAGAAAACCTAGCCTTTGAAAGAGGCAAAAAGGAATTCTTGTCAAAGAAAGAGGAAGAAAAATCTAGGCGGAAGTATAGAATTGCTCTGATACCATACTGAAAATCAGAGAGAATTGTATTGATGATATATATTCAGTACAAGCTCCTATGCTACTATATGAAAACGGAGGAAGATTAGAGGAGAAACTAACTAACCAACTTTCCTCCAATAATAACAAACGAACTAACTAACACACGTGCTAATTACATGCTTAACACTTATACATAAAAGCTAAGCTACTTGTGGTTTACACCATCTGTTATTCCTTTGTTGTTCCTGTCGTTTTGTTCTTTGATCTGTCGTTTGTTGACTCCTTCTTCTTTTCTTCGCTCTTATCTTTGTCAATTGAAAGCTCTAAAATGTGTTGAAAACACAAGAGCTGTTTAGACCCCCAATAAAAATTACGGCTTGATTGATTTTACACAAACTTAATAATCAGTGCGGAAACGTGTAAACACAAGCGTAAAAGCAATAAGCTACTCTAATCCATAAACTAAGCAACACAGCAGTATAATGGAATATAAAAGAGTAGGGAAGAAAGATGCAAACACAGAAAACACCAAGATGTGTTTTCGAAGAGGAAACCGAAGAACTCGGCGAAAAACCTCTCCGTCGCCCTCCAAGCGGAAATCGATCCACTAGACAATCAGTTGGGATACATGAGTAAGCAAAAGACCCTCCAAGCCTAATCTACCCGATGCACCTAAACCCTCCAAGCTCCTACTCCAACAAGGCTTCTCGGAACCGTGTCTTGTCTAGTTCTCCGGATCCCGCAACAAGCTCCATGTTGCATCTGCCATCCTTGGCTTCTTCCAATGCTTCCCAGCAGCACCAAAACGTCACTCAACACTCTCAAAAGGTGTGGTAAGTGTTTGGGCTATCTACCTCTCAATGGTGTGGAAATGGAGAGGGAAGGGTTGAGGAGATACCACAAGCAAGTGTATAGAGAAAGGTGGGGATGACAATCTCTAATTGCAAATGTGTTTAGCTAGGGTTTTCTCTCTGAAGCATTCCTCAACATTTGTGGGTAATGGGGGTTTATATAGGATAGGTGCAGAATGTGTGAGTCAGTCAGTACAGGCTGGCAGAACAGCATGTCTCGCGGGTGTCTCGCGGGAAGGCCTTACCCGCGAGATACTCGCGAGAGACAGCTGTCTCCATCTGTCCTGACTCTTCGCATTCCAGCATGTGCAAGGCACATGCTTCACTTCGCGGGAAGCTTAGTCGCGACATACCCGCGAGATTCCATCAGCTTCCACTTTGCTTGAGTCTTCACACACTCTCTATCACACACCCCTTACATCAATTCCCACAACAAATACAGGGTATAAACAATTGAAAGTAATTACAATCAAATTTGGCACGGAATAAAAGCCAACAAAACACATAGTTGTAAATCACAACTTTACATCAATCTCTTTGTTACTTTGACAATATGTACAAAAAGCCACTTGACCTTCTTGACGGTCAAGTTACTTGTTTCAATGATTTAAAAATAATGTGACATAATAAGCCTAATTGGTATTCTAAACTGCCATATAATTAGTTTTAGCAGATTTCTCCAACAAGGTTTGGAAAGTTAGGTAGAAATTTCTTAGAGATTTTTTTTTTATAGGTACAATTGTATGAATACAAATTATCTGTACCACATTTCGTATTCCACTTTATATTTCATCAATTACAATTTGTCATGTGTTTATCTTTTTTTATTTTAAACTTTGACTATTTTATAAGGACAGTTACACAAATACATGGCAAATTGTGATTAGTAGAATATAAAGTAAAACACAAAAAATAGTATAGAGGATTTGTATTCCAATTGTACATTTATATATTTATCTTTTATGTCAAATAAATGACTCAAAATATAAGCTAATCCAAACACAATATATGTTTAGTTTTTTTCATTTTTCATTTTTTTTCTTTTTCTTTTTCTTCTTTGGCTTATTTGCACATTTTCCGTTTGCTAAAATCACAGAGTTTTTTTCTTTTCTTTTCTTTTTTCACTTTTAACTTTACTTTTTACTAACTTATATTTTAAGTTAAGTAAGTCAGTGAAAATTAAAACAAGTTGTTATAGTACTTATGTTCAAAGGCTTACTTTCTTAGAAAGATAAATGGGGGGGGGGGGGGGGGGGGGGGGGGTGTAGAAAGCTGAATCTAAAATGAGGTTTTTTCAAAAGTTGTAAAAAAGAGAAAATAAATATATCTATAAATATGTATGTGCAATATCTTGGAAGTCTCTCACACCAAAAATAAATGGTGAGGGGTCGTCTTCACGTGGTGACACTTCCTTGGTCTGCCTTTGGCCATATGTTTCCCTTCTTTCAACTCTCCCTTGCTCTAGCCAAAGCAGGAGTTCATGTTTCCTTTGTGTCAACCCCAAGAAACATCCAAAGACTTCCCAAAGTTCCTCCTAATTTAGCATCTCTTATAGATTTGGTGGAGTTTCCATTACTCACACTAGACAATGAGATCTTGCCTGAAGGGGCCGAGGCCACTGTGGATATTCCACTAGACAAAGTTGAGCACTTTAAGATTGCATATGATCTCCTGCAAATTCCATTCAAAAAATTCATCGGAGATCAATTGCCAGATTGGATTATTGTAGATTTTTGTGCTCACTGGGCTGTTGATATTGCACAAGAGTATAATGTCAAGCTCGTGCTCTTCACTGTTATGTCTGCTGCAACCACTGTTTTCTTGGGGAGGCCACCAGGATATGTTTTTCTTTCTGACCAAACACCAACTTGGCCATCACCAGAAAGTCTAACAAAGCCGCCTGAGTGGGTTAGTTTTCCATCTTCTGTGGCATGGAGAGAATATGAGGCACCATTTGTACATGCAAACCTATATACAAAAGATGCTTCGGGCATAAGTGACGCTGCAAGGATTTCAAAGGTCCTGTGTGCATGTAATGCGTTGGCTATTCGTAGTTGCAAGGAGTTTGAAGGTGAGTACTTGAATTTACACGAGAAACAGATGGGAAAGCCGGTGTTTTCAATGGGTTTGCTCCCTCGGCCTCATGAAAGACCTGAAACATCAAAAACCAATGATGGGTCATGGAGGAAGATCTTTGAATGGCTTGATAAACAAGTTCCAAAGTCATTTGTGTTTGTAGTGTTTGGCAGTGAGTGCAAACTTAGTAAGGAACAAGTTCGTGAGATTGCTTATGGGCTAGAGCTTTCTCTAGTGCCTTTTTTATGGGCACTAAGAAGACCCTTTTGGGGAATTGATGAAGGTGATATTTTGCCTTTTGGTTTTAGCAATCGAATATCTGATAGAGGAATGGTGTGTTTTGGCTGGGCTCCTCAGATGGAAATTTTGGCACACCCAGCGATTGGGGGGTCATTGTTTCATTCTGGGTGGGGATCTGTGATTGAGATATTGCAATTTGGTCATTCTCTTATTGTGTTGCCACTTGTTTATGATCAGTCTCTGAATGCAAGTCTTTTGGTAGATAATGATTTGGCTGTGGAAGTTGAGAGAGGCAAAGATGGATCCTTTGGTAGGGATGGCATAGCCAAGGCTCTGAGATTGGCCATGGTGTCAGAGGAAGGAAACACATTCAGAGTTTGTGCAAGGAAGGCCGCTGTTATATTTGGAGATGAGAATCTGCATCAGCAATACTACATTGGTCGGTTTGTTGAGTATTTGAAAAATGGGGAATAAAACAGGAGTGATTGTCGACATTCATGGTAATAACGCTTTGGTTTTTCATAGGAGCCAGCAGCATCCTTTTAGACCTTAATTAAGAATAATTGTCTTAAATTTATGTTGCTACTTTCTAGTAAAGCTAATCGCATCTATTTTCAATTTCTTCAAAAATCAAGAAAAATGCTTTCATAAAAATGGGTCCAAAACCCAGTTTCCTAGGTAGAATGACTACTCTCTCTCTCTCTCTCTCTCTCTCTCTCTCTCTCTCTCTCTCTCTCTCTCTCTATATATATATATATATATATATATATAATAGGTGAAATTGAGAGAAACTTAAATTAGAATTCTAAATTAGAGTTTCAATTTTACGCCATGTGTCATAAATTATTTATTCTTAAAGAGTTTTATTTCTTAATTTTAAAATCAAATGTGTGACCACATCATAAATATTCATCTAAGTGAGTTATTAAATACAAAAACCAAAGAGTCTAGAGTAATGAATCGTTAAAAAAAATAAAAACAAAATAAAAAAATAAAAAGTGCTTCACAATAATAAATAAATAAATAACATGGACAATTTACATTTTATATCTAATAATACTTTTGCAAAAAATTTTCAAGAGTTAACAAAATATAAAAATGACTATCATTAGCATTTAAATTATATATATATAAATTATATTATGCATCTTATTGTATATCTTTAAGTGTATCCATGCATATGCATGGGGTTACAAGTTAGTATATATTAATAGGAAAATTTTAGAGAAAGTTCAATCGGAATTTGATATCATAATGCAAATTTGCGCTATGTGTCTAAATTTATGTGTAGACCACATCATAATTATCCACTTAAGTTTATGCCACGAGTTCACTTAAGTTTTTTAATCTTTGTGACAGATGAGTTAATGAATGCAAAATACAAAAAATTTAATATTAATGAATTACAGAGTATACATTTATATTAAAAAAATTAAAAAAAACCAATTACATATACTCAATAAAAATCACCACATGTTTTATCTTATTAAAATTAGAAAGAAAAAAATGATCATAAATAGTATTAAATTTAAGTAAGAATTTTAATATGTGACTAATTATGTTTACTTTTTTTTTTAAAAAAAATTGACTAATTATTTATATTCTTATGATAAAAATTGTGTTTAATTTTAAATGTTTCTATACGTATGCATTAATGCATGTATTACATGCTATTTTTTAATTATTTATAAAAAATAATTAAAAAAATAGTATGTAACACATGTAAAGTGCGTTTTGTTAAAGGGTTAGCCAATTTTACATAACAAGTGTCTCTAAAAAGTTCCACATATGTCCTAACACCACATTAGATACTATTTAGAAGAGTGAGTTGTTAATACAAAATATATAGTTGGATGCATACCAATTGGTTTAAACTTCTTGATCAAGTAGTGTTCCTATATATTATATTAACATCTTTTTCTTTTCATAACATTATCATGTAATTACTTTTATCATTATCTCTCAAAAAGAAAATGGCTAGCTAAAATGAACAAACAAAGCAACATGATTGCAAATGAATATCGACCCACTATGTAATGGATGTGTTTATCTATCTGTTCTTCATGTTGTTTGGTATATCTGACATGACAATGTTTTGAGCATTCACAGTTCAGTAGATAATATAAGTCAACTCAATGGATTATGATTAAAGCATTACTTTCCGTGCCTAAAATGACTTCCTAGAAATATCTATCGGCATGCGGGATCTAAATCTAATACTAGAAAGCTCAAATTTACCGACTAGTTGTCTTCCTCACTTCCAATGAGAATTGAGAAATGCCTGATGGAGATAGATGGTGTGTTAGCAGTTATTCGAGAGTTAGGCCTTATATTTCGAAAATTTCTTATCATACTATTTCTAGATAATGTAATAATGTTGCGCAAGCATTAGAAGGATCTGCAATGGAGATATTATTTTTCATTGTACAGTACTGATTTTTCATTCATAGATGATAGATCTCTATCCCTTTTGATTCCAGAAACAAAAAATTTATATAATAATAATGTAGGGCGGAGCCAATATTTAAAATAAGGGGAATAATCACCTGGTTGAAGATAAAAATGGTGTGTATATATACTATATAGATGAAACAAGAGTTAATAGTCATTAGAATCTAATTGAAACTAACAACAAAATTTTTACTGGTTAATGACATTCTTTTAGTTTTTATTTCCACCCCATTTATGGTCAATAAAATAAAAGTAAGGGTCACAGCTTTGGATAATTCACCTTTTTACCTTCTTCTAATGCTAAACTCATATCGTCCCATTTTATTATTATTTTTAGGTAAGTAGATAATAGGGAGAGGGGAGGTAGGATTAAAACTACAAACATAGCGTATCATAATAGATATCATTATCATTAAGCTATTACTTGCATCTCACAATTCACTTTGAAAATTTAGTTCAAAGGATAGACTCCTATATATTAATGTTGAAGACTTAACATAATTATTGACCAATCTCACGTGTTACGAATTAAACAACACATGTTATATATGATAGGCCAAAAACGTATTGACCCCTTGTGATAAATTAATTGATTAATTAATCAAGTTTATTAATTAATCAAATTAACATGCAAATGCATGATAGCACAAACAAATCATCAAATAAACTAAGTATGCAGCAGAAAATAAATTGACATGATGATTTGTTTACAAATAGGAAAAACCTACACGACAAAAACCCACCGGGTGATTTTAAGGCCACCACTCCCGAGAATCCACTATTTTCTTGCCCTTTTCATCTTTTTATGTCAAAACAAAACGAATATACAAACAAATATCCTCAACTTAGAAACTCTTATAATGAAATTGATGAGAAAAGGGAAAGGGATTTTTCCTTTGAGTGATGATCTTTAAAATTCCAAGAGAATAATCATCACCATCTCTGCATAAATGAATCATTATCCTAATAGATACAATATGTAAGCTAATAGATACAGCTTTTTGACAACAGACACAATTTATGGCAATGAGTACTCAGATTGAACATACTATGGGCATGCTATGTTTGTGTTCAGTATAGCCCAATACAACTAATAGTCTAATATACGTACAACTATAATACTCCTAGTCCTAGGGGTCTAGGGAGAGTTGTCCTCAACTCCTTGGCTTACATAACCATCTTGACGTTTGAGCTTAATTACGTCTTAAAGCCATTGATGTTTTTCATCCACAGGAGGCAAAAGAAAAGGAATACAGAAGCAATGGAGAAAGAATAATGATTCCATGTGAAACCTAATTAATTATAGACTATGCACTTAAAAAATAGAATGTGATACTTTAGTTTAGAGAAAATTCAATTAGAATTTGAAATTAGAATCCAATTTTGCATCATGTGTCTAAATTTATGTGAGAACTACACTATAATTATCTACTTAAGTTTGTGCCATATATCCATTTAAGTTTTTTAATCTTTGTGCTAATTGAGTTAATAAGTGAAAAATACTAAGAATCTAATATTAATGAACTATAAAATTAATAATAATAAAAAATAATCACATATACTCAATAAAAATCACTACACAACAAAGATCACCACACATTCTATCTTATTAAAAATTATTAAAAAAAATTATCATAAATAGTATTAAATTTAGGTAAGAATTTTAATATGTGACTAATTACATTTACATTTTAAAAAATAATAATTTGACTAATTATTTATATTTTTATGATAAAAATAGTGTTTAATTTTAAATGTATTCATACGTATGCATTTGTTAAATGCTATTTTTAAAAATAATTTTACTAATTATTTATATTTTTATAATAAAAATTATGTTTAATTTTAAATACATCCATGTATTTGCATGGGTTACATGCTAGTATATATATTACTATGTAAAACTGAGAGAAAATCCAATTAAGTTTTAAATTTGATTCCAAATGCTGTCTAATTTTGTGCCACGTGTCCTATTTAATTTTTTTTAATTTTTGTTCTAGGTGAGTTAATGAGGAACAAAAGACGAAAGGTCTAATATAAATAAATCATAAAAAATAAAAATAAAAAATAAAAAAAGAAAGTAAATTCATGTGTATATCTAAAAGAAATTAAAATTATAAAAAAAAAAAAAAAAAAAAGAGAGAGAGAGAGAGTAATTTGAATCCATATACGTGTGTAATTGTAACTTTTTTTTAATTGTACCATGCATATATACGAGTTATACATTAATATAATTAATCTACTTATCTATCAAATAATTAATCAAAACCACCCACAAAAGAAATTAAGAAGATATTTATGGAATCCACGTTAACTTTTCATCATGAATATTAAAATTGACATGACCATTACAAGGAAATCAGGAATCTATCCCTAAAGCAAATGATGGCATATGAATCAAAACACAAGATTAAGCTAACCGTAATTATATGCACAAAGATGCACATAGTCCTAAAAATGCATGAATATTGTTATTTTGCATGAAAATGCATGGGCATGTAACAATGCTAATGCATAAACCCTAAATGTGAATTCTCTACATGTTGCATGGTAATGTTAAAGAAACTATTTTTAGGGGTGATTTTTCTGAAAAACATTTTTCGAAATCCCTTATATCACACTATCCATTTCATACTTATGTTGTTATGACTCTTCATGACGAATTCCATTATATCATATGAACTTTTCTATATTTCATGTGAAAAAAACCTATTCTATATGACATGTGAGTGATAATTTTGAAGAATGAAAACCATACTTTAATTTTGGTCCGTATGGATTGAGGGGAGGGGGAGAGAGTAGAATAAAATTGACCTAAAATTAGTCTATTCTTTGCCAACTTTACTCTACTCCCATTCACTTCCCCCATGATCCAAACAGGCCCTTAATTTTTTTCATTATTTCATGTGATACAAGTTCTACATGTCAGAATCTTCATCCCACTTTACATGGATTATTTCATATGAAAGTTTTATAAATTTTTTATGAGACGCAACTTAATTCATGTTTGGGACAAACGAAATTAAAGATTCGTAAAGCAAATTAGTAATTAGTAATTACACTAAAATCCTACACTATCATGCCATCGAACTGATAGAAGTTTACAAATTCAACGATATCGAACTCTATCGTAACGTATCGGTTCATGTGTGAGAAATTTATTTTATGTAGATTTCCTAAATCTAACCAGACTTATCATTTTCTCAAATAATGAATGAGTATTTTCCATGATAAATTATGCGAAGATTTTTTTTTAAAAAATTGTATATGAAAGAAAATGAATGAACCGGCTTACATTAAAAATTAGTATATGTACAACTAACATCAAATACCACTTAACAATTCTAATTCTAAATATGGATAAGAGAATTTCTATGTACACAATAAAAATCTTATAATATTTTCACATTACACTTGTTTTCAATTGTAGTTGGTTCCCATCTAATATTTTTATTGAGACATGTTATATACACAACATTTTCACAATAGATCCTAAATGACAGGTTGATACTTGCTTTTAATGGTAGTTAAGAAAGTAATTTCAATGATATTAAAATTATTAATAATAACATGTTACCTAGGATTTGTTGTGAAAGAGTTTTGAATATAGCATTTCTCATTTTTATTATTTTATTTTGACCTGTGAGGAACCGGCATCTCAACCATTGTGACAATTTGTTTTAACCCTATCCCCATGGGCAACGCATTGTGTACTAAGGAAGGAGTTTGGAGGCCTTATAGTAGCATGGACTTCTTTTCCTTTCTAGATCATGTGAAGGGCGCCCGTCCAAGATTATACTGTTCCTTTACAAAGATAACAGACGCTCTCAATGGCTAGGCGCCACTCTCTTTCTTCCCTAGCACAACTCTATGATTAATGCTTAGAACACATTTTCTTACCTATTTTTCAAAGAACATGAATCAAAATGACAAAAATTAATGGATGAGATAGGAGTCGTGCATGAAGGTAATTATCTCATCCATTAAATTTTGTCATTGTGATTCATGTTCTTTAAAAACTGAGTAAGAAAATGTATTCTAAGCATTAATCATAGAGTTGTGCTAGGGACACAACAAATTAAATTATCACAATAGTTGAGGTGTCAGTTCTGTTGGGATTAGTGCCCTTAAATCCTATTGTATGATGCTATGTATGATATTAAGTGTGACATTATGTATAACTTAATATTGTGATTGATAAAGTTGTTTTATTATTATCTAAAATAATGGTAACATGAATATTCGGACATTATCATATAGTCCATAAGATGCATAGTATGTGATTTATGTGAAAAGTCACAGAAGATATAAATCACAAGTTCTTTGTAAATTCAGAATTATAATTCGTAGTCAGTGATGAAATTGGGCGATTCATCTGCAAAGACTATAACATATCAACTAAGATGATTTGTCTTGATCATGGAAGTGAGGACTTCTAGTTGATGTGTTGATATGTTTTAAGAGTTAAGACATATTGAACTGAACCGCTGTGAGATTTATTATTCTCTTAACGAATGTCAAATGAATAATAAATCTCACAACTTATATTTGCATAAACTCTTAATCCTGAGAGAATAATGGACCTAATCATGAAGTGTAGGTTGCTTTGATATATCAGGAGTGAGATCTAAAGTCACGGTTAAAACCTCAGTATGTTAGGCAGCCACATTTAGTATTGATGGAACATATATTCTCAAGATGAAATTCATAGTCTCTTAACGGATATACAAAATATTCTCTTGAGATAAGTTTAATGGGTTTGTTATTCAGAATGTTAGGCCTAACTACTTAAGTAAATAGTTACTAAAGTATATATTTATGAAATTGGATTTCATAAATATATAATGAATAACTTAAAGGATTAAACCGGGTACTCAAGGATTAAGATGTAGTAATTTACAAAGTGGCAGTCTACATTCATGACTTTGTATTACTACGAATATTTAATGAAGGGGTTGCATGTACAATAAAGTCTTGGGATATAATTTAATAATAAAGCCTAGAGTGCAATTATATTTATATAGTGGTATTAAATATAATTAATGGTAATTTTAGACTTGTCAAGAGTTGAAAGGAAAGCCTAAGGCCTATTGGAGCTAGTGTCTTATTTGTTCCCTTTTGGTCCCACTCCAAGCCACATACTAAAGCCCAATTGGAAAGACCCAAAAGGTTAGCCCAATTAGATAATTAGTTATTAGGAGAGAAACATACAAAATTTTGTAACAACTACAAGTGCATGAATTGGTATGTATGTGAGTGTTGGACACTCTTTCATTCTCTCTAGAACATATAACTGATTGAGAGACCACACTTCTTGGGCACAAGTGGAATTGGAGTGAAGATTGAAAGTTTTCTCAAGAACTTCTGATCTTTGGTTTTGAAATTCACCATACCAAGGTACACTCTCTTATTCCTAAATTCTGAAACTTACTTAGTACATGTTTTCAATTGTGAATGAAGTAGATCCGTTAATTTTCCGCTGCGCACATTCATATTTCCATCAAGTTCCTCATAGGTCAAAATAAAATAATAAAAATGAGAAGTGTTACGTTCAAAACACTTTCACAAATTCAGAGAACATAATTGGGCTTTCTAAGTTCTTAGCGAGGTGAGTAGGTCTCCTTCTCCACTCTCTGTAGCATAGGGTTTCCCTTCTCTTTGAGGACATGTTGTTCCCTCTAGTAACAACATTACTAGGAGGGCTAGGGTTCCATTGGTGTGTAAAGGGGTACTGTACTTGTCTAGGCATGGAGGATCTTGCCTTCAGGTGGAAGAAGTTATCTCTGTCTGAAGTGGAGGGTAAGAAATTTGATCTTTCAAAGGATAAAAGACCTCTGACTTTGTCCTTGCCGCGAAGTTCTTCACTCGAAGATCAAATAATGTAGAGGCAATGGCAAGAACATTTCAACCTATATGGCGTACAAGACGCAACTTTGAAGTTAGCAATGCGGGTGACAATATTCTACTGTAGACACTCGATTTTGCACCCATAATTTAATCAAGAAAGATGGCTGGAATGACCATCCATGTACCCCCAAAATCATGATTGCATTACATGCATTTGTTCATACATTACATGCATCAATTCATTTATTACATACCATAAAAATGATCTTGAGGTTTTAACGGTCGCAACGGTGTATCCGATTTCCAAATCGAAACATTGGATCGAAACATATCGCATGATCAAGTTTGCATGGTCAACATGCATTGTGTCTAGGTAGAATCGACAACACATGATTAATTTAAATTAATTCTGATTGGTTAAAAAATTAAAATTAATTAAAAAATGTTGTGATTGGTTGATAATGAGTGCCTAAAATAGGATTGCTTGCATAGGAATAAAAGGGATAATTGGATCTGAACTTTATCAAAATTTATTTTTTAGGGTATTTATCTACAAGATAATTGTTCCTAAAAAGACCTGAATTATCTAGAAAAGAGATGAAAAATCTAAGAATACGGATGAAAAAATGTCTAAATGCAAGGACTGGCTCAAGAAAACCTAAAAGGAGAGTCCAAAACGCACCCGAACACGAAAGTACGTTTGGTGCTCAAGAGTACCATTCCACACTTTTGGAGTGTCGAACGGCTTTGGAGCGATTTCCTCCAGGTGCCGATAAGGCACACCCTTTTCGACCTTTTCACAAAAAGACGCATCCCGATTTGCATTCTAATCGTCTGAGCTATTTTTTAGAGTCTCCTAGCCTCTATAAATAGGGACTGGATCTCAAAATTCAGCATATTCTTTTACGCTCAAGGAGAGACACCTCTTCACACTTTCAAATCTCTCATTCCCCTTTTCTGGTGTTCTCTTTTAAATTAGGGTTTTTAGATTTCAAAAATAATTAAATAAATTTTTTTGAACCCTAAAACATCCTCTCAAGTACAAGAAGTGCTCCATGCAAGAGGTTGTTTCTGATAACCCTTTTTATTTATTCTTCTCTTTAGTGATGATGCATGTATTTTTCTGTTTAGTTATCCATAATATGAATTGCCAATTACTTTTTTGCTTAAAGCATGATTTTAAATCTTTTATAATTGTTATGATTTTTTTTAATTTCAATAATCTGCATATAACTAAATCTTTTTCTTAAAATAAAAACAAATCTGCATCTTCCTTAGATGTAGAACAGAATTTTTCTTCAAATAAAACGGATCTACATCTTCCTTAGATGTAGATCTGAATTTTTCTTCAAATAAAATGGATCTGCATCTTCCGTAGATGTAGATCTTAATTTTTCTTCAAATAAAAACATATCTGCATCTTCCTTAGATGTAGATATTAATTTTTCCTCAAATAAAATAGATCTGCATCTTCACTAGATGTAGATTTAAATTTTTCTTTAAACAAAAACGGATCTGCATCTTTATTAGATGCAGATCTGAATTTCCCTTCAAAATAAAATAGATTTGCATTTTCATTAGATGTAGGTCTGAATTTTTCTTAAAAAAAAAAAAAAAAAAAAAAAAAAAAAAAAAAAAACTGATTTGTATCTTCCTTAGATATAGATTTGATTTTTTAACATATGCAAATTTTGAAATAAAGAGAAAGATCATGCGTGATTGTATTTATGGTTGTTTGTTTTGTTTGGTTCGTGTAGCATAAATTATTTTATGAATGAAATCCTCTCTAGGAAAAAAAAAAAAAAAAAAAAATCTTTTTCTTATTTTTGAACAAATAAAATAGATCTAATTTTTTCTGTCATCAGAAAAACATTTTTTTACCATCACAAAATAGATCTGATCTTTTACAAAACTAAAATCACTTTTTTTTACACAACAAAAACTGGTTTGATTATTTTTTAAACCAAAAGACTTTCTTTTAATTAAATAAAATAGATCTGAATTCTCTTTCCAAAAACCTTTTTTTTTTTTTTACACAAATAAAACAGATTTGATTTTTTACAAACCAAAATCAATTTTTTTTACTCACAACAATAGATCTGAATTTTTTTTAACAAAGAAGAGGATGCATTCATAAATAAACTTGTGTGACTTAGTTTTGTTCATATGTACAATATGTCATTCATAGCATGCATAAAAGGGGTACATAAGTCACAAGAGTCTAGAAGACCAGACTTTGTCTGGGCGGAATGGGTGCCTAACACCTTCCCATTCTGTAACCTAGCCTCTGAATTTAGTTTCTTTGGATAGGTAGACCAAGGTCTTATCTTTGTTTTATTTTTGGTAGATTGTAACTAGGACAAAAAGTCATGTAATTATTTAGTAGTTTGTAACTAGAACCCAAAGTCATGTAATTTTCAATTTTTCAAACCTGTATTTTCCTTTATTCAATCAATGAAATGGTACAATTCAGTCATGTATTTTTTTGTACTTAGTTTTTCTTATTTTTTTGGTATAAAAAATAAGTGGCAACTTCACACCACTTATCCAAAAAGAAAGGTGCCCTAAAAAGCACTCCAAAAAATCTCTCTTTTTTGAGAGGCACCCAATTTTCACATCTACTGATAGCCTTTAAGTTGGAAGTTGACGCGGAGAAAGTTCTTCAAGCTGAACCATGGGCTTTCGATAGACACTTGGTGGTTTTGTAAAGGTATGATGATTCTGTCCCGATTCAGGAACTCAATTTTGACAAAACTTCCTTCTGGGTTCAGATCCATAATCTACCCTTTTCTCTATTGACAGTTGAGGCCACGGTTAGCCTTAGGGAAACTTTGGGCACTGTTTCAAAACCAAAGGATGCAGCTGAGATGAGAGGTGGAAATTTCATGAGGGTACGAGCTGTAGTGGATGTTACGAAACCGTTGTGCAGGGGTAGAATGATTACATGGGACCAAGGGAGAGAAGGCTGGGTTTCATTTATGTATGAACGCCTGCTAAAAATATGCTACTAGTGTGGCCACCTCTCACATGATGATAAGGAGTGTGCCGTGTGGCTCAGTAGCAAAGGTACTCTATCGAGGGAGGAGCAACAGTTCAGACTGTGGCTCAGAGCACCTTAATTTAATCCAGTGAGGAAAAAAATAGTCGAAGTGCAAGGGTTCAATTGCTTGGGGACTCACCGATTCATCACGTAGGCCAGATGATAATAGCTCGGGTCATAATGCGGATACACTAGCAGTCTCCAATTTGGTTGGGGGTGTTAACACTGTTGAAGTGCATATTGAAGGTCCAAGGAATACGATGTCAATGGAGATGGTAAGGAGTGGCGGCGCTCAGATGCATGATAGACACGTGCATGGAAACGACGCAGCTAGCCCACAGAAACAAATCCTAGATTTCAAGGCGATGATTCGGGATATTGATGAGGCAATCAATACTGATCCTGAATTTTTGAATTCAAAAGGACACATTCTGAATCCATCAGTCCATATGATTAGCAATGGTCTGCATATTGGGAATAACACAATTATGACTAGACATGGCAAAACGGGTCAAACCCGTTTGACCCGACCCGTTTGACCTACAACCCATTTGACCCGTTTAAAAATGACCCGTTTTGACCCGTAACCCGTTTTGACCTGCGACCCGATTGACCCGACCCGAACCCGACCCGACCCGCCCGTTTTGCCATGTCTACCAACGTTGAGTAGATTGAGATTGACGTGTAATTCTTATAAGATATTTACTTATTCTTCTTCACTTAATATGTTATGTACTCCATTATAGTTTGTCATTCTTTACTTGCCACCTTCATTTTCTCTTCCTACTTTAAACAAATCAAAAATTATACCAAGATTAGCTTCTAGAAAGTTGGAACAAGAGTTGCACCAAATTTAGGTATCAAGTATTTAGTGGTAATTGGTAAGTGGTAATAGTATCACTAATAAGAATCTAATCACAATTAAGGAACTCAGAAACAATTGACAAATTGCATCTATTTCCAAAAAAAAAAAAAAAACTTGTTTGAAAAATACGGGTCAACTCGACCCGTCCCACGACCCGACTTGACCCGCGACCCGTTTGACCCGCAACCTGTTTGACCCGTTTAAAAATGACCTGTTTTGACTCGTGACCCGTTTTGACCCGTGACCCGATTGACCCGCGACCCGATTGACCCGACCCGACCCGCCCGTTTTGCCATGTCTAATTATGACCGAGGATTTGGGGCCTAATCCACAGAATTCGAAAAATGTTGAAGATAACTTGCCTACACAAATCTCTAGGGAGTCTTCTACGGAAGTCAAATTTGAAGTGGGTCGAGTTGATAACTCTATGGACAGAAAAGCAAATAAAGGTGGGCCCAAAAGAAGTAATGGTAAGGGTAAAAATAAAATTAAAACTCCTATTGGGCCTGTCAAAGGGAATGAGGAGAATAATGGGTTGACAAAGAAAAGCCCAAAACAGTGATGTTGGACTAGGCTCCATACGGGACCAAAAAATAAGGATGGGATGGAGATTATAGAAATGGAGAGTGACCCAAGAGAAAGTGTGATGCTATCAAAACTGATCTCACTGAGGTCACGGGGAAGGAAAAGAAGCAAATGTTGGATGAGGAGACTAGAAACCTCAGTAATCTTATGGCAGCACATCTAGGATCAGCGGAGGTTGCTGAGCAACCCTGCCGAATCCAATGAGTCTTATAAGCTGGAACTATCGGGGGCTTAGGAACCTCCAATCAATTAAAGCCTTGGAAAAGGTGGTCAATAAAGAAGATCCCAATATTGTTTTCCTTATGGAGACGAAGTTGAACAGACACTAGATGGAAAAAGTTAAGGATAAATGTAACATGAAACATGGCCTAATTGTACCATGTGAAGGGAAGAGTGGAGGATTGGCTTTGCTATGAAAGGAAGAGATAACAATGAAGGTTCAGATGTACTCTCAGACACATATTGATGCATTGGTGGATGGTGGAGTAGGTATAGGATGGTGGCACCTTATAGGGTTCTATGGCAATCCGGATACAGCAAAAAGGCTTGAGTCATGGGCAAAGCTTAGACACTTGAAAGGAACCTTGACCCTACTATGGCCCACAATTAGCGACTTCAACGAAATTACAGGAGCATCGGAGAAGGAGGGTGGGAATGATAGGCCGAGACAACAGATGAAGAATTTCATTGAGACCATTAACTACTATGGTTTGCGGGACTTAGGTTTCATTGGCCCAAAATTCACGTGGTTGTACCAGAGAGCGGATGGTTTGCAAATTAGCAAGCGGTTGGACAGAATAATGGCAACCCTAGAGTGGATAAACATCTTCCCTGAGGCCAAACTATTCCACCTTACTTCTTCAGTATCGGATCACTCATCATTAGCCCTTCGAATGGTGCAGAAACCGTGGAAGAAGAAGGCTAGACTTTCAAATTTGAATCAATGTGGCTTAGAGATCAGAGATGTGAAGAGGTGGTACAGGAAGCGTAGGAAGAAGGTAAGTTGGCAAGCACAGGGAATATGTTAGGGAGCTGCTTGGAAAAATGTCGAACCAGATTGGAAGTATGGAATAAAATGGAATTCGGGCATGTGGGTAGTAAGATAGCTGAGTTGCAAAAACGGCTTGCATGGATTGAACTCTAACCTTCACCCCCTGAGATTAGTCAAGAGTTGAAGAGTACCTAAATCGACTTGAACTGTTGGCTAAAGAAAGAGTATGATATGTGGCAGCAACGGTCAACACTTAATTGGTTTCGATCAGCGGATAGGAATACAAGCTTTTTCCATGCAAAAGCTTCTGCCCAGCATAAGAAAAATCTCATCGAAGGAATACTGGATGCAAATGAGGTATGGCATGAGGATGAGGGAAAGGTGGAGGAAGTGGTGGTGGCATATTATGATGAGCTGTTTACCACGAGTCACCCAACAGAGTTTTTAGAGCTTATCCATGCTGTCCAGCCAAAGGTGACTACATCAATGAACCAGATGCTTACTAGAGACTTCACTATAGCGGAGGTCAAATTGGCTCTAAAGCAAATGTACCCACTGAAAGCACCAAGACCGGATGGTATGCCTCCCCCCCCCCCCCCAATTTTCTTTCAGCACTTTTGGGCTACAAGTGGTAAGGTGGTCACAGCAATTGTACTGGATTTTCTTAACCTTGGTATTTTTTCTCCTGACTTCAATAAAACTCACATTGTTTTAATTCCAAAGGTTAAGGAGCCAAAAAAGGTAACTAATTATAGGCCTATTAGTTTGTGCAATGTGATGTACAAAATTGCATCAAAAGCTATAACTAATAGGCTAAAGAAAATATTACCTTCTATTATTAGTGATACCCAAAGTGTCTTTGTGCATGGAAGGTTAATTATTGATAATGTACTTGTGGCCTTAGAGACTATGCACCACATTAGCCAAAAAAATGGGGAAAGGTTGGGGAGATGGCTCTGAAGCTTGACATGAGCAAGGCATGTGATAGGATGGAATGAGTTTGTTTGGATAAAATCATGGAGAAACTGGGTTTTTATGTAAAGTGGAGGAGTCTTATTATGCATTGTGTCACATCTGTCACGAATTCTATAAAGATTAATGGGGTTCCTAGGGGCAATATTGTTCCATCTAGGGGGATTCGTCAAGGAGACCCTTTTTCACCTTATCTCTTTATTTCATGTGCAGAGTTCTCTCATCACTAATAAAATCTTCAGTGGTACATGGTGTCATGGGATGAGTTGTTGTTTGTCGTGGTGGCCCAAATCTATCACACCTTTTCTTTGCAGATGATAGCTTGATTTTTTGCAAGGCTTTTCTTGCAGAGTGTGATGCCCTCTAAAGAATCTTGAAGGTATATGAGCAAGCATTGGGCCAAAAGATAAATTAGACAAAAACATCCTTATTCTTCAATAGCAATACACCCAATGCAATCCAAGAGGAGATCAAGCAAAGATTTGGAGCTCAAGTTATAAAACAACATGAGAAGTACCTGGGCTTGCCCTCGTTGATGGGGAGGAATAAAAGGAATACCTTTAATGAGATTAAAGAGAAACTTCGTACAAAGTTGGCAGGTGGAAGGAAAAGATGCTGTCTAAAGCTAGAAAAGAGGTGTTAATCAAGGAGGTGGCCCATGCTATACCAACATACACCATGAGTTGCTTTAAACTATCGGATTCATTATGTGAAGAATTGACAAGTATGATAAGGAACTTCTGGTGGGGACAAAGGAAAGAGGAAAAGAAATTAGCTTGGTTGAGTTAGGAGAAATTGTGTGAGCCAAAATCTAACTGTGGTATGGGGTTTAAGTAGCTTAAACAGTTCAATCTAGCTCTCTTAGCAAAGCAGGGTTAGAGGCTCCAAACCAATCAAAATTCCTTGGTTTCCCGGGTTCTCAAGGAGAGATATTTTTCCGCGGTGTGATTTTATTGAGGCTTCTCTTAGTAACAACCCTTCTTATTCTTGGCATAGTATCACGTCCGCTCAAAACTTAGTTAGAAAGGGTGTACGGTGGAGAGTTGATAACGGAAGCAATATTTGAATATGGGGTGACAAATGGCTACCTTCATCCTCCACATACAAAGTTGTTTCACCCAGAGCTGTTACTACACCCAGATACAAGGGTCAGTGAGTTGATTGATCATGCCATATCAAGCTGGAAGACAAATATCCTTGATGCCTTATTCCTTCCCTATGAGGCCGATGTGATAAAAGGGATTCCAATAAGCTCACACCTTTCTGCAGATAAACTGATATGGGCAGAGGCATCCAATGGCAAGTTTAGTATTAAAAGCGCTTATGGAGTAGCAATGCGGCTCTCAAAATCTACAAACCACGGTGCAAGCTTGGACAACAACCAGTTGCGTCAATTCTGGAAGAAGATATGGGACCTACCCCTGCCACACAAGGTTCATCACTTTACATGGCGGGCGTGCAGAGATGTCCTTCCTACAAAGGTTAATCTCATGCAACAGAAAGTGGTGTAGGACGAGATCTGTGATGAGTGCAAATTGGAGGCCGAGACAACTGGTCACCTATTTTGGATGTGCCTAAAAGCCATACAAGTATGGCCATGCTCGAAAATGGTGGTGTCGTCGAGTCAAGCAAGATTCCAATATTTCCAGGATTTGCTATGGGATATGTTGTTTGGGGATCGAGTCAATGAAGATAAGGTAGCGAAGACTGTCATCATTGCATGGGTACTATGGTACAATCGGAATGAGATCCGAAATGGTGGGAAGTGAAGAAATGGCAAGGAGCTGGTTAGCTGGGCTTCATAATATATGGAGGAATATAAGACAACTATTGAGAGTATTGTTAGCAAAGCACCACTAGTTGAAGGACAAAACAAATGGGCTTCACCTCTGGTCAATGTATTCAAAGTTAATGTTGACAGGGCTATTTTCATGGATCAAAAAGTAGTGGGCGTTGGAGTGATCATAAGGGATGACAAAGGAAGGATCGAGGCTGCATTGAGAAGAAGATAAATGCTCCGTTGGGTGCTATTGAGGTAGAGGCTATGGCTTTCAAAGCAGGTCTGATGTTTTCAAATGACATAGGTATTCAAGATTTCATCATAGAGGGGGACTCGCTCATTATTCATTGTGCCCTATGGAAAGCCTCCACCCCGCCTTCCTCTGTGGCTGCTATAGTACAAGGAATGAAGGAACTGTGTAAGGAGTTCCATAGGGTAGAGTTTTCTCATGTAAGGAGACAGGGCAATAGACCCGCCCACTTATTAGCTAAACATGCCTCTAACGTTGTTGACTACACTGCTTAGATTGAATAAAATCCCTGCTTTCTAGAGCAAGCTCTTATCCATGATGTAACGAGTTTATCCAGATCATAATAAAATCTTAGTCTTATTATCCAAAAAAAAAACTTTCACAAGGTAGCAGGTTATTATTAATTTTAATATCATTGAAATTACTTTCTTAACTACCATTAAAAGCAAATACCAACCCATCATTTAGGATCTATTCTGAAAATATTGTGTACATAACATGTCTCAATAAAAATATTAGACGGGAACCAAGATTTCAATAAGTACGAAGCTAAGATTTCAATTGAGGGTCACTGAAATATATATGAACCAAATGTTAACATTTTGTTTGAGGAATTTTTGGAATTGGGATACCGAAATTAGTGGTTGATAATGTTACATCACCAGCATTGATTTCTGAATAATTTTAAATTTTTTTTTAAGAAGTCAAATATTGTAGTGGATGTTCCCAATAATTGTATAACTAAAAGATTAATTATTTCTCTTAAATAAAAATTAAAAATTAAAAAGACCTAAAGCGGTAAAGCCAAAAAAAATCAACAATAAAAAAAAAATCCAAAAAAAAGTGTGTCGAAATGTCAATATTGAGTGAGATACTAAATAAAAATAAAAATAAAAAAATAGTGCCGTAGTGCTCAACTGCTCATTACACACGGACTCAATCAGATTAGGATAAGAGGTTGAGCACTGTAGGGGCGGATTCAATCATTCAAAAACTAATGCTAACAAAAACTTAAAGCACTTACTAATTTTATCTGCCTCCTAGTCAGTTGTCACTAGTTTTTCATTAATACCTAATTTTTTTTTTTAGAGATAATTACAATATGCTGCTAATTCCACAACTCGAACCATTTTTTTCCTAGACTGTCAAACACTTTATGCATGGAAATGTGTCAATTCAGCTACAAGGTCTTTGACCATTAATACTTAATATGAGTGGGTGCATTGTGCACAATCACTAGTTAATATGAGTGGATGTTTTAAAATATAATTTGTTTACAAATTTCTAAATGTATAGTATATCTCTATATATAAATAATGATTGGATAATTATAGAGTGAGTGTAATGTAATTATGGATACAGGCCAGCTTGGGTAACTAAGTCTAAGAGTCTCACCCCCCCAAAAAAAGTCTAAAAGTCTTGATTTAATGATAAAGAGTAATTATCAAAAGCGAATGTCATAAATTGAAACTCTCTATAAAAATAAAAATAAAAATAAAAATCTAAGAGTCATTCTTCTTCGATAAAAATTAAAATTAATAATAAATAAAAATAAAAAATAAAAAGCCCAAGAGTCAATATTGTATTTACCTAAACTTATGTCTCTAAATTTCTAAGAGGGCAAAAATACTTTTTTTTTCTCCTTATATTTTGATATATTTTTAATTTGGTCCTTAAGCTTTAACAACTTTCATTTTAGTTTGCATATTTTTAAATTTAGTGCCATTTTAATCTTTGCTATCATCTCAATTACAAAAAACACCTATCTTGCAGTAAAATAGTTAAATTTTTAATATTAGATTTATTTGTAAGTTAGATGATGGTAGGGATCAAAACGAAAGCTGTGAAAACTTAAAGAACAAATTGAAAATATAACTAAAATATGGGGGACCAAAAATGTGTTTTTGATGTTTCTAAAAGAGTAGACCAAGAGTCATTGTCTTTTATGAGAGAAACTGAGGTTTTTTTTTTTTTTTTTTTAGAGAGAGAGAGAGAGATGATCACATACCAATTGACCACTAGAAAACTGGTTCAACGGTTCTCTCCTCTCTTCTACTGTACATGTTACAACAACTTAGAAGATTTAAAAAAAAAAAGAAAAAAAAATAGGGACTAGGATTTGATAAAGTTTTTTTTTTTTTTTTTTTAAGTTTGTTTTTGGAGGGTTGGGAATGTGCTAGGTTGACAATTCTTTAGGGGTTGCTTATTTAGGGCCTTTGGTATAACCTTCTTTCTTTTTTTGGGTCAAGCTTAGGTCCAGTGTCCAGTAGTACTAGACCTATTGAGATGATTACATGTATCTACTTTTAAACACGTGTCACTATCTGACCAAGTCCAGTACACTAAATGCACCGGACCTAAACCAAGTCCTTTTTTTTTTATGTGACGGGCCAAGAAGGTTAGTTTAGTCGAAAGTCTAATGTTCCATATTATGTTAGGTTTTAGAACCTGTCATTGAAATACAAGTGAATTAGATAAGTGATTAAATTAATCCAATTATGCAAATTTTCAATTCACAAGTTAAACGATGTGTCACCAATCACACAAAATCAATCACAGTGGAGATGACAATAAGGTGACAAAGTGGAAAAACTCAATAAAAACTATTTATATATATATATATATATAATAAAAAATAAAAACACACACACATTACAAGGCAAACCTTCCCTAATGAACAGCAGAAGACCCTCAAAGCCTAATCTACCCAAGTACCTAAGCCCTCCAAGCTTCTTACTCCAACGAGGTTGCGCCGAACCTATTTCTTCTTTAGCTTCCCGGATTCCACTACTAGACCATAGCATCAACCAATGTATATTGGTTCCTTCCAAACTGCTTCCCTTAGCACCAAATGAACCTTCTCACAGACGTAGGTGTGGTGAGAAAAGGATTTGGTCAATAACCTCTCAAGGGTATGACAATGGAGAGGAAGAGAGTAGAGGAATTTGTAGAGTCTCTAAGGTAAAGATTGTGGATGAATCAATCTTGTATTTCTCTAGGGTTTCTCTCACAAAATTCTCTCTGGAAGCTCTCTCAATTTAGTGGGTATAAGGGTCTATATATAGTGGTGTGTGTTTGGAATACGAATAGTCAATTTTTGCCAAACAGGGTAAGTTGGCGGCTTGACCTCGCGGCTTGTCCAAGTTGTGAGTTCAAGTCGCGACGTAACGACCTGGCTAGCCTAGGACTTTTGTCCTGTAGTGCGACAGCTAGCGCGACCCTTCAGCTTCCTTGTGTGCATCTCACGTGCCAGCATTTGGCGGCTTGCCAGTCGCGAGTCCTAGCTGCGAAACTCTGCCTTCTTGCACATACTTGAGCTTTTCTTCACATCTTCTCACACACTACCCTTACAATGATCCCACCTAAATACAGGGTTACTAAGTACTTAAATTACAAGAAAATTGGCACGGAATAAAGCCAACAAGATGGTTGATAAAATTCAACCTTACAATCTCCCCCTTTGGCTATTCCGTGACAAAACCCTAAAACAAACTCTAGACTTAACGCGAGTTGAGAACAGTTGGAAAACTCACTCACACTTAACTCTAGAATCTGTGAAGCTTTAGAACCATAAGAACAAGAACTCCTGAAACACAATAACACAATAAGTTCATTGTATGCAGAAAACTTGTAAAGCATATGGAACAAGCACAATGCGATCAAGCACAGTGGAGTAAAGCAATAAACCATGGCAAGACCAAAACATGCAATCACTATAACCAAGTGATCACAATGCTCATTCACACTTGGAATGAACATTTGGACATTCAAGTTGATAAACACAAGGCAAATCACTTGAATGACCAACACTCAACCAATGCATAGTACATGAAGTATGTGCATCTAGGAAAAATCCTACACGGGCACAAGAGTGACAGTACTTAAAAGGAATGCATAGCATTAAGTTAGAAGTACTGATTTAACAAAGCACAAAGGCTGCATAGAGCATGGTACAAACCACAAAGGCCTACAAGTGTGCATAAAACCAAACCCTTAAAGCTTACAAAAGCAACATGGGTACAAACCTTAAACAAATGCTGAATTAACTGAATAACATCATCAATATATAATTAAACCAAGTATTAAACACATTCACAAGTTATGAGTTTAAACCAAAACAAGACTAGGACCTATAATAACAACAGTTAATCAAACCAAAGTAACAAAACTATAACCAAAAACAGTAAGGATTATGAAACTCCCCCTCAAATAACCACTCCCCCTCAAGTGTTGGCCCAAAAATTCTCCCCCTTTTTGACCGGAATGGTCAAAGGGTCACTGCTCCTAGTCTTGGCTGAAAGTACATCAAGTTGATCTTGCATTGCTGTCATCCTTTCAGTATGCTGATTTTGAACCTCTCTGAGTGTGTCAAGCCTTTCCAGGATGATTTTAAATGCATCTGGAGGTACAGCTGATGAAGTTGAAGCCCTGCTGCTCTTGGTTCTACTTCTAGGTGTGGAAGTCTGTCCTACAGTTTCAACTTCAGTTTCCATAGGATCACCTTCTCCATGGTCACCCTCCTCTTCATCACCTGGAAGACAACTTTGTATCCTTATGATGATGAATTTGTTTATTACTGACAATGGAGTCATGGGACTGATATCTTGAGGAATTCTAACACCCTTTGCTCTGAAAATCCTCATAAGGACGCTAGGAAAGACCAACTTGGGCCTAGCAGTGGTTCTAGTCTCGTCCATGATAGTGTCAAATATGTGTGAGCTAATGTCAATGATGACTTTCTCCTTGAGCTCCATGAGGAATATATCCCTGGAATTAGTAAGAGTGGTCATCTTTCTTATGGGATACAAATTGAACATCATGATGGTGGTCAAACACCTCATGTCAGCAGGGAAGGCATTAGTGTTGAGACATCTCCCTTCTTTAACACCACCAATCCGAGCTTGGACAGTATCTAGGGACAACATCCTGTCTTTGTAGTTGATGAACTCATACTCCTCTAAACCCTCAAGACCAAGAACCTCATCTATGTCATGTGCGTCTAAGGTGAACTCATGTCCTCTAACCCAGCAGTTCATCTCTTCATCCCTTATGTTCACATTTGCATAGAATTCCCTTATTAAGGGCTCATAGACTGCAGGCAGATCACTCAACAACTTCTCTCATCCTCTTCCCTCAAAGCACTCTGGAATGAAGGTGTCCTTCAAATCATGTAAGTCAACAAATCTCTCCTGGATAATGGTACCCTTCATGAAGGAATCTCTGTATCTCTCAAAGTGCTTGACAGACCTAAACAGATTGTTGTCCATTTTCATTCTTTTATCAGCCTTCTTAGCAGGAGTCTTCTTCTTTGAAGGAGTGGGAGGCATCTGTAAACACGCAGAAGAGGCCACAACAAAAGCAAAGCACAATATGTGGAAATATACACATATTAGTAATAAGGGAATAACAGATAGAGTGACAGAGTGTCAAAATAACACAGGGATCAAGCATAATATTCCAGTAACTCAAACAAGATCAGTATGTCTAGATGAACACAGGGACAAGCATAAAACAGAAATATAAGGACAGTGAAGACCACAAGCATATGTCCACGAGGCATGACCTAAAGACTATGAAAAGTGTAAGATGAACCCTTAACACATAAACCCACACAAGATGTGATAATTTGACAAAAACACAACATTGTGAGACAAACAAATTCAAAATCTTAGATAAACTAAGACATCCAAACATATATTCAGAGAGAACCCAAAACCCATATACCCAAAGAGTGTAAGAGTAATCAAACAGCAATGTTTAGAGCAGAAACAATTGCAATGAAGCTAAAACATGATAACAGCAACATATATCAACAAAACAACCAACCCCAACCATCCAAGCCAAACATTTTAAAATAGCAAACATGTTCGAACCCCCAAAAACTCAAACCAGTCTCAAAACGCACATATTCAAGAAAATAACACTAAATACATGAAATCTGAAGTGAGATAGAGGAAACCCATACCTTTTTCCTGAAAATTTGAGAAGAAAAATGCAGAAATGGAGGATTTTCAAAGATGGGCACGGCGAGTTTCAGAGAGAAAAATGGGGAAGATAATGAACAGTCACAAAGTACGAGGGAAAAAACTGAAAAACCATTTAAAAACTGTCTTTAAAACGCAAAACACGCGTTTTTCACGACTGGATCAAGTCGCCAGTATGTCGCCAGGGTAAGCCGCGAAACACTATGGAACAAGATTCTTGAAAAATCTTCTAAGTGTTTTTCGCGACTGGAAGATCTACCCGCGAGGGAGTCACGAGTTGAGCCGCGAAAATCTCTGTGTACCCCTCGCGACTGGACCTTCCACCCTCGAACAAGTCACCACACTGAGCCGCGAAAAACATAAAACTCAAATTTTGGAAAAATTTTCTAAGTCCTTTTCGCGATTAGAGCATTGACTCGCCAGTGAGCCGCGAAAATCTCGGAGTGAGCTTCGCGACTGGAGCATGTGACTGGAACAACCCGCGACTTAGTCGCCAAAACAGGGCAACACTGTTTTTGAAATTTTTGACTATTTTGTAAAAACAAAAAACTTTCAAAAAACAAACTAAAACACTCAAAAATCTTTTTGTATTTGATCAACAAAGATTGAGCTTGTGAAAACACATTTAATCAAGTACAATCACACAAATGAATATGGCATTCATTGAACATAGACTTGTGTGTTGTCTGTGGATATCAAAAATGAGATGGTCCTTAGTCCAATGTGAAGCTTCAATGATCAATTCAATCAAGGCATACACAACTAGCAGTAGATAATGTGACCTATCTCAATTATAGAAACATGCATATATGACCTCCCACATGCACTTGATAACAATTCTTTGAAGCTTTTCATTTGGCTCCATATTTAACATATCATTTGCACTTTTTGAGCAAAGAAAATCTCATTGTGAGATAGATGCCTGAAATTTTTTATATTTCAATTGATGAGTTAGCCTTTGGCTTTTTGGGCATCATACATTTTATTTTGGTCGCTTTCCCTTTTTCCTAGTCGAATACTAGTATGTGCGATAGGCTTTTGCAACTCTATATCTCTTTTCATTTGGAGATTTACATTTAGAGAGCTCTTTTAAGCATAAAAATAAAAAGTGGGAAGATATATAGGCATGAGTCTATGCATGTCTCAAGATCAACAAAACCATTCACTAATTATTCATGACAAGGTTGAAGATCTATTTACAACAGTCACATAGATTTCAGAATTTCTTCCACTATGATATGAGTGCATAAGAGACAAGCTAAGCTCGTTAAATGCACAAAGCCATAAGTACAAAGGTACAAGGCAAAACATACTTTGAGACAAAAACTCAACAAAGCCAATCAAACTTTTTGGATTTTCTACTTTTTATGTGTTTTTGGATTTTTTGACATAAAAATAGTAAAAGATTGATAAAAAACATAACATAAAAACAATGTAAAAACATTTGAACCAAAGACAAACACACACACAAAATAACAACCTAAATACTAGCAAGAAGCACACAACCAAGCATAATCACAAACATGGGAAGTATTGATGCATGGACATGTTGTAATGCTTATGCATGAGTACCCTTTGTCACCCACACGTCACGTGCGTTTGGGGTGATATCCTTGACGGATCGGGTACGAGAGTTGGGACTGTCAAACCTTCGTGTGAAGCTTTCCAAGCAATTGGTGAAGGGACCGATCATCTTCATCATGTCCATCATTCCTGGATCACGGTTTTGACTTCTTGGTTGCTCACCACCCCAAGACCGCATGTCATTTCTTCTTCCTCGTGACCGAGGTGCACTTGCATTATTGTCTGCTCTCAGCTTTTGACAGTTGGGTCTAGTATGTCCTTGCAATCCGCAATAGTGACAAACATACTCCGTTCTAGGACCCTGTTGTGATCTTGGAACTGATCTCCCTCTAGCTCCATATCTGGATTTTGATTGATTACGAGACTTATTTAACACCCGTTGATCAGCCACATTCTTCTTCTTCTCAGCCTTAACTTTCTCAGGAATAGGCTTATCCACAGCCGTCTCTTTGGCCTTTACAAACTTCACTTCTTTGGTGACATTTGCTGATGAGCTACTTCCTCCGGTATATCCCAATCCGGACTTGTCTGAGGCATGTCTTTCAGATGAGATAACATCATCTAACTTCCTGGAGGAGACCCTATCTATCTTGGCATGAGCTTCCACTACCTCTTGCTCAAGGAATCTCACTTTTGTGTAAGCTTCTGATAGCTCACCATTAAGTGCTTCAATCTCACACTTTGCCTACTTGTATCGTGCCAGAAGACTTTTGTAATCTTCCTCAGCCCTCTTCATCTTCTTAATGGCTGCATTAGCCACCTTAGCATATTCACCGGTCTTTTCAAGGAGTGAGTTGTAAGTCTCTTGCAATCCCACTTCTTCTCCAACTTCCTCATCTTCAGACTCCTCAACTATTCCAATAGACTCCAAATCAGAATGTTCCCCAAGCTCCTTCACAAGTGTACCCAAATCATCCGAGGTCTCCACATGTGCAATGGTCATGAAAGCGGAGTAGTTTCCTTCTCCGTCACAACTCTCTTCAGAATCAGAACTCGAAGAGTCTATATCACTCAGCGTTGAGGCATACGCCTTGCCTTTCCCTCTCAAGAAATTGGGACACTCCTTCTTGAGATGTCCATGGCCATTGCATTCAAAACACACAATGTCCGAAGAAGATTGAGACTCCTTCCCTTCTTTCCTTGTAAACTCTTTCCTATCACCTCTTGAAGATGAAAATTTCCCTCTGTTAAATGGTTTCCCACTGTTCTTCATCTTCAAAAATTTGCGGAAGTTTTTCGCAAGATATGCTACTTCCTTCTCCACTCCATCTTCTTCGGAGGGATCATCCATTCTTTCGGTGATGGTTTTGAGAGCAAGTGATTTACTCGTCTTGTGGGAAGGCAGTCCCAGTTCATATGTTTGGAGAGACCCAATCAGCTCCTGAATTTTGATCTCATCCAGGTCTTTACTCTCTTCTATGGTTGTGACTTTTGCTCTAAAGCTTTCAAGCAATGACCTCAAGATTTTTCTCACCACCTTAGTGTCTTCAATCTTCTCACCAAGATTGAGCTTAGCAATGACAATTTCATTGAGCTTCCCATAGAATGAATCAAATGGTTCATCATCACCCATCTTGAGCTCTTCAAATTTGGTGGTAAGCATTTGAAGCTTTGTGTCCTTAACTTTCTTCGTATCCTCATATGTCGTCTCCAAAATCTCCCAAGCTTCCTTGGCTACCTTCATATGAGAGATCCTGTGGAATTCATCAAGAGACACACCACAAAAAATAGCATTTAAAGCTTTACTATTAGCATTGGTTGCTGCGAGGGCTGCCTTATCCCAAGTGGACTTAGGATCCTCCGACTTAGTCCAACCTATCTCAACCGCATCCCAAACGGTATCATCTATAGAGCATAAAAATGCTCTCATTCTGACTTTCCAGAAAGCATAATTGTTCCCATCAAAAAATGGTGGAACATTAAGCGATTGAGACCGGTCCATCTCAAACAGGGTCAAGGATCACACTCAGGTATTTAAACCACAGCGAGTGTACCCGCTCTGATACCAATTGAAAGTTCAATATGTGTATAAAACACCCTTGAACGTTTAGACCCCAAATTATAAATTATCAATTCAAGCTTATAATCAAACAATTAATGTGCGGAACATGAACATAAGCCAATCACAGAATTGATAACTAATCTAAGCCAAATATAAACACATCCACAGCATTAAATATAAGGCAAAGATAAAGGGAAGGAAGATGCAAACACACGGACAACACACGATGTGTTATCGAAGAGGAAACCGAAGTCCTCGGCGTAAAACCTTTCCGCCGCCCTCCAAGCGGTCAAATAATCCACTAAAGAATGTAGTTGGGATACATGAACAGCAGAAGACCCTCCAAGCCTAATCTACCCAAGTACCTAAGCCCTCCAAGCTTCTTGCTCCAACGAGGTTGCGCCGAACCTATTTCTTCTTTAGCTTCCCGGATACTAATAAAGAAACTAAAAGAAGTTTATCATTTTTAGAGACAGAAATATCACTTGTTCACCAATTGACAGATAAGGACATAGAGACAGAAGGTAGAACTATGCTTACAAGTCAATATGATTGGACTGAACGAACTGAAAGTTTGACAGATGTACCACACAAAATTATAATGGATGTGGCACCCTTTATGGTTATCCTAAATACTAATGTAACAAATGTTTTAATAAAAGAAGCCTTGACAGATTCCCCTTTACTAATTATCAAAGAAAATATTAATTGTGGTAATTTCTTGAGTAAAGACAGATTTAATCTCTTGACAGACAGAATTAATTATAAGTCTCTAACAGATGTTCCCCACACTATTATAGTAGTTGATAAAAGACTTTATGGAGAAGCTTTATTTCATATATTTTCACAGAATGAGGTATATAATAATATATACAGAACGGATAGAATCATGGCAGATTTTATAAAGTTTTTGAATTCCAATCCCTCTAATATTGAAAGACTTCATTATGATTACTCTTATACTACTACTCAGCAAGGGCACAAAAGTGTACAGAGAAAAGTTTGTTTTATTATATATACTTTAAATGAAAGGATTTTAAAAATAAGTTTGAAAGAAACATTGAATGAAAATGTTTATTCTCAAAATAATATTTCAAGACTCAATTTTCCTCAACCCTATTTGCAGACAGAACATAATCCTTTTCCCCAACCCCATTTGCAGACTAACATGAGTAAAAGAACCCCCCAGGTAGATAGGAAAGGAAAGGGCAAAGCACTTGCAGTGCCCAAACATTTTCTAAAACCTTCAGTCAGAATTACAGATGGGCAGGAAGGCGTCTCGATAGAGACAATATCCCTTCAGGATACGTTGCTAGCAGAAGCAAGGTATTCATGTGGTGAAAGTAGTGTAACTTTGCAGAAAGTGCTCAGCACTGATCTCATGTTTCAAGATGGAGAATTTACAGACCTCCCTCTTCATATTAAACTACTTCTTGATAATTTACAGGCAGCCTTTACCCTTAAACAGAAAGACCTATTCCAAAAGACCCTTCAGGCTTTGGAATTACATCTTGTTAGCACCGGGGCATTTATTGAAGCTCTCGGTTGTCAACTCCCTGGCAAGGAGGTTGGAGATTCAAGCTCCATAAAGACAGAATCACAGTCTCTAAAAAGTTATCTTATGGGAACAAGCTTTTCAAAGCTCCACCCTAAGATTCAGCAAAGAACGAGGCTTGCCATCAGAAATTTACTTCCTGAAATCCAACAGAAAATATTAACCCATACAGCTTTAACTAGTTCTTATGACAGATGGATGTATCTTTTTAAGGTGTTAGTTTCTACAGCATTTATCAGAACAGAAGATATGACAGGTGTTATATGGTTATCTCATAAAGCTACATGGTATGAGAGCTTTGGAAATGCAGACAGAGTTTATGAAAGAACAGGAGAAAGATATAATCCCTACCCAGGATTACTTATCAACACAGAGATAGAGGATCCAGTGGTCCGTGACCCTTTATGGTTATCTGAAATGTTAGAAGCAGGGTTTATTAGCAAATTAATTATAACTTCTGCAATTCATATTAGTTTATTCCCCAAGGTCATCCAAGAGGCAGCTGCACAGATTGGCGGACTTAATTATATGAAGATGGAAATCTGGAGTACCCTTCCAATTTGGGACACTAGCTATTATATGGAAGCTCAGCCAGTACATATTCTGGTCCTTATCCATGATTGGGGATATATCCCTGAATACCAGTTGTATTCAGGAGACACTTATTTATCACTTGAGGATCCAGGTGCTCTGGCTCAAGAATGGTCTAATTTTATGTGTAATAAGATTTATGAAGTACAGAAAGAATTAGACAGAGATTTCCACTTATATGGCTATACAGATAGAATAGCAGTATATGGTCCAAGACCCTCAGCAAGGAGGCTTATTGGAAAAAGAAGGATTGTTAAAGATCCCAGATTGATGACAGCCAAGGATCATGTTCCTGTTTTCCTCCTTATTTCATACTGCGCTTTATGCAATGATTACGGAGTGCTCCATGAGCATGAGCAGTATGAGGACAACACCGATCCGCTAGATTATGATAACTATGCAGATACAGATTGACAGAACAGACAGAAGGGTTTTCCCGACAGACAATGACGACAGATCACTATTCACTAAAGACAGATTACTATTCACTAGACACAGCCGACAGATCACTATTCACTAGCATGCCTCCTGACAGATAAAGACAAATGTTACTATTCATCAGCATGTGCAAAAGAAGTTCAAAAAAAGACAGAATAGATTTTAAGTTACTGTTCAAGATTTTACCGACAGATTAACTTGGGTTCACTTCACGCAACTCAGGTTACTTTTGAAGACTTACCATGGTTCATTTCATCTATAAAAAGACGGACTCCGAAGGCAGAAGATAGGTTCAAGTTTTAGGTTCAAATTTCAGGTCCAAATATTTAGAGAAAGTTTTTAGAAAACCTTTTAGAAAGCTTTTGTAATAGCCTTCCCTTTCAGAAAGACTTTTGTAACATTTCCTTTTGTAATCTTGTAACCCTTCTCTTCCAGACAGATAATCTTGTAACCCTTTACAGTTTTACTTTGTAATCTTGTAACCTTTCAGACAGTGTTTTATTTTCAAGCTTGTATCAAAGACAGTTTGTTTTCAAGTTTAATCAAAGACAGAAGTATTTTCAAGTAAGATTTTACTAGTTTCAGTTTTCATATTCCATACTCTGTTTTAACTTATTTTGAATATATCTATTTTGTTATTTTCTTCTTTATCATCTATTTTATCATTGTTTATGCTTCCATATTACTGCTGTACTCTCTCTTGGGTAGTTAATGGTATCAGAGCACGTGTTGAACTTGAGAGTGCCTAAAGTCAAGCAACTTAAGTTGAATGCTTTCCATGATGTCAACAATTGCAGCAGGTGGTGTGGTGGAGCCCGATAGAATAGTAAAAACTATGTTGGATTTTTAGTGTTGAATGATGATTTTTTTTTCCTTCGAATTACACGGATTTGATAGCTTTCAGAATGATGTCTGTCCACGCAGAAGTGCGGTGTGATGATAATGCACTTGATAAGTTGCAAAGAAAAGAAAACAAGAAAAAGCACCCAACTGACTGGAAAAAAGCGAATTTGGAACTATGATATGATAAAAAACCTCTCAGCCTCTCAGCACTCAATATTGATGTGACATAAGTGAGTCCCATTTCCACCTCTTGAGACACCTATATTATATTATCTGTAAGATGATTCTTTTCTTTAAATTGAATTTTATATAATTTAAAAATATTATTATTAATGAGAGGTAACTTCTCATAGAAATAAAATTATAAATGTCAAATAACAAATTTTATTTTGAATTCAAAAAGACAATTCCTAAAATTTAAAATTTTTTTCCTTCACATTTATATTTTTATTTTCTAAAATTTATCATTTTTTTATTCTTTTTCCATCCTATTAAAAGTAAAACACCATGAATTTAAAAAATAAAAAACTAAGAAAACTCCTAAAATTTAGGCTTTTTTTTCCTCATGTTTATCTTATTTTTCCTTCCCAATTTTTTTTCTATATCACTATACCATTTTCAAACACATGTTAAAAAAAAATTACTATTACTGTTTATTTCTAAAATTTATTTTTTTATTTATTTGAGAAAAATATATTTTTTTTTTCAAATTATAATAGATGTAAATTATTAACCTTTATCAAAAAAAAAAAAAAAATAGAACTCTTTATTCTAAACTACTAGAATCCAACCAATGAATAGAGATCATGGAACTCTTATCTTCTCCAACCACTACCAATCACAAGAGAGAGTAGATTCCCCTCATATGAAACATTAAACCAAAATCTAAATTTCCATTGCTCAAAAGTATTCACATTCACAACAAAATCAACAGCAATTATCAGTATGACTTAGGCAATGATTCTTTGAATTCATAAACAATTGAAGAAATTTTCAAAGTAAAAATAAAAAACGGTAATTATAAAATTGAAAGAAAAAACAAAGAAAACTATGCCAAGCTCTCATTTTTTTATATATATAATATAAGATAAGATGTCATGGGAGAAACCCAAAAACCCCACTTCAATCAACCTGGCATAGAGGGAATCACAGAGCAAAGATCACCCCAAAGAAAAAACAAATATATATTGAATTTTTTTTTTTTTTTAATAAAAATGATAGGCTTGAGTAAATTGAACCAAATATTCAGATAGAGTAAATGCAACAAAAAAATATACTAATTTTTTTTTTTATAAGATTACCAATATTGGTTACAGATCATTCAAACTAGCCAAAAACGAAAGTTACTGTATGTTCCCAAAAACCAACTAAAAAAAATGCTGCTACATTCAAATAAGATCCAACAAATTCATCACTATTCTTGATGCTTCAGTGCACACAGTGCCTTCAAGACATTCGGCCCATTTTAAGATACCCATATGCATAATATTAAGGAAAGGGGACACTGGACATGGAGCGACCGTGAAAACTTTTTTTTTTTTTTTTTAGTCTAAGATTGCGTTTGGCAATATGTAAAATATTTTCCGAATATAAAATATTTTTAGGTGAAATTTTTTTTTAAAAAGGAAAATATTTTCAAGCATTTGGTTGCATTCCAAAAAATGCTTTGGAAAATATTTTATGGTGTTTGGTTGTGTTTTTGAAAATGCTCTAGAAAACACATTTTTATCAAGTTTCTCACATTCTTCTAGAATCCAAACAAATATTATTATAGAAAATTTCAATATATAAACACAAAAAGAAACAAAAGTCAAAACAAAAGAATCAAAATCACATGACCGATCATGAGAGAAAGAGAGAGAGAGATCGATTCATGGGTGACTTGGTAGTGGCGGCGGCAGTGGCAACATGGACATGGTGGGTCGATCGAAAGGTTATGGCTCGATTTAGGCATGGGTCGCCCGCAGTGGTTCAATCTAGGAGTGGGTCTTTCACACGGTGGTCAAATCGACTCAAGGATGGGTTGCTCACTGTGGTCCGATTGGCTCCGGGGTGAGTCATTCACTGGGTCAACATGGTGGTCCGATTCATTTTTTGGTGGCTCTTGCTCTCTCCATGCTCCATTGTAAGTGTTATCCTCTCTCTCTCTCTCTCTCTCTCTCTCTGTTCGAGTAGAAGAGGAAAATGGGTGTAAATGGTTTGAAGGTAAATTAGAAGTGTAATTTATTTTAGGCGAAAATGCACTTTTAGTCCCTACATTTTAGGCTAATTCTTGTTTTGGTCCTTAAATTGATTTTGCTCTTAGGTCAGTCCTTGAAATCAAAAAATCGATTTTATTTTGGTCCCTGCCATCAACCCAGTAACAGAAAATGCATACGTGGCAAACAGAGTGCATTGTTGGCATGTTATATGCTGACGTGGCTAATAAAATAATAATAATAAATTATATTTAGCATTTTTAAATGCCACGTCAGCATTTAAATTAATAAAAAAAGTCAGCTCAAAAAATTTAAACTAAAAAATAAAATAAATTAAAAAACAAACCTTAAATCTAATTATTATTATTATTATTATTTCCGCAAGAACATGTTCTTCAAGTTCTTCCCAAATCTACGAAATAAACCAGCAACCAAACCAATCTCTAGCAAACCCTAAATCCAAATCCAGCAACCAAATCTAATCTCCATCAAATCTAGAAAAACAAAGAAATAAATAAAATAAACCAACAGTGCAGGTCGAACCCAGAATAAAAGCAACCAAGCAAACTTCACGTTCTCACGATCAAACCCACCACCACCATCGATTAAGAGCAAGTCAAACCCAACTAAATAAACCCAGAACAAGAGCAAACGATCAAACCACCAATTACCACCATTGCCACCGATCAGGCCATCTCATTCTCTAAATCCATATCAAAGCCAGATCCCAAAGAAAAAGCTGAAAGAAAGAGATCTTGATTCGAGAAAATGAAGATCAGTCAGACTGTTTGGATCTTTGGATGTGGGAACCATGATATGAGAAACATACCCACTTCAGCACCTTTCTCAACAACACACACTGATAAATCAACCCCCTTTTCAATGCACATTTGCTTCAACCTTATCGTTGCCGATAACCCTATCGATCCTACCCCAACAATAACAACATCATACTCCATGGATCCCTGTCTGAAACTCCTCAATCCCCTTACAAAACCCTGTCCCCTTAAAACCCCACTTCCATTTCTTTCACAAGTCCTTAAATTTGCACAATTTAGCCAATACCCAGATGAAGAAACCTTACAAAAACCAATCTTGGAGTTGAAAGAACTGAAATTTCGATCAAAATGGTGAGTTTGACTAAATTTTCCGGCCAACCCTAACACTCATCATGGTGTGAAATATTTTCCGTATTTTTTTTACACTCGAAACAAACACAGCCTAAATCGACCAGTATTGACCCCAGACTAGGTTTGTTAAAGTTGTCGGAGCAAACAGTCGGTTTTCGAAACTTAAAAATTAAATAAATAATCCTAATTTTTAAATGAGTAATGCTACAAACACAAACTAATTTATAATATTTTTACAAACTGCTGATGTGGCTTTAGTAATTTTCAAATAATTATTGGTAAACATAAATGTGATGTTAGTGGTGAACCCATATTAGAACTAATAAGAATTTGTCACATCAATAGTTTGTAAAAATGTTGTAAAATAGTTTATGACTGTAGTATTACTCTTTTTAAATAACGCAGGCTTTGATTATTTTATTTTGAGAGAGATAGGAAAATGAATAGTCGCTCGATGTGCCCCAGCCTGGATAATGCCTAATTGCTTCCCCCATTTTGCCTCACTCTCATTTTTCTAATAATTTAATCCCCCATTTATTATCATTAAATATATATATATATATATATATATTTATTTATTTATTTATTTATTTATTTATTTATTTTCTAGTCAATTAATTCTTAATAAATCATAATACTATTATCTATCATTATTATTCCAAATTCCAATTCCAATAGTAGATCCTGTATACCGCCAGAGTTCGCGGGTTTTATACCCGTAAAAATCTGAGACAAATGTTCCAAAAATATAGATTCTCTTCCACTTTTCAGATTGTAAGGATAACAGATATGCATTCTGTAAAAGATGTGATGACCAAATTGAACGATTAAAATAACTGGATGTGCTGCAACTAGTGATATGCGTCCTCATTTATCTTTTTTATTTATTTTTAGAAATGTGTCCTCATTTATCTTCAGTAATAATTGTCAAACTATGTTTCTCTCATATAAAGTCTATGGTTAATATGTAACCAATTACTTTGATGCATAAAAAATAAAAATAAAAATAAAAACGTTAACTCTAATGTAGTATTTAACGTAAATAAGATTTTTAAAATTTGAAAATAAGATTTTTAAAATTTGAATAAATTTACAGAGTTACTAATCTGATATATTGAAGTTGGTTCAGACATATATCAAGAAGTTAGTTCCATTTAAAACTCTACCCATTTGTTTCATAGATAAACTAAAACCTTGAGTTATTTTTTAGATGGATTATGCCATTTGAATTTACACAAAACTCTATCAAAAAAACCAAACCTCTCCTCTTCTCAATCTTATGGTGTTTCAATTTAGCTAAATTTTTATTCCTCTTTCAAACTTGTTTCTCTCCTCTCCCTCCTTCCAAGAATCAAAACCTTTGAACTCAATCATGAAAGCAAAAGATTCAAATTATTGTTCTCTTAAAAGAATAATGGCTTGCTTATTTATATGTATGATTCTCTCTTACTTGTTTGCATTTATATACAAGCCATATTATTGTCCCTAACAATCTTTCTCAGTCCATCAGCAAGATAATTCTGCGATATCATCACTTGGTCCAACTCCTAAGAAAACAAATCTTTCCCTTATAGTTTCTAGTCCAATTCCTAACTCCCTAGAAGAAACAAATCTTTCCCATATAGTTTTTGGCATTGCATCCTCAGCCAAACTTTGGAACAAAAGGAAACAATATATCAGTTTATGGTGGAGACCCAATGAAATGCGTGGAAATGTTTGGTTAGATAAGCATGTCAAAGTTGAACCTAATGATAATGGTTTACCTCCTTTGAGGATTTCCGGTGATACTTCAAAGTTCAAGTACAAGCGCAAGGAAGGCCATCGGTCTACCATACGTATAACTCGCATAGTATCGGAGACCTTGAGGCTAGCTATGAAGAATGTTAGGTGGTTTGTAATGGGGGATGATGACACATTTTTTGTTCCTGATAATTTGGTCAGGGTTTTGCAGAAGTATGATCATAATAGCTATTATTATATTGGAAGTACATCTGAAAGTCATTTGCAAAACATAGAGTTCTCATATAATATGGCCTATGGGTGGTGGTGGATTTGCTATAAGTTATCCATTAGCAATGGCACTTGAGAAAATGCAAGATAAGTGTATACAGAAGTATCCAGGTTTGTATGGATCAGATGATCGAATTCAAGCTTGCATGGCTGAACTAGGTGTTCCTCTCACAAAGGAAAAAGGATTTCACCAGGTTAGCTCTTTTTTTTTTTCTTTTTTGCTTAATTAATATGCATGAAATTAAGAACCTCATTTTTGTTTGTTCCACTAAACTTTTATTAAAATAATGAAAAATGATTTTGTATTTATGTTAAGATATAGATAGGAGAGGGTTTGGAAACTTCATATAAGAAACACGAATGTTTTTTTTTTTTTTAGAATACTAAGTATTTTTTTTAACACACGTATGGAGAGAGGGGAGAAGTTTTTTTTATCCAAAAGAAACTGATAAGTGGTTAAATTACAGTAGAATTTTAGCTAGATAATATTTCTAAAAGTAACCATTATAATAATGAGAACCAGTTTCTGCGCCAAAGATTTATTATTGTAAATTGATTATTGTAACCCTTTATGTGTGTAATTAAAACTAGTGTGTAACCCATTCCACCGGGTTTACTCCAATAAATATAATATTATACAAATAATATAGAATTTAGATAAATAGATAGGGATGTTTTATTAATTGCTAATAGCTAAGCTAATTTAGGTGCCATCAATGGGTTTAAGCAAGACTGTTGTCTTCCATCAATGGGCTTAGTTTTACAATGATGAATTAAATTATTAACATGCCTAAAAATTAGCTATAAATAGAGGAAATAAAAATATTCATCTCTAATAATTATTTCTTCTCATTGCTGATTAGTTTGATGTGTATGGCAACCTAGTGGGCCTCCTAGCAGCGCACCCAATTGCGCCTCTAGTCTCGTTGCACCACTTAGACATGGAGGCTAATTACATATTCCCCAATACGAAGGACAAAGTGGCCGCCCTAAAACGATTCAGGCGCCCGATGAAGATGGACTCGGCTGGGCTGATGCAACAATCCATTTGCTATGACAAAAATCGAAATTGGACAGTATCTGTTTCATGGGGCTACGTTGTACATATATTTCGAGGCACTTTCTTAGCCAGAGATATGGAATTGCCTGAAAGAACCTTTGTTGGTTGGCAACATAAAGCTGATAACACTGCTTTCTCCTTCAACACTCGCCCTAATAGTATGCACAAATGTCAAATACCTTTTGTGTATTACATTTCTACTGCTACAACTTCGGCAGCCACTGAATATCTTCTACATAAAACTCCGCTACAAAACTGCGAATGGCAAATGCCAACTCCTTCTCAAATTGAAATTGTGGATGTTTACAAGACATCCAACCCATATTTGTGGGATAAGGAAATTGATGATGTCGAGAATTTCACCAGTGAGCCACACGATACCTACGCGCTCGAACGTGAACCTGCACAACACAAAGAAGGAAAACCTAACAGAGAGCACCGGTGTGGTGCCGGCCAAATACCCTCCAAAGGTTAAGTCAGAATGTTTCTTGCAACTTTAGAGTGCTAGAGATGGTAAATTATGCGTACCTTTATTTGCGAGAGTATTGGGACTTTTATAGTAGTAGAGGGTGGACTTCTCTTTCTTGGCGTAGAAGTCTTTTCCTTATAGGAGTCCTTATGAGCGCAGATTGCGGAATCCTTTCCTTATAGGACTCTAACCTAAACGTGAAACGCAAGTATCTCATATCAAGGGTCTTTCTGCCTTCCTTATGGACCTTGGGCCTGCCGATATTTCATTTTAGATCCATCTTTAGAGATTTGGCAGGCAATGGGCCCGTCCACTATCGGCCCACAGTTGATGACTGTCAGGCCCATCTCTAGCCCAAATTCTGCCTCTTCAGTTGCCCCCTTCACCCGGTCCGTCATACTTTAGTGGATGGAAGCATGGGGTGACGGTTGAGAGGCCTGTGGGTCGTCGGTTCCAGGTTACTAAGGTTGACGGTAACAAGGTATAAACCGTCAACAGTTTGTGCTGCCGACAAGATCTGGAATGCATTTAATGGTTCATGACACACGTCACTCTTCTACAGGCCATTGTATGGGATCGAAGCGTCGCTTCGTCTTCCGTGCACCTTCCCTATAAATATCAAACCCTCGGCTCTCATTTTTACACTTTCAACCAAATTCAATTGTCAGAGCGCGATCCGTCATCTTTGTCAGAATACATCTTTCAAACTTCTAGAGACCGTCATCACCAACTTTCATCCGTTCACGTACTGATTGGTAAGTACCTCGTTTACATATTTTCTTACCGTCGTGTTACTTTTATAGCTTAAAACTTTACTTCTGTTATCCATTCTTAGACCCGACAGAGTCTTAGGTTCTGTCGTCACTTGTAGGCAATGTCTAGTGCGTCAAGTAATCAGTCAATTGTCCGTGACGGGGCGGATTACGAAGAGGTATACCCGTCGGGTCACAAAGACCAAGACGATTTAAGCGAGGAGAGGAGTTCGTCTTCATCTTCCCCGTCCTCAACAAATGAGGATATGGAGATGGTCGAGATAGAGGAGGGTTCCGCTAATGATGAAGATCAAATAGTTAGGTCCGTTGTGGGGGCTGATGGACTTAGGGAGTTCATCATGTTTCCAGAATGGACGGTTAACGCCTTCACATCCACTATCAAGGAAACCCATTTCAAAACCCTTAGGGCCAATTATCAAATCCCAGACTACATCCCCATCCGTCTGCCCTGTTCATCAGAGAAATGTTATTATGAAGGGGTAGACGATGTAGGAGTGTACGAGCAGATGCTCAAGGCAGGTCTCAGGTTTCCTCTGAGCTCTCTGCACCGCGAACTCCTAAAATACTTAGGCTTATCCGTCAGCCAGTTATCCCCAAATGCCTGGAGGGTCTTCATAGCAATGGAAGTCCTGTACGGGGCTATGTCCGACGGTGGAAGAAGGTTGACAATAAGGGAATTCCTCCACTGCTACCGTCCAGATGAGATAGATAAATCAAGGGGGATGTACAGTTTTGTTCCTAGGAGCCACGTCTTGAAAGTAATTTACGAAACCCCGGACTCGAATAGAGACTGGAAGAGCCACTATTTTTTTATTGAGGGCGACGGTTGGATGTGTCATCCAGGGGAGACGGATTTCATGCCCGTCGACAAGGTTTGGGGCGTTTTAAACCAGTCTGGTATGAGCCCGTCATATAACAACTTTTAAAAGCCTGTTTAATAATTTATTTTGTTTTTAACGTTCGTCTACTTTTGTGCAGTTCGACGGCGACCTCAAGTTACATTAGAAGAGTTCAGTTTTCTTGAGAAAATTTTCAACAAGTCCAAACCAGAAGAACGGACCTGGGCAAAACTCGTCAACCTCGACACAATCAATTGGTACTGTGACGGACCCGAGCCAACTCCAGCGGCGCTAAAGTACGAAGAGCGCACCCATCAGCGTAAGTCCGTCTTTCTTCTTTATTCAAATTTTGTTTTTGCCTTTGACACCCGTCTACCTCTTCAGAGATGGACGATGCAAAAAGGAGGGCGGCGATTAGATTACAAGCTGCCAAAAACAAAGAGACTAGTGCGGACCCTATGGGGACGGGCACCAGCAAGCAGGCGGTTAAGAGGAAACAACCGTCAAAGGGAGACCGTGCCCCAAAAAAGCCCAAGGTTCCTTTGGAGCCCGTCATTGGCTTGTTGGCCGGGGGGGATAAGACGGTCACACCTGTGAAGCATGGGGCCGGTAAGGGCCTAATGACCGGCCCGTCAGGAAGCCAGAAGAAGCCACCCGTTCTACTCCGCGAGGATTCTAAGTATGCCCTCGAGAGGCTTTCGTCCATCATAACGACGGAGGACTACGAGGACTTGTGTAATCATTCGACGGAGGCGATGGGAAAGACGGCACTTTTCAGCATTGCTCAGGTAAGTTATCCGTCGTCGTGTATTCTGTCTACCCTCTTTCTTCTTTCTTTCTTTTTTTTCTTTTTTTTTTTTAACTTGTGTTTTCTTTTCAGGCCATGATCATGACGAAGGGGATCATGGGACGGTGTCTTAACCATGAGACGACTTTAGCCCGTGTTCGTGATAAGGCCAAGGCGACGGAGGACGAACTACTTGAGTTGAAGGCCTGGAAGGTCGTCCAAGATAAAAAAACTCAAAATGGCTGAAACAGCAAGGGATGAATACATCAAGCTGACGGAGCAAATGAAAAAAGCTTTGGAGGAAAAAGACAAGGAAGTCCGTCAAGCTAAAGAGATCGCGATAAGGGAGTATCGGGATTCTGAAGCCCTTATAACCGAGCTTAGCCTTTCATACAACGACGGTTTTGATGACGCAGTCCGTCAGGTGAAGGCCTTGAACCCAGAAATGGACTTGTTAACCGTCAATATTAATGCCCCAGAACAAACATCCGTCCAGCCCGCCCAATCAGATGATACGGACGACTTGTTTTGTGAGAACCCTACTAACCGTGAAGCCTCTAGGGATCCAAAGGATAATCAGTTGGTCGTGGACCCGACGGTTGTTGATCAGACGGTGGTTGTCCAGACATTTGTTGAGGGTGACCCCAAGGATGATCTAGCCCGTTGTACCTAGGAGAAAGACATTCCTGCTGCAGACTTATAACTTGTAATAGTTTAGTTTTTTTTTTTTTTTTTTTGAAAGAATGTGGAGAACAGTTTCATGATACCGGTCATGATGTAAACATTCCCTTTCAGGGCTTTATTTTAAGCAATACTCGGTCCGTTCGACCTTTTTGATGTTTTTATGGAATATATCCGTCTGTTTTATTCAATCCTGACGACGATTTTACTTATTCTGTTTTATCTTTTAAGTCCAACTTGTGAACTTTGTTTATCTCCGTCCATCTTATGGACTTTGAAATTTCATCCGTTGGGCTGATCCGTCCACTTTGTGGACTTAGTTTATGCCCGTCCACCCTGTGGGCTTTAGGTTATGTCCGTCTTCCTTGTAGATTTTATATTTTCATCTTTCTGGAATGACCCGTCCATCTTGTGGATTTAGTTTACATCCATCCATCTTGTGGACATTGTCTATATCCGTCCACCTTGTGGACTTTGGATTTTCATTCCGTCCACCTTGTGGACTTAGTTTATATCCGTCCGGCTAGTGGACTTTGGATTTTTTATCCCTTTGGGATGATCCGTCCACCTTGTGGACTTAGTTTATATCCGTCCAGCTCATGGACTTTGGATTTTTCATCCCTTTGGGATGGTCCGTCCATCTTGTGGACTTAGTCTATATCCGTCCATCTTGTGGACTTTGGATTTTCATCCCTTGGGATGATCCGTCCACCTTGTGGACTTAGTTTATATCCGTCCAGCTTGTGGACTTTGGATTTTTTATCCCTTTGGGATGGTCCGTCCATCTTGTGGACTTAGTCTATATCCGTCCATCTCGTGGACTTTGGATTTTCATCCCTTGGGATGGTCCGTCCATCTTGTGGACTTAGTCTATATCCGTCCATCTCGTGGACTTTGGATTTTCATCCCTTGGGATGGTCCGTCCATCTTGTGGACTTAGTCTATATCCGTCCATCTTGTGGACTTTAGATTTTCATCCCTTGGGATGGTCCGTCCATCTTGTGGACTTAGTCTATATCCGTCCATCTTGTGGACTTTGGATTTTCATTCCTTGGAATGATCCGTCCACCTTGTGGATTTAGTTTATATATGTAGAAAAAACACAGTAGAGTCTGAATACTTCTCTTTATTGAAAGAAAATGATGCTAAGGAAAAGGTACCTGCCCCCTTGGGCTTAAAAAGGTACTTGTAGAAAAAATTGTTCGAAGTAGAGAGCAAAACTTAAATAATCAAAAAATTGTCCGAGGTAAGAACTTTATAAAAAACTTAGTAAAACATAGTAATAAACTAGAAACTGGGGGAGAGTTGATGATCTTCATGTCGTCCCTACTGGTAGTACCTCCGTAGGTGCTTTGTGTTCCATGGATGTTAAAGATTCTGTCCGTCCATAGTTTCGAGGTGGTAGGTCCCTTTCCTTTGCCAAGATGAGATCCTGTATGGTCCTTCCCAGTTGGGGCCGAGCTTTCCTTGCGCCGGATCTCTGGCAGCTCCCATTACCTTCCGTAGCACAAGATCTCCGATCTAAAAGTCCCTTTGTTTGACATTGGAGTTGTAGTATTTCGCCATGAGGTTCTGGTACCTAGCTAACCTCTGCTCTACTGTAGCCCAGACCTCGTCTATCAGATCCATCTGGAGCCGCAAGGCCTCTTCGTTGTGATCATTGTCGTAGTTCTCTACCCGATAGCTTGTGAGCCCGACCTCTGCTGGAATGACGGCCTCACTTCCGTACGTCAATCTGAACGGTGTTTCTCCAGTGGGTGTTCTTGTCGCAGTACGGTATGCCCATAAGACGCTCGGCAGTTCGTCAGGCCAGATGCCCTTAGCCCCCTCGAGCCGAGTCTTGATGATCTTCAGCAAGGACCGGTTCGTGACTTCTACTTGCCCATTGGCTTGAGGGTGTGCGGGCGACGAATAGTGATTTTTGATCCCCAGTTCTGAACAGAAGCTCCTGAACGCTCCGTTATCGAATTGCTTTCCGTTTTTGGAGACGAGCACTCTGGATATCCCGTACCTGCATATAATATTTCTCCAAACGAAACTCTGGATGTTCTTCTCCGTGATAGTTGCCAAGGCCTCTGCCTCTGCCTCTACCCATTTGGTGAAGTAGTCGATGCCAACTACCAGAAATTTTAGCTGTCTTGCTGCTATCGGGAAGGGGCCCATGATATCTAGTTCCCATTGGGCGAACAGCCAAGGGGCCGTCATAGGCGTCAGCTCCTCGGTCGGTTGCCTGATCAGGTTACTGAACCTCTGACATTTGTCGCAGGTCTTGACGTATGCTTGTGCGTCTTTTTGCATCGTTGGCCAATAGTACCCTGCTCTGATCAACTTGTGCACTAAGGATCATGCCCCTGAATGGTTTCCACAGATACCCTCATGCACTTCCCTCATTACGTAATCGACTTCCTCTTGTCCCAGGCACCTTAGGTACGGACGTGAGAACCCCCTTTTGTATAAGATATCGTTGATCAGTACAAATCGCGAGGCTTGGACTTTCAGCTTCCTGGCCTCGTTTTTTCCGTCGGGTAGTGTACCCATCTTCAGGTATGCTATCAATGGCGTAGTCCAACTATCTTCAGAATTCACCTCCTGCACTTTTGTTCCGTCATCAATAAGCGAGGAGAGTTGTACAAATGACAATACCTGTTCGGGAACGAGCATAAGCTCTGCCGAGGCAGCCTTCGCAAGACGGTCAGCATGTTCGTTCTCTTCCCTTGGGATTTGAACGAATCTTACTTTGAGGTTACCGATCCGATTCTTTACTTCTTCCTGGTACTTCTTCATCCTCTCACTTTTGCATTCGTAGATGCCATTGATTTGACTTGTTATTACCTGGGAATCACAATGTATGATCATGGATTCAGCACCTGCTGCCTTCACGAGGTCTAGTCCTGCCACCAAAGCTTCATACTCGGCCTCGTTGTTGGTCGTGGGGAAGTCCAGCCGAATCATGCATTCGATTTTGTCTCCGTCAGGGGTATTAATTACTACACCGGCACCTCCTGCGTGCCTGTTGGAAGATCCGTCCGTGTGGATGCTCCATTGTGCCTTTATGTCTACCCCCACGCCTTTTGACCTAGAAAATTCTGCAATGAAGTCGGCGACGGCTTGTCCCTTAATTGCATTTCACGGACTGTACTGTATATCAAATTCACTCAGTTCTACTGTCCACAGCGACATGCGTCCTGCCGTCTTCGGGCTACTCATGGCTCTCCGTAGGGGTTGGTCCGTTAGGACCTCTATTGTGTGCGCCTGGAAGTACGGTTTGAGCTTCCTTGCCGCAGTTACTAGCGCGAAGGCCAACTTCTCCATTTGAGAATACCTTTCTTCCTCTCCTCGGAACGCCCTACTTATAAAGTAGACGGGTTTCTGTGATCCATCCTCCTCCCTAATTAGGGCCGCGCTGACTGCCGCTTATGAAACCGCCAAGTAGAGGTAGAGTACTTCCCCAGGGTTAGATGGGCTAAGCAACGGTGGGGACGACAGGTACTTCTTCAAGTCCTCAAACGCTTTCTGGCATTCGTCCGTCCATACGAACGACTTTCTTAATGTACAGAAGAATGGAAGACATTTGTCCGTCACCTTTGAGACGAACCTATTCAGGGCCGCAATTTTACCGTTCAATCTTTGCACATCCTTGATTGTTTTCGGTGGTTCTAACTCCATGATGGCCCGAACCTTCTCCGGGTTAACCTCTATGGGAAACCATGAACCCCAAGAACTTTCCTGCCGTTACCCCGAATACGCACTTGTTCGGATTTAACTTCATGTTATACGACCGGAGTGTGTCGAAAGTCTCCTGTAGGTCTTTCAGGTGGTCATGTTCCAGAACGCTTTTTACAAGCATGTCGTCAACATACACTTGTACGTTCCTCCCAATCTGGTGCGCGAACATTTTGTTCATTAACCTCTGGTAGGTTGCTCCCGCATTCTTGAGCCCAAACGGCATCACTTTGTAGCAAAAAAGTCCCTGACTTGTGACGAAGGAGGTCTTCTCCTGATCAGCCTCGTCCATCTTGATTTGATTGTAGCCGGAGAAGGCATCCATGAAGCTCAAGAGTTGGTGTCTCGCCATTGAGTCTACCAATGTATCAATTCGAGGCAAGGGGTAGCTGTCCTTTGGGCAAGCCCTGTTGAGGTCCGTGAAGTCGACACACATTCGCCACTTCCCAGTGGCTTTCTTGACCATCACCACGTTTGCTAACCAGTCGGGGTAATATACCTCCCGAATGAAATCCGCCTCGAGTAGCTTCCTGACCTCCTCGGCTATTGCTTTGTCCCGCTCTTCAACGAATACTCGCTTTTTCTGTCTCACGGGCGAAAACGTGGGGTTCACATTCAACCTGTGAACTATGACTGAGCGATCAATACCCGGCATGTTCTCGTGGCTCCAAGCGAAAACATCCTAATTATTCCTTAGGAATGTTGTTAGGGCCTGTCGTGTGGGTTGACTGGCTAATGTCCCCATTCTAGTTGTCCGTCCGGGTCTTGACTCGTCTAGAGTTACTTCTTCTAGTTCTTCTACTGGTTCTGCTGTGACCCGCTGTTCTTCTATGCACATGGTGTGCTGGTGGTCATCCATTTCCAGTATGGCTATGTAGCACTCGCAGGCGGCCACCTGATTTCCTCGCAACTCCCCGACCCCATACTCCGTGGGGAATTTAATCATCAGGTGGTACGTCGAGGTAGCTGCCTTCCAGGCGTTGAGGGTAGGCCGTCCCAGGATAGCGTTGTATGCTGATGAGTAGTTGACTACGAGGAATGTCACATCCCGAGTGATTTGCTGAGGATAATCGCCTACCGTTACTGAAAGTGTGACCGCACCCAATGGGAATACTCTCGTTCCTCCAAACCCCACCAGCGGGGCATTTGTTGGTATCAGCCATTCTTTATCAATCATCATTTGCTGGAACGCAGGGTAATATAGGATGTCCGCCGAGCTGCCATTGTCAACCAACACTCGGTGCAAGTTATATTCTCCCACTCGTAGGGTGACGACCAATGCGTCGTCATGCGGATGGTGAAGTCGTCGTGCATTTTCCTCTGAGAACCCGACGATGGGGCTATCTCTCCGCGCTATCTTTGGTACCGAGCCCGTCAACTGAACATTCTGAACCATTCGGAGGTAAGTTTTTCGGGCTTTTTTGGACGACCCAGTTGTTGATGTACCCCCCACAATCATCCTTATGTCTCCGATTGGGGGTCTAGGACGTTCATTATCCCTTCGGGGCTGATGCTCTTGAGGTGGCTGGTCCGTCCTCTCTTTCCTGACAAACTTTTGTAATTTCCCTTTTCTAATAAGGGTTTCTATCTGTTGCTTCAAGTCATAGCAGTCTGCTGTGTCGTGGTCGTGATCACGGTGGAAACCGCAGTATTTGTCTCTTGATCTTTTGCTGGGATCTGATTTCAGTTTCCCGGGGAAGGTTAGAGCCCCCTCGTCCTTGATTTGCATCAGGACTTGATCTATCGGAGCCGTCAACGGGGTGAAGCTCGTGAACCTCCCTCCGGGTGGCTTAGAACGTCGCCCAACTCTTCGGTCGTCTATTCTTGGCCTCTTCGACCCTTGATCCCTTCGTCCTTCTTCCTGTCGTTCCCTCTTCCTTGACTTATCCTCTCGAGCCTGCAATGCGTCTTCTGCGTTCATGTATTTGGTTGCCCTGTAGAGTACTTCTGACATGGTTTTAGGGTCGTTCTTGTATAAAGAGAATAGAAATTTACCCTTTCGTAACCCGTTCGTGAAGGCTGCTACCTGTATTTTGTCGTCAGTTTCGTCTATTGAGAGCGCTTCCTTATTAAAGCACATTATATAAGCCCTCAGCGTCTCGTCCTCCCGTTGCTTAATACTCATCAGGCAAGCTGTGGACTTCTTGTATCTGTGCCCTCCAATGAAGTGCGTGGTGAACTGAGCACTCAGCTCCTTGAAGGTGCAGATGGAGTTTGGCGTCAGTCGGCTGAACCATACCCTTACGGGGCCTTTGAGTGTTGTGGGGAAGGCCCTACACATGATCTCGTCAGCTATCCCCTGAAGGTGCATCAGGGTCTTGAACGTTTCCAGATGATCCAGAGGATCCTTCACACCATCGTAGCTTTCTATATGTGGCATGCGAAATTTCTGGGGTAGGGGGAAGGCGTTCACGGCCGCAGTGAAAGGCGAGTCAGTGCGGTTGACTAAATCGTCTAGATCACTGGAAACTCACCCCTTGAGCGCGTTCATCATCACCTCCATCTGTTCCCTCATCGCCTACATCTCTGCGGCAATTTGTGGTGGTGTCGCGTTCGTGAGGGACGGCATGCTCAAGTTCTGCCTCTCTGGTCTGCTTGGGGCATAGCTGCCTTCAGGTCTCTCCTGGTTTTTTCTTGCAGCGCTGGTCCCTTCTTCCTCTTCTTGCTGGTCGTTCTGTTCTGCATTCTTCTGACGCAGCTATTCTTCTAAGTCGTTGTTTTGTTTGGTGAGACATTCCACCGCGGCAGCAAGAGTTCGAACTTGTCTCTCGAGGGCAGTCGTGGGTGGTTCGTCTCCTTGAACGTCGTTGGTGGTTGCCATCGAGCGAGTGAGTACCATGCAACCCTTAAGTTCGAAAAACGATAGTATGGCTTTTTGGATCTCTACTAACGTTTCCCACAGACGGCGCCAACTAATGATGTCGAGAATTTCACCAGTGAGCCACACGATACCTACGCGCTCGAACGTGAACCTGCACAACACAAAGAAGGAAAACCTAACAGAGAGCACCGGTGTGGTGCCGGCCAAATACCCTCCGAAGGTTAAGTCAGAATGTTTCTCACAACTCTAGAGTGCTAGAAAGGGTAAATTATGCGTACTTTGATTTGCGAGGGTATTGGGGCTTTTATAGTAGTAAAGGGTGGACCTCTCTTTCTTGGCGTAGAAGTCTTTTCCTTATAGGAGTCCTTATGAGCGCAGATTGCGGAATCCTTTCCTTATAGGACTCTAACCTAAACGTGGAACGCAAGTATCTCATATCAAGGGTCTTTCTGCCTTCCTTATGGACCTTGGGCCTGCCGATATTTCATTTTAGATCCATCTTTAAAGACTTGGCAGGCAATGGGCCCGTCCACTATCGGCCCACAGTTGATGACCGTCAGGCCCATCTCTAGCCCAAATTCTGCCTCTTCAGTAATCATTTTTTTTTTCTTTCTTCTTTAGGACAATAATCAATACTCCATGAGATACTGCCTAATTTAATTGATGTTAACACTAGAAAATGTATTTAGTCAACTTGAGTTACGAAGTTAATTTATAATCATATTATCTGTTATTATCTTGATTGATAACTTACATTGTTCTTTGTATTTTGAACAGCCTCCAAGAAGAAATTGCTGTAGGATCTTGCCAACTACAAAGAGACGTACAATGGTAATTGACGTGGGAGAATGCAAAGAAGATGAAATTATTGCATTGCGGTGACAAAACTAGAATTGATTTTCCCTATTTTGTTGTTAATATTGCCCCTCATAATTTAATGATTTCTTCATCAATGCATGTGTGGACGACTAAATTTCTTGGTTCGAAATAAGTCAAACAAGTAAAATAGTTTCACAAATGCGAATTTGTATTGACGAATGTATGGTACAATTCTCTGAAATTACAAAAGAGTGATCCTCTAATTCGATCTCCTTGAAAGATTTGTTGATTGGAATTGTGGTAATGTGATTTTGATTTGAACACAAAATATCCTTCAATTTGGCTGAAGGATGGATCGAAGATTGTTGAAATGGAATTACAATGAATCTCTGGCTATGAGCTTGTTAGAAATCCTTTGTTCTTCACGTTCTTCGTGTGTTCTTCGTCTTTGAAGATTTGTGGTGGAAGTTCTTAGGGGCTTGAATCCGTAAAGCTTCACTGATTTGTGATTTGTTAATGTTTCTAGAGGCTTTTGAGCTTGATTCCAGCAAACTTTAGGATTTAGGCAAATAGTTTGGATGATTCTGCTTCGAATGTTCTTCGTATTTGAAGGTTGAAGTTCTTGAAGTTGCTGGAGGCTTCAGGGCTTGATTCCAGTAGAGCTTCTAGACTTCTGAATCTTCTCTGATGCCGCTTGTGCTTCAGATGGCTTGGTCTCCTCTTAAATGCCTTAGCAAGGCTTCTATTTATAGGAGTTTGGAGGTGCGTGAGCAACACGTGGCAGAGTCTGATTGGTGACACATGTCACAGCCAGATTGGTCCACTTATGTCGTCGCTTACACGTGCGAGGTTGATTATGTCATCGCTTACACATGCGAGGTTGATTATGTCATCGCTTACACATGCAAGGCTGCTTATGTCATCGCTTACATGTGCTGATGCGTGATCGGTTTTTACATGACACTTGGCAAATTTCTGTTGGTTTCTAAGTAGTGATAGCAAAACCTAGCAACAATACATGGAGCTTGTAATTGGTTGTATTTTGTGGACTTAGTAGTATGATGTGCCAGCTTATGCTAGGTCGGGAATTTTTCCTCTCTACAGCATGAATGTAAGAACATTATTCAGAAAATAAAAAATTATTTTATCAAAATGTTAAAACCAAGTTTAATTTTTTTCTTTTTAAATTTTTTATAGTTGCACAACTCTATTTTATTTTTTATATATATATATATATATATATATATATTTTTTTTTTTTTTTTTTTTTTTTGTGGAAGCCAGAACCAAATGAATATCATTAATGAAGAATACTAGAATCCAAATACAAAGTATTAACTGCTAGTGGAGGATCCTTCTCTAACCATACAGTTTCATTATCAGATAATCTAGCAAATCTAGCCAACGCATGAGCAACACCATTGGCACCACGCCTAACACAATTGACTGAAAAGAATCTAAAACCTGCAATCAAGCACCAAATATCTTCATAAATAAACCCACACCGAGCTAGATCTGGTTGAGCCTATGCCACTGTCTTCAACACCCTTGCGTTGTCACCTACCACCTCCATAAACCCAGCATCTATAACAAATTCAAGAGCCTTATGGCAAGCCAGCACCTCCACCTCTTCACTATCCCTCACAGCCCCACCCTTAGCGGAAATAGCAGCCATCACTTCACCATTCCCATTGCGAATCACAACCCTATAACCCAACTCAGCCCCATTATTAAAACATGCTCCATAAAAGTTCAGCTTGAAGAAATCTCTCTGTGGTGGCTGCCATGCCTGACTTGCTGAAACCGGAACTGTCACAGGTACATTCAGATGCTCCTGTGCCTCATGAAACTGTCACAGGCTCAAATAATCCAAAGCCTGCTGGTATGACCGTGATGGATGTTGAAAAGCACCCCCAGGAAAGATCGAGTTCTGCTGAAGCCAGATTTGCCAGCAAATCACCCAAAATAAATCCAACTCCTTATGTGACAACCTTGGCGTGAGACTAGCAACCAACTGCCCAAAATCCACTTGCACCATACCAAATTTTTCAAACCTGATTGCACTACCAACCCAAACATCCTGTGCTACCCCACACTCCCAAAGTACATGCAGCACCGATTCATCGGCTTTATGACAGAAATAGCACCGAGCATCCTCCAACACCCTCCTTTTCACCAGATTGTCTTTCGTAGGCAGTATATTATGACATGCTCTCCATGAAAAAATTATGATCTTATTTAGGACCCTAGCCTTCCATATTCGTGACCACAAAGAAATATATGATGATTGCACCAAAGCCTCTCCACTATTATTCTCTGCCAACCTTAGTTGCTTGGCCACATGGTACCCGGACTTCACATTGTACCTACCATTCTTTGTAAAAGACCAAGCCAAGACATCCTGCACCACCTGCCTACTCAAGGGAACTTGGAGGATAGCATCAACATCATACGGGTGGAATAAAGCACGGATTCGATCTCTATCCCACTGGTGGTTCTGCCAATCAATCAAATCTGAAACTCTCCACTCCCAAATTTTTCCTCTCAGGTTGGAAAAGAACTCCCTTTGTTGGCTGATTAGGTAACCAACAATCCTTCAAAACATGGATAGAAGCACCATTCCCCACTCTCCAATAACACCCTTTCCTCAATACTAGTTAAGCAACTAATAAACTCTTCCAAACATAGGAGTTGTTTTGACAATCCTTCGCCTTAAGGAACTCACACCGTGGAAAGTACTTTGCCTTAAAACATCTATACAAAAGAGAGTTTTTGTCCTGCAACAATTGTCATCCTTGTTTAGCTAGCATAGCTAGATTAAGGGTGAGTTTGGTTCAGCTTTTTGAAGTTGGGCTTTTTGAAAAAGTGGAGTTTTCAAAAAGTACTTTTTCAAAAAGCTGAGTGTTTGGTAAAAGCTGTTAAAAAGTGTTTTTTGAAAAAGTTGAGTGTTTGGCTAGAACTTATAAAAGTAGCAGTTTGAGTTGTAAATTACCAGAAATGACAATGTATATATAAGAGCATCTCCAACAGGTTAGGCAAATTTTTGTACTGTTTGGACAATCAACAGTAACATTTACCTTTTGCCTACTCACTTTTTCAAATACGTCTTCCAACAGATTCTCTATATTTTCTCCATCTCATTTAAATATTATTTCTTCATTCATTCTTTATTCATTCTTTATTCTTTTTTAATCTTTATTTTTTCTTCCTCTATTCATTCTCAACAATTATATTTTTCAACAAAAAGTGTTACATCCACAATATTTTTTGTAATACTTTCACAAGAATCATAACAAAATCTTATATGGAAAGTTGTTACTAGTTCTAATTTGAACCCGCCACTGAAATTATATTTTTACTCACCAATATTAGCTAATTACTTAAAATTTATTGTAAAAATATTGTGAAAATACTGTGGTAGTATTTTTAAATTGTGATTTCTTACTCTTTGCCTTTCTTTCATCCATACGTTTCCTTTTCTTTCTTTCTTTCTTTCTTTTTTTTTCTCTTGCATTTTGTCCACCACACACGTATACCCATAGGATTCCATCCTCTCCTTTTTTTTTTCTTTACTTTCCACTTGATTCCAGAACCTTTCTCTTTCTTTCTCCAGCTCTCTTATTTTCTACTCTCTTTTTCTTTTTTCTTTTTTCTTTTTTCCTTTTTTTTTCTACTTGATTCCATAAACTCTCTAGCTCTCTATGTGATACATCTCACATAATCTTGCTTGCCTTTTGGTGTCATTATCTTCAAACACACACAGACACACATGGAGAGAAAGGAGAAATCGCCTTTGCTCCACCACACTGCCACCATTGCTCCTCCTCACTGTGGAATACATGAACCAGGGGTCATATCGACTTCTATTTTTTTTCCTTGTTCTTGATTAGTTGTTGTTTTTGATTTTAGATTTGTCAGATCGGCTTCTTTTTTTTTTTTTCTTGATCATTTATTGTTGTTCTATTTTTTTTTTTTTTTTTTTTTTTTTTTGTTCTTGATCTGCTATTGTTGTTGTTTTGATTTTAGATTTGTTGTTTAAATTATATCAATTTTATGAGAGCAAGAATTTTTTTGCTTTTATTGTTGTGGTTTGATTAATTTTAAGACTATGTTTTTGAGTTTGTATTTTGATTATGCTTGAGTTTAGAGATGTTTGAGAGAAATATGGTTTGCCCAAGATCAAAGCGTAAAGTTAGATTTTCAGTAAAATGTGAAGGCTAATTTGGTAATTGCTCAAGATCGTCCAACGGATATATGACAACGCGCACAGACTTTGCTTAAAATGGACCTCTAAGCTCCTTTTATGGCTTGCGCATTCTCTTCACAAACCCAAAATGCAACTTTTTCCAAAAAGTTGCATTTTATACTGACCAAACGAGCTTTGGACATTTGCTTTTTTCAAAATGGGCTTTTTGGGCTGGGAAATTTGAAACAAACGGGCACTAAAAGCTTGAATATCTCTGAATCCCATCCCTCCCTTCTTTTTCGATTGCGTCAGAAAACTCCAACTCTTCCAGTGAATTTTCCTTTCCTCACCAATTTGGCCCCACCAAAATCTAGCACACATAGCATCTAATTCATCACATAATTTTCCCGGCAATTGAAAAGCTCCCCATCGTATAAGTGGGAATAGATTGAGCCACAACTTTTATCAAAACCTCATTTCCAACCCTTGAAAGCAACTTCCCTTTCCAGCCTTGAATCTTTTTCCAAACCCTTTCCTTAATGAAAGCAAAAGTGTCATATTTCCTTTTTCCAATCAAAGTAGGCAACCCCAGATAAGAATCAAACTTTGCCACCTCCTTCACCTTCAGTTGGTCAACAATCCATGCTATCTACTCCACCTGCACATTGCTACTGAAATAGGCTGAAGACTTCTCAAGATTTATGCATTGACCAGAGGCATCAGCATATAGCTGTAGAGTATCTGATACAACCTGCACTTCATCATTATTAGCCTGACAAAAAATCAAAGAATCATCAGCAAAAAGCAAATTAGTTATACGAGGAGCATTCCTGCATACTGCCACTCCATGCAACCTCCTATCTAATTTTGCTTTAGTAAGGAGCAATGTGAAACCTTCTGCACAAATCAAAAACAAATAAGGGGACAGTGGATCTCCTTGCCAAATACCTCTAGAAGGCTTGACATTCCCATATGCTTTTCCATTAATCCGAACTGAAAAGGAAGGTGTAGAAACACATTTCATAACCCTATCCACCCAAACCTCTAGAAAGCCCAATTTAATCATCATACCCTTAAGGAAGCCCCATTCCACCCTGTCATAGGCCTTACTCACATCCAGTTTAAGAGCTAAAGCCCCCTTTTTGCCCTTTTTTCTAATATGCATGGCATGCAAAGTCTCATAGGCTACTAGCACATTATCAGTAATAAAGCAGCCAAGTACAAAGGCCCTTTGAGAAGGAGAAATAATTTGTGGCAAGATCAACTGCAATCTGTTCGCCAAAACTTTTGAAATAATTTTATAGATCACATTACAGAGACTAATCGGTCTGAAGTCAGCCATTTTTTCCGGTTTCTTTACTTTAGGGATCAGTACTATGTGAGTATGATTAATATCAGGCTCCATATTACCAGAATGTAAAAAATCTAACACAGCATCAATCACCTCATTACCCACAATATGCCAAAAATTTTGATAGAAAAGTGCATTCATACCATCAGGTCCAGGAACCTTTGTTGGTCCCATCTAAAACAACGTTGCTTTAACTTCATCACTACTAAACGGCCTGGATAGCACCTCCAGCATATCATCTGTAATTTTATGATTTACTGGGCTAAGACATTCTTCCATTCTGTCATAAGTGCCTACATTAAAAATATTCATGAAATAATCAGACGCCACCTCAGCCACATCCTCGACATCCTCCACCCAAACCCCATTAGCATCTTTAATTCCTTCAATATAATTCCGCCGCCTTCTTTTGGAAGCTTTGGAATGAAAAATTTTAGTATATCTCCATGTCTTACCCATGACACTCAAGATCTTTGATGCCAAAATATCTCTTGCTTTAGCAGTAGGTTATCAAGTTGCTTACTTACACACAGAAACTCACTTCTGCTCTCTTCGGTCAGCTCACATTCATTCATCACCTCCAATTTTTTTTTTTTTTTTTTTGAAGCCTTTTAATCTCTTCTGTTTCAGGTTTGGTCTTAGAAGAACCCCAAGCATGTAGTTTAGCCCCACAAACTTGGATTTGATCCCGTACACCACTCAAACCCGAGTTACCACGACCTCCCTTTGTCCAAGCTTCAGTCACGGCTTCCTCACAATCTGCCCATAGCAACCAATTCTCTTCAAACCTAAAACCACCAGCCCCGCTTCCCTTAACCCGCCTATCAATCATGGTTTTCAAAAGAATAGGAATATGGTCAAAAGCATGACTGAACAAATGGGAGACCGAACTTGCAGGAAATTTGTCAATCCACACCTTATTAGATGTAGCTCTATCTAACCTTTGTTTTGTGTGAGCCGAACCTCGCCTCCATGTAAATTTATGCCCAATGAACCCTAAGTTAGTCAACCTGTAATCCTCCAAGGCAACCCAAAAGTCCTCCATCTGATTATAATAAGGTGCATGGACACTTTGCTTCTCAAATGCATAAAGAATGGCATTGAAATCCCCTATACAACACCAAGGACCCTCAATGAAAGACTGTAAGTGAGATAAAAGAGCCCAAGACTTTCGCTTTTCATTTGCCTCTGGCCACCCATAGAATCCTGTGAGATACCACACAAAACCATCATCTTCTACTACCTTTGCTAAAATATGGCTATCAGTGAAATTAATAACATCTAAAGTCATCTCCTCCATCCAAAGTAAAGCCAACCCACCACCTAAATTTGGCTTTTTAACTATCAATTTATTTTTAAATGGTAAATCACCACAATGCTTCTCAAACCCTTCTCTATCCAACCTTGTTTCCATCAAGAAGCATACATCGGGAGCTTGTTCCCTCACTAACTTGTGAAGGCTTTGAATTGTCGTTGATGATCATTTTGGGAATCTAAATAGAAAGGAGAAGCTCAGCAACGCGGGCAGAAAAGAGTTGGTAAATGAATAGAAAAGCCATTAAGCCCAAGTGGCAGGAATAATGGATCACAAGTCTATGAAATAAACAAATGGGTCTTGAGGAAGCAAACGGGCTTAAAAGAGCCCAAAAAGAGAGAAATAGCAAACCCATGAGCAGTGTATGATGCAGAAAAGTGAGAATGGGCCACAGTAGGCCTAAAGTAATTCAAGCAAAGAAAGTAAGGGGTTGATGGCAAGCCCATGAGCCCCAAGGATGAGGGATAAGATATTTGGGTCAGGGAAGCCCAAAGAGATTAGTAAAAGCCCATGGAAATGCAGAGTTAGGAAAATGTCCAAGGAAGCCCGAGGAAAGCAAATGGGCCAAGGATGCCCAAGAGAAAAACAAATGGGACACAGGAGCCCGCAAGTAATGTAATAAAAAGAACCACTGGTCGTGCTGAACCATTAGGAGAAGAATAAATGGCAGGCCCAAAGAGGCCCAGCAGGATTGGATCAAACAACGTCGCGGCAGGAATAGTAGAGCGGTATGGCAAGAAATGGTAACAGAAAAAGAGCAGGCTGAAGAAGGCAAAGCCCATCATCAAGTAAAGCCTAGCCCATAAGTGGAGCGAGCCATAAGAGAAAGGGAAATCAGAAAACAGCTCACATAAGAAGTCAAAGACGAACGGCAGACTGTGCAGGCAAACCACGGCGAACGCATGAGCAGCAGGCAGATTTTGGACATACATAGAAAAGAGGCACGCGCAAGGCCCAGACATCACCAGCCTGTACCCAACTAATACAGGACACAGTGAGGTCATGGGTTAGAGGTAAGAGGGCATGGTTTGGCGGTGAAAAGAGGGGAAAACTTATTCTGAGGTTCCTGCTCAAGCTCTTTTGGGGAAAATGTCCTGCTGAGATGACATACCACCCAAAAAAACCAAACTAAAAAATTTGTGAAGATTTTGGCTAGAATTGTTAATTTGGGACAATCAAATGAAAAAAATTTAAGCAATTTTTTTTTACCAATAACAAGGAAATAATTTTATATAACATTAAGCCACTCATATGAATAATAGTATGCATACGTCAAATTAAGAACTTGAAAGTTGTTGTTGTTGTTGTTTTTTTTTTTTTTTTTTTTTTTTTTTTTTTTTTTTTTGAGAAGACCCTGAAAAGTTAGAATAAGTAGATTCACTATAGTATCAACTCTTAAACTTCTCTTCCCAAATCCAAATCTCTATGCATAAAAGCTTGTGACCACATTAAAAGCTTGCCAGCTTGGTAATTGTTGACTAGTATGGCCAAAATATTGTCATTCACTAAATCATCCCCTTAACTGGAACTTTCCATGAGTGCTACCATTCATCCCAATATAGCACCTGCAACAACCTACAAAAATACCAATGGAACAACGTTCTTTTAGAATCATAGCATTAGTATGTTAGTGCTTAGTCATTTAGATCAAGGAAAAAAAATCTTTTAGAGTTGTATCATTGAGAAAATTAGAAAAAGGAACAGAACATGGTTTTTTTTTTTTTTTTTTCCATTATTTTCTCCTAGGGAATCAATACATTATCATCAACAGTAAGTTTTGTCATTTATGTCAAAGAAACTAAATAGGTAAGATCTCCATGCCTTGAGAAGTATAGATCATTATAAAAAGATCTTTCTTTATGGTTTTTTTTCTTTCTATAAAGTTTAATGAGTCTTACCATTTGGACCACCAAAGGTGGATTTTCCTCTTTAAGAATAATTATGCCAAAGGCACATGGTCATGGTAACAAAATTAAAAATTTCAGACCCTTTTTTTTTTTTCATGTAGCTTCTTGTTTTTCATTATATAGATTTCAATCCATAAACCAATCATTTAATCAAGCCTATGTATTTGACATGAGGACAACATAAACAATTATATCTGTATAAATGTAAACTAAAGAAATGCAACAGATCTAAAGTGGAGTATGACCAAGTGAATCACGTAGAGGTCTAACATTAGAGATAGGGTGTTCAAGAGGCAGCTCGCACACAATTTAACTTAGTAACTAGAATAAGAGCATCCACAGCAGTGGAGCTAAAAATTTAGCTTTTTAGCTCCACCAAAAGTTACTTTATCTATTTTACCTACACATATGCTACAGCAGTAGATCTATTTTAGCTTTCAACACAATAAAATAATATAAACATCACAATAAAATAATATATCCACTACAATAAAATAATATATCCACTACGATAAACAACAATCACAACCACCTGCAACTGCCACCACTACCGCTGCGGCCGCCACTGCCACCACCGCCGCTGCCGACTCTGTCGCCGCCGACTCTTCTACCGCCACCGTCACCGCTGCCGCCACCACATGATAGCAAATAATTGTCTGGTGTTAACAAGTGATTTTTTTAACCCCAAATTATACTTATAATTTTTTTTTTTTTTTTACTAAAACAATTTCTCAATTATCATGATAGCCTATTATCGTCTCAATTTTCCGGAAGCAATCTTGGAACAATGTGAACTATGAAATGGAGGAACTTTATAAGAAAACATATAAAATAGAACACATATTATAGCAGGAACAATGTAATCCATACATTACTCACATACATAACTCAAACCAAATTACAATAAAACTCACACACTTGCACAAGTTCCTATGACTCATGCTTCTCAACATACAAAAAAGAAAGTTCCTACGATGGTAGGTCTCTACGTAACTCTGTGTCTCTACGTGACTCCATAAAATTAGAAGAAAAAAAAATGTAAACTTCCCTGCACACAGAAAATTCCCAAACTAACATTTATATCAAAACTTAAAATACTTAGAATTATAACAATAGAACATGATTATGCATAAATACTTAATTTGACATGTAGCTTAATCCCACTGATAAAGAAAACAACAAATTCATTTTTGAGCATCTCAAAACCAAACTAACAATTTCTCATTAAAATGACCACAAGAAATGTGTGCTCTGTTTCTGATTTTGTGCAACAGAACATATCCAACAAAATCCCCCCAAATCATATGTGAAACATTAAGAGCCCAACAAAATCCACCAGTACAATATCACAAACCATCTTAATATCTCTACTCAGTACTCACACTCACACTTACCAAACCATAATCATCATCAATCTACCAAAATCAAATATGGAACATTAAGAACCCTAAAAAAACTAATTCATCCATTTCTAGCAACTCAAAACAGCTAATACAAAGCAAAATGAAATCTCATAACATAAAATCACCAAGTCAATAATCCAGAACAACAATAAAATATCATATATAAAAAATCCCACATTCTTTGATGTTATACCCAAATCAAAAATCCCACATTCTTTGATGTTATACCCAAAGCATCCACATGAAGAAGACAGAGACAACTGACCTGAAGTGGATCAGCGGAAGAGAAGTGGGTCTGAGGCGGATCGGCGGCGTGGGTCTGAGGCTGATCGGCAGCTTGGGATGACTGGTGGGTCAGTGACGTCGAGCTTCGGTGGCGGCGACATTGACGATGGTTGGGCCAGCGGCAGTAAATAGAGTGACCGAAATTGAGAGAGTGAGCTTGAGAGACTTGAGCTTCAGTGAATGAGAGTGAATGAGACAAGTGTGAAAAGAATGAAAAGAAAAAAAAGAAACAAGTTGTACCTGGCTGGAATAAAAAATTAATTTTTTTTTTAGCTCTAAGCTATAGTGCACATCTGTCTGTAGATGTGCACTATAGCAATTAAGCTAAAAAATTTAGCTATTGCTCCATTGCTGCATGGGAGTTTTTTGTGTTTTGACACATCTAAAATAGCTATATAGCTATTTAGCTCCACTGCTGCAAGTGCTCTAAGCAACATACTAAATAAAATTAACAAAGTTCCATAACAGAAACTAGCGCCACATGGTGACATCATACAAACAAAAAGAAATAGGGTATATAAAGCCAATGATAAACATTATTGATATTGATATAATCTAAAGGTATCTAACAAAATATACCAAATTCCTCAATATTTATAGCTAAAGCAATATAGACTATATGCAAGTAACAAAATACACTGAAGTGTGACTCCAGTAGCATCATACATCACCTACAAGGAACCATTAATATTAATATTGGCAGCCCAATCCCATGTAAATTTATATTCATTGATAATAAAATAAGGATACAAACTAAAACAAAGAATAGTGTTATACAATGATAAAATGGACAAAATAAACACAATGATAAACAATGGTAGCTAATAAACCCGAAACTCACAATACCAAACTCCATCAAACCCCTCTCTCTTCCATAAACAAAAACACCCAAATCTCACCCCATAATAGATCTGCAAATCCAACTCCATCATCATACAGATCTTGCAACATCACGTGTTCTGAGATTTGGTTATAAAAATAGACCCTTGTAAGGTGAGATTATGGTGCCAAATCCATCATCATAAAAAGATAGACCCTTGTAATTTCGGGTAGGAAAAAAAAAAGCATACAAATAAGTTGTGAAAAATACAGAAACTAAACAGTAAAAGAGAGAAGAAAATCTTCTTGCAACGTTGGGGGTTGAATGGCGAGGCTTTGAAATTTCAAGGGCAATCTTGTCTTTTCAAGAGCAGATGATCTGCTTTGCTGATTTGCTTTTCTTTTCTTTTCTTTTTTCTTTTCTTTTTTTTTCTTTTTTAAGACAAGTTTCGACTTTTTATTGGGCTTAGAAACACCAACTAAGAGTTGAGTTGGTATTACGGAAACGGAATATACTTTCTCATAAATCTAAACTATACATTCTAATGCTTTTAATTTTGACCATTTAAATAATTTAAATGGGTTACCATTTATCGGTAGAATAGGTTAGGATATAAGTAAAAAATAATAAATAATAAAAAAAATTTCTTAGGTAACCATTTTTCATCATTTTTCCTAAATTTTATCCTATAGGTTTGTGATTTTGAATGGTGGGTTTAACCATTTTTTTCTCTATTATTTATGTTGGGCCTATTTGAGAGATTTTCTTTCATCTAGGAATTTTGGAGCACTAACATTGGAAAAATTGTGAAATTTCCTATTTGGCAGATTCGAATTGAAAATGAAACCATTTTCTTCGATTTCCCCCCAATTGTAACTCATGTGAAATTCGCCCCCTAAAATATCCTTTGCCAAATGTATAATGTGAAACTTATAGAGATTTTGATTTTGGTTTTAGTTCTTGGCAATGGATACCTCTAATTCCTAACATTACAACTACCGTATCCAAACATAAAAGGAGAATCTGAATATGAAATCAAGAATTTTTCCTTTAAAAGTTACAAATACAAATATACAATCTGATAAATTTATTTTTGAATGTTACTAGATCCTTATTGAGATGTATCAAAGCTACTATTCAACTATTGAGGCTCTTTTTCTTTGTCCTTTTGGTTGATGAACTTGATTGTTCTCGTTGTTGGTAGTCCTTTCTATTGTGTTATCAAAAAGCTTATTGTTCGTATGATGATTGAGTTTCCTTGTACAAATTTTTTCAACTTGGATTAGTGCCTAGCATTTATGCATCCAAAAAGATTTTTTTTTTTTTTTTTTTTTTTTGTTTTACATTTGAAGAAGAGGCTACAGGTTCAATTTCCCACTAAAAGCAAAAAGTTTGGAATTGCATATTTGTGTTTTTGTTTTACAACCCCTTTATTGCTTGAGAAGATTACTCATATGTAGAGCAATGTTGTTTGTGTAGGATGCAAATTCTACCAACGAAGTGTTGCGTGGCAAGATAAGGCAGCTTGAAAAAATGCATTCTTCTGTCAACAAATGAGAACGTTGAAGAAGTCGTGAATGATTGTAAAAGTACTCTACTTTTTGGGACAATGCAAGTACTTTAGCTGGTGAAGTGGAACAACCCCAAAAAACATTCCCAAAAGCATTGTTTTCTATTGGGTTGCTTACTTGTTTGGCTTACTTGATTCCTCTCCTAGCTGCAATTGGGGATACCTCTAGATCAAGAAGATTAGGTTGATGGGTATTTTTCTGATGCTGCTGAAATCGTTGCTGGGAAGTGGTTGTTTGGATTGAAATTGGTGCAGTTTTATCAGTTATTGGACTATATGAAGCCTAATTGAGTAGTTGTGCATATCAACTTCTAGGAATGTCAAGTTTAGGATTTTTACCACAAATTTTTGGGGTAAGATCCACCTGGTTTAATACACCTTGGGTGGGAATTTTGCTCTCAACATTGATTACACTTGCAATTGCTTACATGAGTTTTGTAGACATAATATCTTCAGTGAATTTCTCGTATAGTTTAGGGATGCTAGGCTGATAATTACTGGCTGTGAGGATCTTAATATATTGTATCTTTTTTTTTATTTTGGCTAAGAAAGTTTTGTAAACACTGTTTGCAAAAGAAATGGATACTTTGATTTTCTTTTTAGTTTCCATAAAGGATAACAATTATAAAACAATTGAATTTACAAAGGACATTTTTTACAATTATACTCTTGATTAATCAGGTGGGGCAGAGCTTATATGATGTGGATGTAGTGGGTTTTGAAACTTCAATAGCCTTATATTTTATTCAGGAATTTATACAGTCACATAAAGAACATGTGATATCAACATTGAAAAGTGCTTTCCTTTGACGCAAAATTTTGTCCAGGACTACAAGATATGTCATGTGCCTCCACTGATCATAGTATATATAGTGCAGAATTCAGAACCTGATATTGCATTCAAAGAAGTTAATATCAGGAGTTTATTATGAAGGTAGAGAGAATTTAGAAAGATTTACAAATGAGGCTGATGTTCTGAATTAGTTAATTTGCCAAGTTAGTTTGGATATTGGAACAAGAAGGCTAAATATTGACTTCATAATGGAGGGATAGCTGCATTTGAAATGGTTAGAATGTATCTAGTACCACGTTATTTAAAATTTAAAAATTTAGAGCCATAACATAGGGTCTTTCTTCCTTATTGCACACTTGTTATTGTATATAGTCTGCACACATCATCTATTTTATTTATTAAATCAATGTGGACATGCTTAAAAAAATGTGATAATATGTCTAAAATTATGGACATATGGATTTCATATCCAAGACATAGGGCTATAAATGAGTCAAGCTTTGCTAAGTAGTGCGTGTTTGAGCTTAGCTCATCAATAAAAATCAAATGTTCAAGCTTGGCTCGAGCTTGAGACAAGCCTAAAAACAGTTGGGCACATTAATGCAGATGCAAATTTTCCCTTATTAGCTTCTCACTGTCTCTCGCTGACAAATATTTCCCTGAAACCTTGCATGTTCATGCATGTCAAACTTTGTTGCTTGGGCTCAGCTTGTTTATTAAATGAGTCTAAAACTAAGGCTCAAACTTGGCTTATTTAAAACAAAGGCTCAAGTTGAATGCCAGAAAATACCAACTTATTTGTGTTTTGGCAATGAACTTTGAGAAAGTAACTTGTGCTTAATTATTGAAGAAATTTTAATCATGGATTCCTTTTTGTTTATTTACACACACACACACACACACACACACACATATATATAAATTAATGCTTCTCATATAATAATTTCTCATATTATAATTGCTCTATTTTTGAATGATAAAAAATCAGTCCCCCTTTCAAAAAAAAAAAAAAAAGACAATTCACTAAATCGCAAAAGATAAACATTGAATCTCTCATTCATTCAAAATAAAAACAATTCACTAAATCATAAACAATCTCTCAGTCATCATTTTATACAAATCACTATCATTTGAGTGATCGAAAATAACCATGTAGTGGAATTTTTCTAATTTTCTATAATTTTGGAACGTTCATTTTCTTTTGAAAGCACTAGATTTGATGCTAACTTGTATTGCAAATGTTCTAACTAGTTCTCCTACAAAAATTAGATACTATTGATAAAAAAGCAGTTTAAGCAAATTATGTGAAAACTGTAAAATTTACTTCCAATAAATATATTATCAAAAAGGTTAGATTCTCTTTGATAATTTTTGTATGCATGTGTTTAATAACATACATGCAGCAATCATACCTGAAATATGAAAATAGTTAAAATTTAAAATTTTTAAAGATTCACACAATAGTTATCCATATGTGCAAATTTACAATTTAGTACATACCGATTATTTTTTATAGGATTTGAGGTGGGTGATTTCAAAGGAAATTTGGTAATATTATCAATATAGTTGTCTTTCTTCAAATAACTCAATAACTTATTAAGACCTATTACTTATCACAAAGTGAAATTCAAAGCAATTATTAAGTACAAAACTTAACAAAATTACATATCAAAATTATTATTGAGTACAAAGAAAAAGAAACAATACCACTGTTTGCATGTTTTTTATTCACATGTCTTGCCTGGTTGTGCTTGGCAAAGAGTCCAATATATGCATACATCTTTCTGAACTAAAATCAACGACACATAAATACCAATGACTATTATTGTCATTCATTGGGATATAAATCTACAAGCACAAATAAACAGTGTATTGGCATGTGTTATTGTAAAATACACAAGTGTGTTGAGTAAAATTACATGTTCAGAAAACATCAATTTTGACATATACTTGTCATCGTCCCTATATGTATTTTTAAACCATTCCAGTGAGGAATTGCCATCTTCATCAATTATTTTTTGTTACAAACATATATATGAAAAAAAAAAAGTAAAAAAGTGACTTCAATGGTGGGCTCAAATGTAAAAGTACGGTCAGATGTGATATTGGTACTACCTAATGTGATATTGGTACTACCTAATGTAACAATAGAATTGTCAAATGTGAGGGAAAAAAAGGGGGAACCACTAAATGTGACAAAAGTACTGTCCAATGTGACGTTAGTACTGTCGAATGTCTCTATGGAACTATCAAATGTGAGGGAAAAAAAAAACATCAAATGTGACAAAAGAATAGTCACATGTGATGTTGGAACTGCACAATGTGAGAATGAAATGATCAAATGTGAGAAAATAAATAAATGAACCACTGAATGTGACAAAAGTATAGTCACATGTGATGTTGGTACTGCATAATGTGAGGATGAAATGGTCAAATGTGAAAAAAAAGGGAACCACCAAATATGACAAAAGTACTGTCAAATGTGATGTTGAAATTGCACAATGTGAAGATGAAATTGTCAAATGTGAGAAAAATAAGGGAACCACGAAATGTGACAAAAAAAACTGTCACATATAACATTGGAACTGCATAATGTAAGAATAAAACCCTCAAATATGAAAAGATTTGATAACCTAATATAGTAAGTTGCTTGCTAGTGAGCATCGTTAAAAAAAAAAAAAAAAAAAAGTACGGTAGAATCACCTGAATTCCAATCGGTGAGGACTGAGACCTGAAACCATGCCGTGTTGGTGTTCTGACTTGTAAATATTTCATTAGTGACACGTCTCTGTTCATTGTCATTGACCCCGTCAAAAACAGCACCCTTTTCATTGTTGTCCAAATCAAACCCCACTTTACCACTTTGTAAAGGTAAGGGACCGATTCCATACGCGTACAACTAGACATGGCAAAACGGGTCAGACCCGTTTGACCTGCAACCCGTTTGACCCGTAACCCGTTTGACCCGTTTAAAAATGACCCGTTTTGACCCGTGACCCGTTTTGACCCGCGACCCGATTGACCCTACTCGAACCCGACCCGACCCGCCCGTTTTGCCACGTCTACCAACGTTGAGTAGATTGAGATTGAGGTGTAATTCTTATAAGATATTTACTTATTCTTATTCACTTAATATGTTATGTACTCCATTATAGTTTGTCATTCTTTACTTGCCACCTTCATTTTCTCTTCCTACTTTAAACAGATCAAAAATTATATCAAGATTAGCTTCTAGAAAGCTAGAACAAGAGTTGTACCAAATTTAGGTATCAAGTGTTTAGTGGTAATTGGTAAGTGGTAATAGTATCACCAATGAGAATTTAATCACAGTTAAGGAACTCAAAAACAATTGACAAATTGCATCTATTTCAAAAAAAAAAAAAAAAAAACTTGTTTGAAAAATACGGGCCAACTCGACCCGTCCCGCGACCCGTTTGACCCGTAACCTGTTTGATCCGTGACCCGTTTGACCCGCAACCCGTTTGACCCGTTTAAAAATGACCCGTTTTGACCCGCGACCCGATTGACCCAACCTGAACCCGAACCCGACCCGCCCCGCCCGTTTTGCCATGTCTACGTACAACCCAGCTTCCATCAAGTCCTAACTTAGAAAAAGGAAAATAGTACTACTAATAGATAATTTTATGACTTACAAGTACTACTAATAGATACTTTTATGACTTACATTTTAACGTTTGCTAAAATTTTAAAAAATAAATTATAAAGTAATTCAAGCATTTATTTATTATGTTATTGAGGTTCATAAATCACTTCAATTTGTAGAATTTTTAGCATTTTGATTTTTCTTAAAAATATTGTTGTTTAATAATTTTAGCACATGTTTGTTTTTAATCTCTTAAATGGCTTAGTCAAATTAAAATATGATAATTCATCACTTTGTATACTCTAAAAGCAATTGCTTTGAGTTTATGGGGAAGTAAAATTGACCATTTAAAATTTTTGTGACTAAAAACGATTGCTTAAAAAAATAAAATAAAATAAAAGATCACTTTAGGCTTTGTTAATGGCCTTATAGCTCAAGTCGTATTTTATTGAATTTTCAATGGAGGTGTTGAGAGTTCAAATTTTCATCTAAACTGTCTAATTAAAAAAAAAAATTAAAATCACTTTAAGCTCTACAATAAGTTTAGGGACGTAGGGTTTGTTTGGTACGTGAGATCAAGTGCTAGTTTCCAAAAATGATTTGGAAATTGTGGTTTAAAAAGGGTTGTAGAAACATGTGTTTAAAGTATTCATAATAAAAAAACAAACATGTTTGATATCATGTTTATAATAACATATTTTCAAAAGTAAAAAAAAAAAAAAAAAAACAACAACAACAATTGTGTGTTTGGTATGAGTGTATATTTTTTATTATAAAAAAAATATGGTAACTACCTAACATGTACAATACATTTATTAATATTTCTTATAATAGAGAGAAATTTTAGTGCTATTTCCATTTACTATCTCCTTTCTCTTCAAAAAATCCACTCTTCCCCTTCAAAAAAAACCACGAATCCTTTGTAACAAAAAAAAATCACCCAGGAGCTCACTCTTCTTCCTCTTCTTTAAAACTCACAAATTCTTTGCAAAAAATTATATTTAATTTAAATAGATGGATATGTAGCAAGTTTTTACTGGTAGAATATTAAGTGGTATAGAAAAAATGAAACAGAAGATTTAGACTCATATTAATCGCTCTAAATTGAAAACTCTGGCTCAAACACTTTTAGACAAACAGTCTTTACCAAACATAAATTTTTTTTTTTTTTGGTCACAATTTTGAAGGTTTAAAATTTAAAAAGTAAAAGATTCTCAAAAAAAAAAAAAAAAAAAAAAGTAAAAAGTAAAAACTATTATTTTAACTTATGAAAGTAATTGTTATTCATGTCGACCGACCTCAACGAGTCAACAAGTCGTGGCAAAAGTAACGGTGGTAGAAGAAGTGCAAAAGTAGTGGCGGTAGAAGAAGCTCCATGAGTGATCGTGTATTTTGGGGTAGAAAAATCAATCCATACGTATCCCAGTCGGGTAGTCCAGCCTGTCAGCCAACCACAACAATACGCGTGGACCCCACAACGCAACTCGGTCTTCAATTCTTCATCTATACAAACAAAAGTCTTCTCCTTACAAACCTCAGAAATCTCTTGCAGTATCTCGGCTTCAACTCTCACTCTAATGGAGTTTCTACACAGAAGCTTTGTTTTGACTCTCTTCCTACTTTCTCTCTCTACCCTCACAGCTCTCTCTTACACCTTCTTCTCTCCCGTTGACAACTACCTCATCGACTGCGGCTCCACCCTGGACTCCACCGTAGACAATCGCCTATTCATTTCCGACTCGTCCCGCTTCAAATCTCACTGGCTCAGCTCAACTCGCTCCGTCTCACTCAAAAGCAACAACCCTTTTGATGTCTCTCCTCGTATATACCAAACAGCTCGAGTCTTCACGAAGCCTTCGAGGTACGAGTTTGAAATCAAGGACAAGGGGACCCACATGGTACGTCTTCATTTCCACAACCTTAGTTCTTCAAAATTTGATTTTAATGATGCTCAATTTCATGTTCTCGTTAATGGGTTTGTGGTTTTGAGTGATTTCATTGGTGGGAATTTAGACAGCCCAAAAGTTATGGAGTACCTGATCTGGGTTGAGACTGGTAGGCTTGTAATCACTTTTGTACCCACTTGTAAGTCTAAGTTTGCGTTTGTGAATGCTATTGAAGTGATTTCTGCACCAAAAGATCTGATTGTTGACACGGCTCAGTACGTGAGCTCTGATAAAATTGAGCAATTTGATGGGTTGGTTGAACAAGCTCTTGAAGTTGTGTATAGGGTCAATGTGGGAGGGCCTAAAGTTACACCTTTTAATGATACTTTGTGGAGGACTTGGGTTCCTGATAATGATTTTTTGAAGTCGAGTTTCGGGTCGAAAAGGGTGTATTTTAGTGGTCGGATTAGGTACCAAGAGGGAGGGGCAAGCCGTGAGGTTGGTCCGGATAATGTGTATAATACAGCACGAGTGATTAAGAGTACAAATGCTTCAATTCCCGATGTTAACATTACATGGGTGTTTCCTGTGAAGGGGGGATTTAAGTATCTTGTTCGTTTGCATTTTTGTGACATTGCTAGTATTTCAATTGCTTTGCTGTATTTCAATGTGTATGTTAATGGGAATTTGGCATATAAAGATTTGGATTTGTCGGGTGTTACCAATTATGTATTGGCTGCTCCGTTCTATGCGGACTACGTGGTCGATGGAGATAGTTCTGGGGTTTTAACTGTTAGTGTTGGGCCTTCAAATATGAGCTATGCGTATGGGATCGATGGTATTCTAAATGCTGTTGAGATTATGAAGTTGAATAATTCGATGGGGAGTCTTGTTGGCGACTTGCCTGCGGAGTTCATTTTGAAGAGTTGGCCAAGAGGAAATATCCCTGTTTTGGTTCCTTTGATTGCTGCTGTTTGTTTGCTGGCAATTCTATCTTTGGTCATGCGTAGGAGGATGACTGGATTAAAGGACTCTGTCATGTGGTCAAAATTGCCTATGGATGTTTCCGATGTCAATGTCAAGCCGGCCTCCCCACAGCCATAATGTAATTTGGTATGGATCTAAAACTATAAGGATTTACGTGACATATAACACGAGCATGCTATAGAAAATTATTGTAGTGCTTATCTTTTCTGGGGTTAGGAATTGTTGGAAGAATAGTAGAGTTCCCTGTTGTATTCTCTGTAACATAAGATAAATATAAGTTTGAATATAAAGTCTTGAAAGAGCTTCATGTAATTTGCAGAGTACCGTATTACTCTGTGTAAGTTGTATTAGTAGTATATAGTTGAAGCATACATTTATTGGCTTTTTTCTGTTGCTGTTATGTTCTTTGTGCTCCTTCTTAGTGAGCTAGAGTTGTCATGATTTGCTTTGTTTTTGAAAATTTTCCATACACCTCTATATTCAAGTTGTACAATCCCTGTAATAAGTAAGCCTTTAATGATGTAACAGCGCCATACTTATCCATTCTCAACGCACAACTTCTTCTGATTTTTAAATTTTGTCTGTGAGGTGGATACAAGCCTCAAGTACACATACTCATGGACGATGGTGCAAGAAGAAGATGGCCCTTAAAACCTTATGAGTTAAACCTGCAACCAATTGGGCTTAAGGTCTAATAATTGAATTGGATTTATTTACTTTCTGTAATTGTTTCGTACTTGGATTATGAATTTTATTCATTCTCTTACTAGATAAATAGAGTTCATATCATTGGTTAGAATTTTTTCCTTTCCTAAATAAGATAATATGTTGGGAGTTTTCTTTTAAAGAACCTAGTACTATTTACAGTTTGCTTGAGTAATTAGATTTATTGTTCAAGTTTTACCTTCAATGGCTTGGTGTCCATCCTAGGCAACACTAGTTGTTAATTTATAGGTTTTGTTTTCCCTTGCTCAATTTATAAGTTTCAAATTTTCAATAGCTTGGCGCTGATTTTAAGATTTCTCTCCCCCCCCCCCCTCCCCAAATTTTTTTTTTTTTTTTTTGAGATTTGTGTACTGCAACAGCTTATGGTGTAATATAACCAAGGTTATTTAAGTGTTCTGAATTACTTCAGCATATGTTGATATAAAAAGAAATTCGTAGACTTTTCTTAATTGTAAAAATGATTGTCTTTGAAATCTCTCCGATTTTAAGTAGCTGATGCTTGAATATATATAATTTAATTAGTTTTTCTTTCTCCCAAATTTCACATTTTTTCTGTCCAATTAGAGAAAGCCTAGAGAGACAAGCTTTTACAAAACATTTGACACCTGATTTTGCATTACTCTAACAAGTACTACCTTCTCTTCCATGAGATTCCATAACAGAGTTATATATGGATGAGATAGCAATGGGGTTCCCCTGACCTTACAAACAAACGCCCAACCGCAGTAGAATGTGCTAGTACATTATAAGATTTTTTATTTATTTTTAATTTAAAATTTTTTCTCTGGCTGAATGAAGACTTTTATTGCAACGAAGGAAGGCTACAACTGGACTAAGAGGCCACTACCTTTAAGAGTAGGGGAATTATAGAGTAATCCCATAGTTGACCAACTAAAGAATTCTGCAAGATTACCATAAAAAAATAAAAAAAAGAATTCTGCAAGATCCATTTACCCAGCACATGCATGGATTTGTTAGCAGTAGGCGAACCCAACTAAAAACAACAGAAGTCAAATACCTGAGACAAATCAACTATGTCCAAAGTTACATACGAGGTTCTCCAACTAGCTTGGAAGGTCTTTGAATCTGATAGCTTGAACACACTTTTTAAGTCCCCCTCAAAAGTGATTTTTCTTTGCTTCAGTTCCCTTGCAATAAAAAAATAAAAAATAATAAAAAATAAAAACCATTTGAAGGCTTCAGCTTCTGCGACTTCAGGCTCAGTAAAATAGGATCTCACAACTGCTTGCAAACATTCTCCTACGTTTCTAACCACAGCAGCAAGTAGGGAGTCGGGCTTTGATTTCTTTATTTGCATAAATTTGCTGCAGGGTTGAAGCCCCATACCTGGGAGATGGCTGCACACATCAGAGTTTAGTTCTCGGACAATATGGCTTAACAACCAAACAAACCTCACTCTACTCCTGCCTTCCAAATGATGTCCATTGTTAGTATCGAGAATAGAGTAACTTATTTTCTTTGCTCAATCTCTAGTAATGGATAGTCTTCTCTTCTATGAGGTGCAACACCAGTTGTTCAATGGTGGTTGCAGGAATGCACTAAATTCTGATCGCCTCTTTGGCTACATCTCAGTGTTTGAACTTTGAACAAGTGTAATGTTGTTTCTTCATCCTTTCAACACAGCCGGCAGCTCTGGTCCGTTTAGTTCCCAGAAAAGATAGCTTAGTAATTGTAGGAATAATATCTGCAGCAACTATCCATAGGTATCTTAGTATTTCATAGATCTTTAGTTTCTATATCTTCCTCCAAATATCCCCACTACTTTCTGTCTTTTGGTTTTGAGTTAATCGATAAGTTGATTCACTGTTAATCTACCATCCCTGGTTTTCCTGCAGTCTACCCAAGGAAATTATCTTTATTGCTTCCCTGAAATGTTCATCAAAGATTTCATATAAAGCTGCCTATTCCAGCGTCTCCTATTTGATCAATCAGTTTGGCTACAATTAAGAAGTTTCTCATTGGGTTGTTGACTTGTTGTTCCTTGGGCTAGGTTTAAACCCTGTGATCCAAGGGACCTAGGGGTCCTTCCAGATATTTATTAAGACCTATCATAAATCTTAAACCTTTGCTAGTAGTGGTCAAGTACTCGGAACATTTCTCTTCTCTAGATGAGGAATAAGTATTTTAAATTCAGGATCTTTGCGCAGCTACAATTCTTTTAAGTTAGTACCATTCAACACAATTTGGATAGAAGGGCAGTATTTAAGTCTTCAAAATTGTTGAAACCAAGTCCCCTTAGCTTATTTGGCTTGCTCAAGTCTTTCCATGCTTTTAAAGCTAGAAAATGCCCATTATCTCTTAAGGGATATAAGGGTTCCATCGTGAATTTGGCAATTTAAGAATTATTTTATGGGGTTCACTTGTGAAGTCCAGTTGAAGTAAATGTTGTGTTCTTTTAATGATCTAATTATGACTTATGAGTCTTTTAGGATTAAAATAATTTTTTAGCAATTCCTACAAGTTAAGGGTCTTTCGCTATTGTAGTTGAGTCTAGAATTACCTAATAAGAGATCCTTAATATTTCAGGTTTTATTTTCTTTAATTCCAAGTTAGTCTTTTATTATGTTCTTATTCCACTAGTCAAATTAGGATTCCTAATACTATTAATGCAAAAAAATAGAGTCTTTATGCTCTAAGAATAGATGAAGTTGACTAATAAAATTATTGAGTGTTTTGAGTATTAAGGCATGTTGGCTTCTTTCTTTATTCTCTCTTTTCTTCTTCTCTTTCTTGAGATACTTTTCACATGTACCGTTCATACAGTCCCTGAATGCAATAGAATCCTCTCTTTTTCTTCTTCCTTAAATCAAGCCCTTTATTTTACCTTTCAAAACCCTAAAACCCTCGCACCTTCTTCTACTATATAGCCATCAAACAACTTATAATCATTTTTTAATTCCTAACACTACCCCATAAATTTTTCTCCATGATCCAACCATTTGTTTTTGCTTATAACTTTTCTTTTAGGTAGTTGAAAAACTCATGTATGCTCTTTTAGGTAGTAGAAATACTAATTTATGCTCTTTTAGGAGTTGCTTTAGGCTATTCCTGCACTTGATGCCCTTGAATTGGTTGTAAATCTCTTTGGTTAAAGTTGAAGGACCTTAAATTTTCTAATTTCTCTAACTGACCAAGCGATAGATAGTAAGCGTTTATGCATGAAATCAATTGGTTGACTATTATTGCTCCACAAAATAGCAAGACATAATCTACATTTAATGGATGGGTGCTTGCTAGACTTGCCAGTGATGAGCTTACTTACTTCTTAATTTTACCTTCTTGCATTGCTCTACTTATTAGCCTTTAAATGATTGATCTCTTTACACATTATGAACAAGTGTGTGGGGAGATAGGATTTCCTTACCTTAGGCCTCTAAAGAGGGGGGGGGGGGGGGGGGGTAAACTATTAAAATTAGGCATGTCACAGGCCAGGTTGAGTCAAGTTTGGCCGGGGTCAACTTAGACCCAACCCAATCTTGTCAAGTGGTAGAAAATAGGACCCGTTGTTGACCGGTGAATCGGATGTCCATGAGTTGAGTTGGTTGTCCAAGGATGTCTAGGAGAAACAACGACAAAGCTAGATTCCGATGAAACTCATCGAAGATCGTGAAATCTCCACCAATTTGGGTGGAGATTTGAAGATTCTGAATAGAGATGGAAACAATCTAAACAGAGATGGAAAATATTAGCTATATCAAGTCAAGTCAGATTTTGGATGGGGAGACTTGTCGTCACCAGGTTTTGAATGTGCATACTCATTGTTGACCGCCACAGTCATCAGATTGGCCATAAGTCGGGTTATTTCTGGTCGTGTGGGTCGAGTGGCGTGGGTCTGTGGACAACCTTAATCAAAACAATTTTCATTTAGTAATAAGGTATATTTATAGTTGACATGTGTCTGTAAATCTAATTTATGAACATCTCATTAAACCAAATGCTTTAAGGACTGCCATTTAGTGCTAGCTTTATACTATAAGCAAATGAGGTGGTCGCCCAAGGTTTCAAATAGAAAAAATGCCTCCAAATTTGAACCAATAGGATTATTATTTCATTGTATTAGTATTAATTAAGTTCAAATATTAGCCAACAAATAAAATAATTTTTTTTTATCAAATGAAAAACAATAAAAAAAAAAAGTTGTTACTGGTTCTAATTTAAACCCACCACTGAATTTTTTTTTTTTTTTTTTTTATCATCAATAATAGCCTATAACAACCTGCCACTTAAGATTTGTCATGAAAAAAATTGTGAATGTAGCAGTTCTAAAGAAAAAAAAAAAGGAGTAGTACACAAAAAAAAAAAAAATCACAACAGTTGAGTTGGCAAATTTTACTAGTTCTCATTTAGGCCATCACTAACATCATTTTTTTTTTAACTTACCACTATCAATCTGCTACATCAACAAGTGTAAATAGTTTTGTTAAATTTTTTGTGTCTATATATTTTTTATAAACAATAAAAAATTTATACGTGGTTCATGTTAATTAGTAGTAATTTTGCATCTAAAAAAAAAATATAGTTTAAGTAATATTTATTTATTTTTTAAAAGTGATATTTAAATATATGAAAGGCTTCAATTTTAGTTTTCACTTTTAAGTCCCTAAATACATCAAACTGCTCCTGCTACCACTATAAAATCACATTCCAGGTGAAAAAACTAAAAATAGAGAAAGAATTCATACAGAGATTAATACAAGAAATGATTGCTCTAATCTAGAAGTGGGGACCTAGTTATAGAGCCATGGGGGGTTGATCACATTAAACATATCTTTTTAGTACAATCTTGGAATAGCCTTTGACATGCACCATAGTCCATAGGGGTAGCAAGGATGTGAAAATGGGTTTCAACCAAGGAAGTCAATTTCGTGTTGGACGCTGTTTTAGTTTGACTAGGGGAACGAAATATTTCAATACTAATATACCGTTTCGGGATTAACACTATATATATATATATATATATATATATATATATGTATATTATTTTTATCAATATAAAATTTAAAATCCACATATTTTATAAGCCTATATATTAGTTTAAGTACATTATCCAATATATTAGATTAAATAAAATATTTTTTAATAATTTTTTTTCAATTTTTTTAATTTTTTTTATTGTACCGGTCGACACGCCAATACTAGTTGGTACAATTGAAATAGGCCGATACGACCCAATATTTTTTTCGGTACATTTTGAATGAGTATCGATACTAGTTTAATGGCTGGTATGACATATTTCCCGGGTATGCCTGGCACTGGAACAGTATTGACTTCCTTAGTTTCAACCGTGCAACCCGAAGGGGCTCTTGTGTTTCTATTATACTAGTCCTTGAATGCAGAATCTCTGCTTTGTGGTATCTACTTAAAAGTTGAATCAAAATTTATTTTACCTTACAAAAATAAAATTTATTATCAAATAATGAAAATTACATAAAATGTTTAAATAAAATTAAGTTATAGGGCTTTGATCCTAATGCAATTTAAGAAAAGAAATTTACACGATTTTGTTTTTCGATTACAATCTAAAGGTGAAAAAAAGAAAAAGAAAAATCTTATAGAAAGATCTAATCTACATCTCATAGCCTAAGTTCTGGACACCCACCCTACTTAGTCTAAGTTGATCTATTAGGATATATATAATGGTCAATGAAAACAAATCCATTTATCCCATCATATAATTAAGTTCAAATAATTGAAAATAATAACTAGAAAATCAAGACAAACAGGTTTAGTCATAAACACGAACAAGTATTGAGAACATGCAACACACTACATTAAGATGCATTGATATCTTTCAACGAGATCATATGTAAGAACACATAAACATGTGAGAGTAAGAATATGCAAGTATAAGTGCTTGTGGGTGTGAGGGGCAAAGACTGGGGTTCAAGTCTCCAAGAGGGAGTTTCACACATATATATACTTAGATTAGGTTAGAGTATAATTTTTATCTTGTATATATATATATATATATATAAAAGAATATGCAAGCCCTAGATATGGATCCTAAATGATAAATGAACATATTTCATGAAGATTCAAATAAAAACTCATATCTAGAAATTTAAGATTTCAACCTATTTTATATGATTACTTATGGATTGTACAATGTGAATGTAAGCAAAAAAAACACATCCTAAGTAACATGTCAATGATGCCAAACGAATTATTTTTATTCATTCATGATTTTATGTCATCTAAAATTAATAACACTTGCTAGAAAATTTATGGAAGGTGCGTGAACAAATTATTTTCTGCACCAAAATCATGACTAAGATAGATATTTATCATATCATTCTGAGCACAAAATTTGCACATATGCAAGAAAACAAATTCAAATAACTAAATCTACTATCCTAATGCACGAATCATGTAAAGATGCATTGCATAAATACGTGATTGTGGTATAAAAATGACATGTAGGAACAAATCTATTAATATTCTAAAAGAAAAGAAAAATAGTATATTAAACATCATGTTACTGTTTTTTTTTTTTTTTTTTTTGGAGATAGTTTCAACCTATGACGTCCGCTCCTATAATAGCTCTTTATCATCAGACCAAGACACCAATCGGTTTTTTATGTAGGCAGGAATTGAACATCAGATTTCTTATTCAATCATCAGATACTTTACTAGTTGAGCTAATTGGAACCCACATATTATGTTACTGTTGAATGCATGTGTGACATGAAAATATAGAATTATTCATTGACCTTGTTACTGTTAATCCAAATTTACAAAAATAAAAAGGTAATATTTTAAAAAATAAGCCACGAAATTTACCATGTAAAATGGTGGAACCTACCATCACATTTTGATGCACTAGTGATATCTTATGTGAAATGTATATATATAAATACACATACATTGGATTGTGATTATTTCATAATATGACGTGAGTTATTAGCAGATCAAAGAAAGTTACAATCAGTGGTGACTCCAGGAATTTTGTCAAGGGTATTTCTATTCTACTTTAAAAAAATTTCGGGTCATTTTAATCTATTTCGAGTGTTTCGGGAAATAGCGACAGAAATTCAAGATTTGATCAGCATGAAATTTGTGCTTAAAAAAAAAATGTTCTTAAAACCAAAACAAATTTGCATTCTGTACACCAAAAAACCTCAAAAGGAAAAAAAATGAAAAGAAAAGAAATGAACAAAGTTACCTATACAATAAACTATAAGTTCATTTGAAATATTAATAAAATTATTAATTATTGTTGTTTAGTTGTTTCATTAATTTGTTTGTCTTTTATAAACTATAATTTGTTATATTGTTGTTTCATTAATTATAAAATTATTAATTGTTGTTTAGCCTAACATAATTTAATTTGTTTATCTTTTATAATGTATTGGTTAATTAAATTATTAATTATTGTTTATTAGTTGCTTCATTATTTTTCTTTACTAACTATTAGCACACACCCCATGTGCATTATCCACTGCCTGCCTCTCATGCCTTTACTTCCCACCTGGTCTCATGCCCTATTCACCTCTCCCCACACTCAACAGACAAGCCCCAATCACAAGAGCCAATCAGAAATTCACAATCACCAATCACAATAGACAATACACTAAAAGACAAAAAAGAGAATCAGCCAATCACAAATATTAATAAAGTTACAATAAAGCTAAGCAATTACAGTTCAATAAAGCTAAGCAAGCCCGTATCAAAAAAATAAAATAAAATAAAGCTAAGCAATTTCACCCAAAAAAAAAAAAAAATAAAAATAAAAAACAGAGAATCAGCCAATCAGATTAAGTCTTTAGTCTTAAAGAGAGAGAGAGACTCTCATTTCACTTTCATACTTTCAGTCTTTAGATAAAAGAGAGAAAGAGACAGAGAGAAGTAAGAGAGTAGAGAGAAAACCCATTAGAGAAAAAGAGAGAGTCGGAGAGAAGAAAAGTGTAAAGTAAAGATGAAATACCTTAAGGTTGAGGGAGCAAGGAGGCTGAGGCTGAGGGGCGGCGCCGTCGGGCTGGGCAGCACGTCGAGGCGACTGGCGAGGAAGGAATCTTCGATCCGATCTGTGCTATTCCGATCTCTGATCCAACTGGCGAGGTCAAGGCGATGACCGATCTCCGATCCGACTGGTGATGACCGATGGCTATGAGCTCTGTTGCTCGAGTTTGAGGTGGAGGCGATGAGCTTTGTTTCTCTGTTTCTAATTTCAATTTTTGCTACCATCCATGGGTTAGGTTTGCTACCATCTGTCTTTAGGTTGGGTTTTGTTTTTTTTTTTTTTTTTTTGGAGAATCCATGGCCCGTGGGTTTTCTACCATCTATTGAGCTTGCCATATGTTGTTTTTTTCTTTAGATTGGGTTTGCTTTCCCATCTGTTGTTTAGGATTGATGTTGGGCTTTGGGCAGTGGGCTTGCTCTGTTACATTTTTTTTTTTTTTTTTTGCTTGAAAGTAGAATAGATAATTTATTTATTTATTTGAGAGTGTTCTTGATTTTGCTTGAAGGTGTTCCTATTTTTTTTTTTTAAGGGTAAACAAATAAAATAATTTAAATTATTATATATAAAAAAAATTTTATTTTCGGGTCAGGGTGTTCCTGGGAACCCTGCCCTCAACGTGGCATCGCCACTGGTTACAATCAACAATCCCTGTTATTGGTTGACCAAATTTTATATATAATAATAATTACCCTGTCAATACGTGATTTGGCATGTACTGATGTAGAACAAAATTTACTATTTAATTATTGTAATTTATTATTTTTGGTATTTTTATGTAAAAAAACGTTATTTTAGGTTTAGGTGATTTATTTCCTTGTTTTTAGGTGCATTTAATGCTTTTTAGGTCAAATTTGGTTCTTGTTCTGGTTAGGTATCAATTAGGAGTTATTTTAGATTATATTTTCTTGTCTGTCAAGTTTTAAGGAGCCCTTAAATAGGCCCCTAAGTCTGTAAACGTTTTTGATAGACTATTATCAATAAAACACAGACGTTTTGTCAAATTTTCTTCTGGTGGATTCCAGTTTTATCTCCTTGTGGATTCAAGGAAAACCCCTCGTGGATTCGAGGTTTACTACTAGGAACTAACAGTTTAGTTTCGGTTCCATCAAGAGAGCATCGCGTGTGCTTTTCTTCAGGCTTCCGCGACATCAGTTGGTATCAGAACCTTGACTTACCCTGGTCTGATTGCTAACCGGCAAGAAGGTAACCACCACCACAACAATGACGAATAACTTAGCGAGTATTACGTAACGTACAACAAGCACTCACAAATATCTATGCTAGGATGGCGCCGTTGAAGAACGAAAACAATAGGGATAACTGCAGTGGAGACATAACTCACGGGCAACCTATTGGTAAGCAAATTTCATATAGACCTTATAAGAGAATTGCAAGTTTTAATGGTTATTTTTTAAAAGAAGATTTTCTTGATTGGTTACTTGATCTAGAGGATTTATTTGACTATGAGAATATTTGCTATGAGAGAAAAGTTGGACTTGCTTTGTATAAACTTAGTAAGTATGCCTTATGTTGGTGGGAACAAGTACAATCTGATAGAATCCGACAAGGTAAAGACAAAATTCGATCATGGCCAAGGATGAAAAAGATGCTTGCTATCAAATTTTATCTTTTGGATTGTGAAGAAATCTTGTCGTATACAATACAAGATTATTATTGGCCAAGAAGTTCATACTTGAATTATTTTGAAGAGCCAAATATTCCACCGTTAAAGGAAGAATTACATGTTAAAGAAAATATCGTTCTTGAAGAATATGGAGAAGTCAAAGAAGAAAATATCGAGATTTCTGAGGAAATTAATGAAGGCCTTGTTATAGAAAAAGAACCTAAAATCAAGATTGTGGAGGAGATTAATGAAGACCCTATTATAGAGAAAGATCTTGAGGTTGAGATAGTAGAGACTATTAAAGAAGAAATTATAGAGGAAGTTGTCAACGATCTCGATGAAATCAAGTTAGATGATTGCAACATTCAAACTTCTATTATTTTATTGGGAGACACCGAAACAAAGTTTATTGATTTTATTGGGGTGGAAAGATTTGATTTGATCATTGACTCTTATTTGGTGAATATTGTCAATTACATGAAGATCAAGGGAGAAGAAGTTCAAGTTGCCCTATTAATGACTTTCAAGTTTGGTAAGAAGACAAAGAAGATGAAGTATTCAACGTATTTGTTCTCTTGGCGTGGGAGATTCCAGATTTCAAAGATGAACTCGAGGACGAGTTTGTTTCAAGTGGAGGGGTCTGATGTAGGACACAATTTACTATTTAATTATTGTAATTTATTATTTTTGGTATTTTTATGTAAAAAAAAACGTTATTTTAGGTTTAGGTGATTTATTTCCTTGTTTTTAGGTGCATTTAATGCTTTTTAGGTCAAATTTGGTTCATGTTATGGTTAGGTATCAATTAGGAGTTATTTTAGATTATATTTTCTTCTCTGTCAAGTTTTAAGGAGCCCTTAAATAGGCCCCTAAGTCTGTAAACGTTTTTGATAGACTATTATCAATAAAACATAAACGTTTTGTCAAATTTTCTTCTGGTGGATTCCAGTTTTATCTCCTTGTGGATTCAGGGAAAACCCCTCATGGATTCGAGGTTTACTACCAGGAACTAACAGTTTAGTTTCTGTTCCATCAAGAGAGCATTGTGTGTGCTTTTCTTCAGGCTTTCGCGACATCATGTACAAAATCTTTTGTAACATTGTCACGGTTAAAAGAAAACAAATTAATAAATATAGAAATTCTAGAAATGCTTTATTTATTTATTTATTTTTTTAATAGAGATAATAACAATGTGTTACTAATCTCGTGCCTCAAACTTATATAGAAAGGCTTGAAGTTACTCCGCATATAATGCGAAAATACCATCAGATATTACAACGTTTTTACTTGCTAATCAAATTGACAAAAATTCAAACTAAAAAAAAAAAGAAAAAGAAAAGGCTATTGATAGGGGTATTTTTGTCTGGAAAAGTTTTTTTTGCTCTTTAACCCGTCAGAATGAGTGCCTTGTCAATGGGACCCATCAACATGGACCCATCGGGGCGAACATCCCATTCAGTCCCCTTAAGGTCCCAATTGTTCAATGCTTCACTCTCCTTGAAAACCCATCGGCTCTCAAAGACCCGTCAGGAATCATACATTTAACCCCAATGGATGGCTTGCGTATGAATCCGACGGAGGATTTGTACCTCATTCCCCATTTGCGTACCAATGGATGGATGGTCATACTGACAGTCGAGTACACTGAGGCCCGCAAGCTTTTATATGTTCTCCACTCATGTGTCCTTATATAGAAATAACTTGCACACTACGCCCAAAGATCTTACTACACGTTTATATCTTCCTCGTATGGGAAGAGAAGCCCTAAGATCTCGGAGCCCTAACTCCAAATCTTCTCTACAAGGAAAGCTCATACATTCAAGGGATTTTAGTTAGCTCCACACCACCATATAAGCACTAAGCACCCCTCTTCCTTTAGGTACGTAAAAATTCCTAACTTTCATATTATTGAGTTCTTAGAAATTCTTTTTTTATTAACTTAACATTCGGAGGGTATTTGACCAGCATTCCACCAGTGCTCTCTGTTGGTTCTTTACTCATTTGTTCTTTAAGTACCATAATTAGAGCATGTGTGGACGATCAGTTCATTGACAATTTTGTGCATTATCAACCATTAAGCAACATGGCGGAACATCCCATTGGATATAACTGAGATACCATGACCATATCATAAATTAACATGAAGAATTAATAAATAAATAGTAGATGGAAAATGAGAAGTTACTATTCAATACTCATTGAAAGCTAGTTACTACTCAATACTCATTGAAAGCTAATACCATGAATGAGTTAATAGCATATTGAAAGTTAAAACCAATGAGTTGTAGTTACTTCCATGTGTGACTATACCAATAAATGTGACAAAGCTAATATCATAAATGACACTGTTATTAACAAAAGTGAAAAAGAAGAAGAAGAAGTGATAGGTCATCAACAAATGTGTTGCAGTCACTTCCATATGTGACATTATTAATCATTTAATTTGACTATAAAATGAATTTGAACAAAAAGTAAAAAGTTTACCGACAAATGTAATATACTTACTTGTTACTGCTACCATATCCATATGTAACCTGACTGTATAAAAAATATAAACAAAAAAAAAGGAAGATGTTCTGATGGAAGATGTTAGTTTGAATGCAAGATGTTCTGTCAGATGTATACGCTTTTGTTTCTGAAGATTTTTCAGCTTCTTAATAAGATTATCGGATAAAGTTTAGTTACAAAATTGGTTATAACTTAAGTCTACAATCTTATTGCATATCTTTTTATTGGAGGTGGATTTTAACAAATCCACCATTGGATTACATCTTTTTCTTATATTTTCAATGCTTGCAAAATTTCTAAAAAATTAAAGATCAATAACTATGTTTTCAATAAATTTTTTAAATTACAAGTTTTTGTAGTTTAAAAATATAAATGAAATATAAGTTTATAGATCATATAGTAAATAATATCCTACTAATACAAAATTTGACATTTGTGTTAAGAGCGTAAATAACATGCAATCTAAATGTTAGATTTTCAAAATATATAGTAATGTTAATGATATTGAGTAAGGTTGTAATCTTAGACTACAACTAATTTTGTAATTAAACTTTGTTCAAGATTATCGCACTTAGTCCTGTTTCTAAAAAAATTAATAATAATAAAACAAAAACAAAAAAAGGAAAAATAAAATGCAACATAATGTAACCGACATTTGTAATGTATTTACTATCCTACCAACAAAACTATATAAAAGGGGAAACAAAAAACCTATTGTGACTTATTATTTCATTTTTTTTTTTGTAAGACATTTATATAGCGACCTTTTGAAAACGTCGCTATATGTTCCCTCCAAAAATTTTGGTATTCCCGCACAAAGTTTCCCCCACTTTTTCATTTCTCACTTATTTCTTCCTTATTTTTTTTCCTACACTTTTTTTGTTTCTTTTTGAGTCCATTCGTGTACCAACTTTTCTGTCTCCCTTATATCTCCTCTTCTCACTCTCTCTCACGCCGCCACCGCCCTCCACCCAAGCCTAGCCACCACCCTCAAAGCCACCACGGCCGTCGTCGACCTCCACCGATCTGGAGCTCCCATCATCATCACTATCTTGAAACCATTCCTCTCGAAACGCACTGTTTCGTCCTCAAAGCTGCCGAGTCAACTCAACCCATCTTGCCCTCTCCTCCACCGCTTCTGCTGATAAAGGTACATTTCCCACTTTGCTCCTCACGTTTGATGCTTCTTTTACTCTTTCAATGCTTCATTTTCTCTTATTTGTTTCGTGGGTAATAGTGCTGTACATCATCTATATTGTGTTTGTGGGTAATAGTACCTTTTAGATTTTGTGTTTGGTTTCTGAAATACATACTGGAGTAATGTAATGTGAAGGCAACTAGTTAGTTAGTAACTAGTGGGTAATAGTACCTTTGAGATTTTATGTTCAGCTAATACACCGGTAGGAAGTTATGAACAGATCTAGATGAAGTGAAAAAAGAAAAAGAAAAAATTGAAGGAACAAGGAACTGATAATTTTTTGAGGTACTCTTCATAATCTTCAAATCTGAAGCACAATCTTCAAATCCGCTGCAATGAGAGACAGAGAGTTAAAAGAGAACAAAAATTGGCTTGGAACAATGAAATATGGCTTCAACGGAAAGAAAAAGAGGTGGTCAAGTGGGATAGTTGGTGGGGCAGGTGAGAGTATTAATGGGGATGTCACATGTTGCATTAGTAGTGGTTAGAATTTTTCTAATTTTTTTTTTTTTAATAAAATCATTGATTCATTCCTAGAGTGCCACGTTTTGACCATGCAAAGCAAATATCTTCACTTCTCTTGCTTCAATTAATGAATTTATAATTTCATATCATCACTTCTTTTGTTTCAATGAATGTATTCATCATTTCCTAGTGCCACGTTGCGGCCATGCAACATTAAAAACTATTTTTTTTATATATTTTTTAATAATTAAATATGAGCACAAATACAAATAAATTTAATAAGTGTCCATATATTTGAGAAGAATATATTTTTATATTTAATTGGACTAAGTGGTGGTGCTTTTATAGGTGGGATTGTTGATGAATTATGCTTGGGACACAACCTTTGGCATAATTTTGTGCCACAATTCGCCACATGATGAATTGTGATTGGTAAAGATATGTTTTCACATGGCCCACTAACATATTCTTATCAATTATGGCGAGTTGTAGCCAAAAGTTGCGTCACAAAGTTGTGCCAAAAGTTGCGTCCCTAGCATAATTTATTGTTGATTAGATTAAGGAATGGTTCAGCCAACGGTGTGATGCTATGCGGTATTCATGCTTATTTATATATTTTGATAAGATTTTATATTCTATGTATTAAGCTATGCTTGTGTGTGTTATTGTATTAGAAATTACAATTATTACTTTATATGAAATTATAGTAATTTCTTTATAATCTTGGAAAATTAAGAAAGTTGTGGCTTTTTTTTTTTTGAGTGTGTGCATGTTTGGCCTAAGTGTTGGGGTTTCACTCTTGTCGTGAGTAAATAATCTTAACTAAATGCTCTTTATATATATATATATATATACACACACACACATTGTTACTAAATTTTCATGCACCATGACTCATTAAAATTTTCTACAATAGCATTCTCATATGCAAAAATTGGATGATTTGGAGCACCTTTTTCAGTTGAGACATTTAGGCATAATGGGTAAGTTTCCTTATGTGTACCAAATGACAAAGTTTGGATACAATTAAACTTCAAATATTTTCTACAAAGTGGTCCTTAATTTTTTTGCCTAATTGTTCCAAGTCCCAACTCATAAATTTTTTTTGCAATGGCACCTTTATTTGCCTTCCACATCATTTAATTTTCCTCTTTTATTTTGCAGGTTAAGTGTTGATATTGTGATAAGTTTGGACTTTTTTTAGAAAGGTGTTTGCTTGACTTGTAAGTAATTTTTGATTAAAACTTTGTACTTAAAATGTTAATAATTGTGTTGGGGTGAATTGTTGAGTTGGAGCAAGCGGGTGGCTTGCATGGTACTAGAAGACGGTTTACATTTATACTGGAAGTGTTTATTTCTTTTTGAAATTTAGATTTTGTTGAGTTATGTTTATTGATTACTTTTTGGACTTTAATACTTGTAAGCATTCTATATTATTATATTGATAATTGTATTGAGTGAATTGTTGTGTTGGAGTAAGTGGGTGGCTTGCATGGTGTTATAAAGTTGTTGCAATTGATATTGGGAGTGTTTATTAAATTTGGAAATTTGGATGGATATGGTTAAGTTATATTTGTTGATTATTTTTTGGATTTCAATACTTGTAAGCATTCTATATTTGTGATTATGATAATTGTGTTGGGGTGGATTGTTGAGTTTGAGCAAGCAGGTGGCTCGCATGGTGCTATAAGACGGTTTATATTTATATTGGAAGTGTTTACTATTTTTTGAAAATTTGGATGGATATTTTTTGAGTCATATTTGTTGATTATTTTTTGGACTTCAATACTTGTAAACATTCTATATTTGTGATTACGACAATTGTATTGGAAAGATTGTTGTGTTGGAGCAAGCGAGTGACTTGCATGGTGTTATAAGATGATTTACATTCATATTGTGAGTGTTTATTATTTTTTGAAAATTTGAATGCTGTTGAGTTATGCTTGTTGATTACTTTTTAGACTTCAATACTTGTAAACATTCTATATTATTATATTGATAATTGTTTTGTGGTGGATTGTTTAGTTGTTTTGTTTTATAGTTATGGACAAGAGTTGGATGGACATTAGAAATAGGACATCTGTGGAATATAGAAATGGAGTTGCACAATTCTTGAATTTTGCATCTCAACATGCACAGCGAGATGGTACGATTGTTTGTCCATGTCGAAAATGTGCACATTCAACAATGTTGGCTATAGATGTTGTACGAATTCATCTAGTATCACATGGGATTTGTAGAGGTTATCGACGTTGGATTTTTCACGGGGAATCATCATCTAGAAAGACTTCTGTTAGAACTCCTAGTACTTCTATCCAAGAGAACTCAAATGAAAAAAGTAATATGCGTGAAAGTAACATTGTAAATAATATCATGATTTGCTAAGTGTAATATTGAATCTATTAACATTGTTAATTTCTAATGTGTTATTGTGTTCAAATTTTGAATATTAGGAAAAAATCAATGAGTTGTTAAGTGAGTCCTCAAATCGTGTGCAGTCATCTGACCTTACTGGTAGTATTGCACGGGCACCAAATGATGTATATGCTCAAGTGTTTGGTAATGAGTGCAATGGTCGTGCTCGGGGTGTGGGATTTGGCCCAACCCCAAGTATGCATCCTGCTAAGAGCATTCCTGCAATTGCTCAAGAAAGAAGCCAAGAAAGGGATGCTGAAGTGACTCAATTAAAGAATCAAGTGGCTTTTTTGACAGAGAAAGTGAATCGTTATGAAAACTTGGAGGAGCGAGTCACCCAATTGATGCAACTAGTGCAAAATCAGCAAAATCATTCTTCAGAAGCTAGTCGGGTATTAAATTTTAATGTTTTAAGAATGTATTTGGTGTTTAAATTTTTTAAGTAAAACAACTATTATTTTGTTACTTGAAATGATTTCTTTATGAACTTATTAGATACTCTTAATTTGTATTCAGGGTGGTTTCAGTTTAGATCGTCAATCTCCAACTCCTTATAGATCGCAGGCTTCATCCCATCAAGAAACTAGCATATAGCGGTATAGGCAGTGTTTTAAGGACTCCATGGGCTATTACATAGTTGTTTTGAACAACCACAATTATTTTGGAACTATTGTACTTTGTTTATAATATTGCCATAGTTTGGGTGATTTTTTTTTTTTTTTTTGGTATAGGTAGACAAGTATTTTGTTACAACCACATTTATTTTGGAAGTTTTGTACTTTGTTTAATATTGTCATAGTTTAAGTGGTTTTTGTGTGTGTGTGTGTGTGTAGGTAGACAAGTGTTTCGTTGAATTCAAGATGATACATGTATTGGTATTAAACACACGCATGCACACACACACACACACACATATATATATATATATATATATATTGAACCTATGGTTAATGTGTTATTGTGGAATATTGATGATCAATAGGTATATTTGATTTATTTCAAGCCAAAACACGAATAAGTTATTGGTGTAAACCTTATGGGAATGATGTGGTTAATGTGTTGGTGAAAGGTAATTGTTCTTTTATATATACATTAATTAAATCCTAGGGGTTATATATATATATTATCTTATCTTTCAAAATTAAAATCCATTGATTTCAATTTTTAATTATAGAGTATTTTGAAATATTTAGTATGACTTTATTTTTTTTTCTTTCAATGGGTTGTGGAGAGATTTGTTGTTGCGCGTCTTTTGGTGCTTAATAAACTTTGTATTATTATTCTAAATTTTCAATTTTGTTTTTACAAATTATGGTTAAATTTTGATAAAGAAAATCTTATAGAAATTTAGAATATTCTATTAGTATTATAAACAGAAAGGGGAGTGTTATGTTCTTTGAACCTCGAGGGAGGAGATTGTTTTTCTTTCCCTTTCTTTTTCTGTTGTTTGGGGTGGAATGCCATTCCTAAAATCTCAAGAAAAGGGAAGTGTAATTACCCCTGAAATATATAATACTAATAATGTACCTATATAGACACACACAATGATTTGGTTATTCTATTAGGAAAGTAAAAGGAATACATATAATTAAAGTTAAAAAGAAAAAAAAATTATACACATGACCTATCACAATTGGTATAGTATAAAATGAAATACAAAAGGTGAGACAAATTTTTACTTGAGAGAAACAAATGATATGTTTGGTAATTACCTTTATCCCTAATTATCTGTTTTCAAAAATTTTTTTTTTTTAAAGGCGAAAAACCCATTTTCATCCTTACATTTTCATGCGATTCTCACTTTGATCCCTATTTTTTTTCTTCACCGCTTTTAGTCTTTATTTAGAAAAACGTCTTTCATTTTAGTCATTTCCGTCAGTGCCCTAACGGCAAAGTCCTACGTGGCAGACGAAATTATTAAAATAATAATAAAATTTTTTATTTTGACATTAAAAAATGCCACGTTAGCATTTAAATTAAAAAAAATTAATTTATTAATTTTAACTAAATAAAAAAATAAAAAACAAAAAATTACATTAATTGAAATCTAAATGTGTCTTGAACAAGAACAATAAAAACACAAACCCAGATCTAAGAATACAATTAAAATTCAAAAATCACAAACCCAGAAAAGAAGAATAGAAAATTAAACTATAGATCCACATAAGAACACATGCTTAGATTTTCTAGCATTTTCTTGCCATTTCTTGTCAACCAAACACAAAACACAAACTCAAACTGATTTCTAGCAAGAACAAAAACAAAAACACAAAACCTAGCAAAAGATCTTCCTTGTCAACCAAACACAAAAGCAACAAACACAAACCCACCTTAAGCAAGTCTGAAACCCACAACAACAACAAACCCAATCAACCAACCAACCTTGCAATCCGAAACACACATGAACAAATCAGACCACCAATCACCACCCCTGCCACCGATCAGTCACCAAACCCATCGAAGCAGTCACTAAACCCACCGATTAGTCAATAAACCCACGCCAACAAAAAATTAAATTAAACATGAAAACAAAATTTAAAACCCAGAAAATTCGAAGTCGGCGTTGGAGCTCATCGCCTATCCGTCTATCGACGTTAACTTCGTCGGCACCGTGTGCTTGAAGAGCAGGAAGACCAAGTTGATACTGTGTGATGAGTCGACAAGTCAGGTCCGAGTCGAGTACAAGTTCAGGACTGACGTCATCGCCTTGTTCCTCGCCATACACTCCGACAACGTCTCCCTCGTGAAGAAGCTACTGGTGACTCTCTCAGACTCAGACTCACTCTCACTCAAGCTTGAGTTTTTCGTTTTTTATTTTATTTTATTTTTATTTTTTATTATATATATAAACTATTTCATTCGCATTGTTGATTCTCAGTAAGTGAAACTGTTTTCTGTGTTTTGAAAAATATTGAAAGTGTTTTGTTTTAGCGATCAAATTTGAGATCCGTTTCTGTTTTTAATTTTTTGAATTTTTTCTCTTTTGTAAAGTGTTCTGTTTTGTTTTTGAAAATATTGACAATGTTTCTATATGCATTTTGGTGATTCAGATTGAGATTTATGGTTTTTTGCATTCTCGTTGCTGGTTTTCACTAATTCAGATTGAGATTATTAGCTGAAAATGTGTTCTTGTTGTTCTTAGATCTGGGTTGTTCTTAATTTTTGGATTTTAATTTCTAGGTTTGTGTTCTTAGATCTGGGTTTGTGTTTTTATTGTTCTTGTTCAAGACACACTTGGATCTCAATTAATGTGATTTTTGGTTTTTATTTTTGTTTTTAATTTTTTTATTTAGTTAAAATTAATAAATTAATTTTTTTTTTAATTTAGATGCTGACATGACATTTTTTAATGTCAAAATAAAATTTTTTATTATTATTTTAATAGTTCCGTCTGTCACGTAGGACTTTTTCATTAGGGCACTGACAGAAAGGACTAAAATGAAATGCGTTTTTCTAAATAGGAACTAAAAGCGGTGAAAAAAAATATATAGGGACCAAAGTGGGAATCGCGTAAAAATGTAGGGATGAAAATGAGTTTTTTGCCTTTTTTTAATTTATTTTCTAGAACAGGAAAACATCTTCGATAAACTCAAAATTGATGGGAAAAAAAATTGTTTCCAAATCTCAATTTTCAAAGAAAACTAAGAACAACTAACGAGCTGTTTTCAATTATGAAAACACGGAGAAATCACGTACTTTAGGGTCCGTTTGGATATAGCTGAAAACTGAAAACTGAAAAACACTGTAGCAAAATAATTTTTAAATGTGTGAATAATACCGTGGGACCCATTTTTAATGAAAAATGTGATAAAAAGTGAAATTTGTGGGTCCGTAAACAGTACACAGTATGCACTGTTCACAAGAAAAGTCAAAAAAACCGGCTGGGAAAGCTGAAACACATTAATAAGGCCACACTTTCGAATCTTGGCTGAAACAAAAATAAAATAAGACCAAAGCACACCAACAATTCTAACACGTGCGACCAAACCCACCACACTCTCCCTCCTACATTCCCTATTGTCATCTATGAAATCCTCCTTGTCGAGTCGCAAATCGCAATTGTTGAACCAACTCAACCTATATGTGCTCAACCAAAATCTCATGCTCTCTAGTTAAATTTCATGTTAGCTTTTGATTGTGAATTTGAAAGATACAATCCTTATATGTTTAGTGGGCTTATTTTACTTAGGCAACATGTTCATGTACCTGTTGTGCTGGCATAAGATAATATACACACATGTATTTGCCCTGTATTAATAAAGTGTTACCGATTAGAAAGAAAAAAAGAAAAGGAAAAAAGTTGGTTCATCACTTAGTTAATAGGCTCAAGAAATGTTCATTTGGTTTTGTGCTGTTTTGCACTAACCATGTGTTATTAGCTTTGAAACCACAATAAAATTGTTTTATGTTTTTATTCTCAAAAACAATTTTTTTTTTTAAAAACACAAATTTAAAATAGTTACCAAACATAACTTAAACTTGAGAGAAACTAAAATTTAATACAAAGTAGCAAAAAGAAATAAAGAAGTGAAAGAAATAGCAAGGCATATATGTTTTGACTATTTTTTTCACCTATCTTTCTTTGCAGTGCTGCTAGTAACTCTATCGTTAGAAGCTATACTAGGAGATTCAACGGATTTGCAGCTAGGCTTAGTGATGAAGAGCAACAAATAATAGCTAGTAAGTGCTTTATGATTTATTTCTCCGTTTGTTTCCTTGCATTTTCATGTGTTTGGTAATATAAAAAAATTGAGTCAAAAGAAACAATTTTGACTTTCTTTATTTAGTTTGGTATGAGATGGGTTGTTTTCCACTATGCTAAATAAGAGAAGTCAAAAAATAGTTTTTCAATATATTTTAAGGTTGCTACAATGTAATTCAACATTGAATTTGTCAAAATTTACATTTAATAAAAATATATTGAGTGAAACCAAGTTTGTAGCCAAAGTTTGCCATTTCCAATATGGTTCTTATGTTGTATTATCAGAATAAAACTTATTTCCAAGTATAATGACAATAATGTGTGGGCAAGAAGGAAGTCGTATCTGTGTTTCCAAGTAAAAAGCTCAAACTTCAAACAACAAGATCAGGGGACTTCGTGGGTTTAACCGAAACTGCGAAGAGAAATCCCACCGTTGAGAGTAATTTGATAGTCAGTGCTATTGATATTGGAATTTGGCCCGAGTCAGAAAGCTTTAGCGATGAAGGTTATGGTCCACCTCCTAAGAAATGGAAGGGTACTTGTGCAGGTGGCACTAATTTTACTTGCAACAAGTAATTTCTTCTACTCCTGATTTATATTGTGATTATAAAAAACAAAAAAGCTTGGCCTAATCCCATAGAAAGGATGAAAATCATTGTAGGATTTTGGTGTTCCTACTTATATTAACAAACTCTAACAAATGTATATTCTGCAGTAAGCTTATTGATGCTCGAAGTTACAAATTGGATAGTGAAAGTTCTCCTGCAAGGGATGAGATAGGTCATGGTACCCATACTGCCTCAACAGCAGCAGGTAACAAAGTACCAGATACGAGTTTTTATGGAATGGAAAAGGGCAATGCTCATGGAGGGGTTCTATCTGCAAGGATTGCTGCATACAAAGTATGTGATGAAGGAGATTGTTTGGACCTATACATCCTTGCAGCCTTTGATGATGCTATTGCTGATGGGGTTGTCATTACTATTTCAGTCGGTGGGGACTACGCAAGTCCTTTTGAAAAGGATGTTATTGCTATTGGTTCTTTTCATACAATGGAGAAAGGTATACTCACCCTTCAGTTTGCTGGAAATAGTGGTCCTACTCCATCAACAGTATCAAGTGTTGCACCATGGTTGTTCTCCATAGCAGCCGGCAGTATAGATAGGAAATTTATTAGCAAGGTTACTCTTGCTAATGGACAGACGCTCATTGTAAGTATCTTTATTTTATCCTAGTGATTGCTTTGTTTAGTTATATGAGAATTCTAGTTATAGGACCTCCATCCTATGTATTTCGACTCTAGTTTTTGAGTGTTATCTCTTAAAATCTCTATGAAGTTTATAAGCTTGAAGTAACATTAAGTTGTCTGACTATCTAGCCTGAAATGGTGTGCTAAAATCGTTATCATTGAACATCTCTTACAAATTATGAAATGTCTGTAAGCCACTAAATTTCTTCCATAGACACTAGTTGAACTTGTTCTTTTTTTCTTTTCTTTTTTTGTTTCTTCCTTTCTGTTCATTCTAGTGTATTTTTGACACAATTTCATTGTATGTTATAAGGGGAATGAAGTAAATCCTTTCACACTAAAATGGAACAAATTTCCCTCTAGTATACGGGAAAAATCTTACGACTACTTGTCCTGAAGATGTGACTCGGTAATTTTTTGTTGGTTTGATCATTGCTAACTTAAGTTCTCTTAAAAGTGACAAAAACTAAAAATTGTGCATGTTATCAGGCTTTGCGTTGATTCTTGTTTGGATAGCAAATTGGTGGAAGGAAAAATTGTTGTGTGTGATCAGGCAAGTGGACAGAAAGAGGCTTTCAGAGCAGGCGCCATTGGGGCAATCACAAGAAATGATGGAAGAGACGATATTGCTTATGTAGTTCCTTTACCTACATCTGCTTTAACAGACAAAGATCATGATATCGTTAAGTTCTTCATAAATTCTACAAAGTAAGCATTCTAATATTATTTTTTATTTATACAATTTCTATTATTCATCCAAAATATATTTATGATCTCTGAGTTATTCTACTATCCTACTTTGAACAAAATATTTGGATATCAAATTTAACCATTGCTTGAATTCATGAGATTTCTAATATGTTGATTGAAGTTATATATGGTTCTTGGTTTGGTAAAAAAAAAAAAAAAAAAAAAAACACAATATACATGATTTCGTTATTAACTTTCCGAGGTGATGTTGTTCAGAAATCCACAGGGAAGTATACTAAAAAAGTGAAGTTATTGAACATACAACTGCTCCTATAGCTGCTTCCTTCTCTTCACGTGGGCCAAACCCCATTGCAGTAGATATTTTGAAGGTTAGGCATCAATTACCTACATATCTCCCTTTCTCTCTCTGGTTCTGCTTGAATGGCGCATCTCACTTCTCTAATGCCTACATATATTTGATAAAAATTACAGCCAGATATCACTGCCCCAGGAATAGATATTATAGCTGCATATTCCCCTCATGCTTTGTAAGGTTGAATTTAATCAACCATCTTATTGGCTTTATTCCGTGCCAATTTGCTTGTAATTTAAGCACTTAGTAACCCTGTATTTAGGTGGGATTTATGTAAGGGTAGTGTGTGAGAAGATGTGAAGAAAAGCTCAAGTATGTGCAAAGAAGCAGAGTTTCGCGGCTAAGAACTCGCGGGTGGCTCGCAGCTGCAAGCCGCCAACTTCAGGCACGTGAGAAGTACACGGGGGAGGTGAAGGGTCGCGCCAGCTGTCGCACTACAGGACAAAAGTCCCAGGCTAGCCAGGCCGTTACCTCGCGACTTGATCTCGCGATTCAGACCAGTCGTGAGGCCAAGCCGCCAATTCATCCTGTTTGGCAAAAACTGTCTCTTCGTATTCCTTTCTCACCCCACTATATATAGACCCTTATACCCACGATATTGAGAGAGCTTCCAGAGAGAATTTTGTGAGAGAAACTCTAGAGAAATACAAGATTGATTCATCCACAATCTTTACCTTAGAGACTCGACAAATTCCTCTACTCTCTTCCTCTCCATTGTCATACCCTTGAAAAGTTATTGACCAAATCCTTTTCTTACCACACCTACGTCTGTGAGAAGGCTCATTTGGTGCTAAGGAAAGCAGTTTGGAAGGAACCAATAGACATTGGTTGATGCTATGGTTTAGTAGCGGAATCCGGGAAGCTAAAGAAGAAATAGGTTCGGTGCAACCTCGTTGGAGCAAGAAGCTTTGAGGGCTTAGGTACTTGGGTAGATTAGGCTTGGAGGGTCTTTTGCTGTTCATGTATCCCAACTACATTCTTTAGTGGATTATTTGACCGCTTGGAGGGCGGCGGAGAGGTTTTACGCCGAGGACTTCGGTTTCCTCTTCGATAACACATCATGTGTTGTCCATGTGTTTGCATCTTCCTTCCCTTTATCTTTGCCTTATATTTACTGTTGTGGATGTGTTTATATTTGGCTTAGATTAGTTATCAATTCTGTGATTGGCTTATGTTCATGTTCCGCACATTAATTGTTTGATTATAAGCTTGAATTGATATTTTATAATTTGGGGTCTAAACGTTCAAGGGTGTTTCTTACCCATATTGAACTTTCTATTGGTATCAGAGCGGGTACACTTGTTGTGGTTTTAATACCTGAGTGTGATCCTTGACCTCTTGTTGAGATGGATAGGTCTCAATCCTTAAATGTTCCACCATTTTTTGATGGTAATAATTATGCCTTCTGGAAAGTTAGAATGAGGGCATTCTTATGCTCTATTGATGACATCGTGTGGGATGCGGTAGAAATAGGTTGGACTAAGCCGGAGGCTGCTAAATCTACTTGGGATAAGGCAGCTCTTGCGGCAGCCAATGCTAACAGTAAAGCATTAAATGCTATTTTCTGTGGTGTGTCTCCAGATGAATTCCACAGGATATCTCACATGACAGTGGCCAAGGAAGCTTGGGAGATTTTGGAGACTACATATGAAGGTACAAAGAAGGTTAAGGACACAAAGCTCCAAATGCTTACCACCAAATTCAAAGAGCTTAAGATGGGAGATGATGAGTCCTTTGATTTGTTTTATGGGAAGCTCAATGAAATTGTGATTGTGAAGCTCAATCTTGGTGAGAAGATTGAAGATACTAAGGTGGTGAGAAAAATTTTGAGGTCTTTACCGGAGAGCTTTCGAGCAAAAGTCACAGCCATAGAGGAAAGTAAGGATTTGGATGAAATTAAGATCCAAGAGCTCATTGGGTCACTTCAAACGTATGAGCTTGGACTGCCTTCCCATTAGATGAGTAAATTGCTCTCTCTCAAAACCATCACCGAAAGAATGGATGATCCTTCTGAAGAAGATGGAGTGGAGAAGGAAGTAGCATATCTTGCGAAAAACTTCCGCAAATTTCTGAAGATGAAGAACAGTGGGAAACCATTCAACAGAGGGAAATTCTCATCTTCAAGAGGTGATAGGAAAGAGTTTACGAGGAAAGAAGGGAAGGATTTTCAATCACCTTCAGACATTGTGTGTTTTGAATGCAATGGCCATGGACATCTAAAGAAGGAGTGTCCAAATTTTCTGAGGGAAAAAGGCAAGGCTTATGCCACAACGCTCAGTGATTCAGACTCTTCTGATTCAGACTCGGAAGAGAGCTGTGACGGAGAGGGAAACTACTCTGTCTTCATGACCATTGCTCAGGTGGATTCCTCTGATGACTTGGGTACACTTGTGAAGGAGCTTGGTGAGCATTCTGATTCAGAGTCTATTGAGATTGTGGAAGAATCAGATGCTGAAGAGGAAGAGAAACAGCTAATCTTCGAGAAAATTACTCCTTACTACTTGAGAAGTCGGGAGAGTATGCAAGGGTAGCCAAGGCGGCTGTGAGGAAGATGAAAAGAGCTGAGGAGGACCACAGAAGTCTCTTGGTTAGATATAAAGAGGTTAAGTGTGAGATTGAGACATTAAATAGCGAGCTGTCTGAAGCCTATACGAATGTGAGGTTTCTTGAGCAAGAGGTAGTGCAAGCTCATGCCAAGATAGAGAGAGTCTCCTCCCAGAAGTTAGAAGATGTTATATCATCTCAAAACCTTCCTCAGACAAGTCCGGGTTGGGATACACCGGAGGAAGTTGCTCATCAGCCAAAGTCACCAAAGAAGTAAAGTTTGTGAAGGCAAACGAGACGGTTATAGAAGAGCCCATTCCTGAGAAAGTTAAGGATGTAAAGAAGAAGAATGTGGCTGAGCAACGAATGGTGAATAAGCCCCGAAATCAATCTGTGGTCAAACATGAAACTAGAGGAAGATCACTTCCAAGAACACAACAGGGTCCTAGAACGGATTATGTTTGTCACTATTGCAGACTGCAAGGACATACCAGACCCAACTGTCAAAAACTGAGAGTAAACAATAATGCAAGTGCACCTCGGTCACGAGGAAGAAGAAATGACATGAGGTCTTGGGGTGGTGAGCAACCAAGAAGTCAAAATTGTGATCCAGGAATGATGGATGTGATGAAGATGATCGATGCCTTCACCAATTGCCTGGAAAGCTTCACACGAAGGTTTGACAGTCCCAACTCTCGTACCCGATCTGTCAAGGATATCACCCCAAACGCACATGACGTGTGGGTGACAAAGGGTACTCATGCATAAGCATTACAACATGTTCATGCATCAATACTTCCCATGTTTGTGAATATGCTTGGGTGTGTGCTTCTTGCTAGTATTTAGGTGTTATTTTGTGTGTGTGTTTGTCTTTGGTTCAAATGTTTTTACATTTTTTTTATGTTATGTTTTTGATCAATCTTTTACTGTTTTTGTGTCAAAAATCCAAAAACACATAAAAAAGTAGAAAATCCAAAAAGTTTGATCGGCTTTGTTGAGTTTTGTCTCAAAGCATGTTTTGCGTTGTACCTTTGTACCAATGGCTTTGTGCATTTAACGAGCTTAGCTTGTCTCTCATGCACTCATATCATTGTGGAAGAAATTCTGAAATCTATGTGACTGTTGTAAATAGATCTTCAACCTTGTCATGAATAATTAGTGAATGGTTTTGTTGATCTTGAGACATGCATAGACTCATGCCTATATATCTTCCCACTTTTTATTTTTATGCTTAAAAGAGCTCTCTAAATGTAAATGTCCAAATGAAAAGAGATATAGAGCTGCAAAAGCTTGTCGCACATACTAGTATTCGACTAGGAAAAAAGGAAAGCGACCAAAATAAAATGGTTGATGCCCAAAAAGCCAAATGCTAACTCATCAATTGAAATATCAAAAATTTCAGGCATCTATCTCACAATGAGATTTTCTTTGCTCAAAAAGTGCAAATGATATGTTAAAAATGAAAAGATTCAAAGAATTGTTATCAAGTGCATGTGGGAGGTCATATATGCATGTTTTTATAATTGAGATAGGTCACATTATCTAGTGCTAGTTGTGTATGCCTTGATTGAATTGATCATTGAAGCTTCACATTGGACTAAGGACTATCTTATTTTTGATATCCACACACAACACACAAGTCTATGTTCAGTGAATGCCATATTCATTTGTGTGATTGTACTTGATTAAATGTGTTTTCACATACTCAATCTTTGTTGATCAAACACAAAAATATTTTTGAGTGTTTTAGTTTGTTTTTGGAAAGTGTTTTGTTTTTACAAAATAGTCAAAAATTTCAAAAACAGTGTTGCCCTGTTTTGGCGACTAAGTCGCGGGTTGGCCCTGTCGCATGCTCCAGTTGCGAAGCTCACTCCGAGATTTTCGTGGCTCACTGGCGAGTCAATGCTCTAATCGCGAAAAGACTTAGAAAATTTTTCCAAAATTTGAGTTTTATGTTTTTCGCGGCTTAGTGTAGCGACTTGTTCGCGGGTGGAAGGTCCAGTCGCGAGGTGTACACAGAGATTTTCGCGGCTCAGCTTACGACTCCCTCGCGGGTAGATCTTTCAGTCGCGAAAAACACTTAGAAGAATTTTCAAGAATCTTGTTTCATAGTGTTTCGCGGCTTACCCTGGCGACTTACTGGCGACTTAACCCAGTCGCGAAAAACGCGTGTTTTGTGTTTTAAAGACAGTTTTTAAATGGTTTCTCAGTTTTTCCCTCGAATATCAGTGTCTGTTCATCTTCTTCCCAAAATCTCTCTCTTAACACTCCGTGTCTTTTTGCAAAAGCTTTCAAATTCTGCATCATGTCTTCATCAAACACCAAGAAAAAGGTATGGGTTTTCTTGTCTTCACTTCATTCATCATGATTTCATTGTTTTTTTCTTGAATCTGGGTGTTGTGTTGTTGGTTTGTGTTTTTGAGGGGCTCGAACATGGGTTTGCCTATATTGTTGAGAATGAGTGTGTGATGTTATTTGTTCTTGTTGCAATGCTGTGTTTAGGGTTATTAGTTTACATCAGGTTACTTTTCCTTAGTCTGAGCATTGATATTTGTCAGTTTGTTTTTGGGCATATGGATGTGGGGTTTTCTGCAATTTTTATTGTGGTTCTTAGTTTGTCTGTTTGGTTGTGCTTTTGGTGATTATGGTTAGCATTATTTTGATTTTTAAATCACCATATCTTGTAGGTGTTGCTGCATGTGTTTTTCCTTTCTGCACTGTTCATACCCAATGGGTCACGACTCATTGTCATTTGCTCAAATCTATCTGAATTTGTCTGCATACTTATAGTTTAAACTTGGTTAACTTGTTCTATCCAATGTTTGGTTATCAACTGTGCTTATTCTGTGTTTTGTCTGGCCACTCTGTTTCTCACTGTGTAACTAACTTGTCACTAATGTGTGTGCATTTCCCCATTCTGTGCTATGTCTTGTTGTGGCCTTTTCTGCTTGTTTACAGATGGTTGCATCTCCTACAAAGAAGAAGCCAACTGCTAAGAAATCTGACAAAAGAATGAAAATGGACCCTAACCTGTTTAGGTCTATTCAACACTTTGAGAGATATAGGGATTCTTTTTCAAAAGGAACCATCATTCAGGAAAGATTTGTTGATTTCAGGGAATTGAAGGACACCTTCATTCCAAAGTGTTTTGAGGGTAGAGGTTGGGAAAAACTGCTGAGTGACTTTCCACCTGTGTGTGATCCTCTAATCAGAGAATTCTATGCAAATGCTGTAATAAGGGAGGAGGAGTTGAGTTGTTGGGTGAGAAGAAAGGTATTTACCTTAGATGCTCATGACATTGATAGGGTTCTAGGGCTTGAGGGTTTGGAAGATTATGAATTCACTAACTACAAGGACAGAATGCTTTCTCTAGAAACTGTCCAGAAAAGAATTGGTGGGGTTATAGAAAAGAGATGTCTCAACACTTCTGATTTTCCTAAAGACATGAGGTGTTTAACCACCATAATGATGTACAACATGTATCCTATAAGGAAGATGACTACACTGACAAATGCCAGAGCTATCTTTCTCATGGAACTTAAGGAGAAAACCTTCATTGACATCAGTTCTCACATTTTTGATACTATAATGGATGAGACTAGATCCACCTCAAGACCCAAGCTGATATTTCCCAGTCTTCTCATGAGGATTTTCAGAGAAAAGGGTGTTGCAATCCCTCAGGATATCAGTCCTTTGCCTCCTCTATCAGCCATAAATAAATTTACTCTCACAAGGATACAAAGTCGTCTTCCAGGTGAAGAAATGGAGGATGTTCAAGAAGAAGGGGATCCAATGGAGACTGAAGCAGAAGCTGCAGAACAATCAGTCACACCCAGGAGTAGAAGAAAGAGGAGCAGAGCCTCAACTTCATCAGCTGTACCTCCGGATGCATTTCACATCATCCTGGAAAGGCTTGACACACTCAGAGAGGTTCAAAATCAGCATACTGAAAGGATGATAGCAATGCAGGATCAACTTGATGTACTTTCAGCCAAGTTTGATAGCATACACACCGACCAGGAGCAGTGACCATTTGGCCATTCCGGTCAAAAAGGGGGAGAATTTTTGGGCCAGCACTTGAGGGGGAAGATTCATAATCTTTACTGTTTTTGTCTATAGTTTTGTTACTATGGTTTGGATAGCTGTTGGCTTTATTGGTTTGATACACTGTGGTTTGTTACTTGTACCCATGTTGCTTTTGTAAGCTTTAAGGGTTTGTTCTTATGCACACTTGTAGGCCTTTGTGGTTTGTACCATGCTTTATGCAGCCTTTGTGCTTTGTTAATTCAGTACTTCTAACTTAATGCTATGCATTCCTTTTAAGTACTATCACTCTTGTGCCCTTGTAGGATTTTTCCTAGATGCACATTCTTCATGTACTGTGCATTGATTGAGTGTTGGTCATTCAAGTGATTTGCCTTGTGTTTATCAACTTGAATGTCCAGATGTTCATTCCAAGTGTGAATGAGCATTGTGATCACTTGGTCATAGTGATTGCATGTTTTGATCTTGCCATGGTTTATTGCTTTACTCCATTGTGCTTGATCGCATTGTGCTTGTTCCATATGCTTTACAAGTTTTATGCATACAATGAACTTATTGTGTTGTTGTGTTTCAGGAGTTCTTGTTCTTATGGTTCTAAAGCTTCACAGATTCTAGAGTTAGGTGTGAGTGAGTTTTCCAACTGTTCCCAACTCACGCGTTAAGTCTAGAGTTTGTTGTAGGGTTTTGTCACGGAATAGCCAAAGGGAGAGATTGTAAGGTTGAATTTAATCAACCATCTTGTTGGCTTTATTCCGTGCCAATTTGCTTGTAATTTAAGCACTTAGTAACCCTATATTTAGATGGGATTTATGTAAGGGTAGTGTGTGAGAAGATGTGAAGAAAAGCTCAAGTATGTGCAAAGAAGCAAAGTTTCACGGCTAAGAACTCGCGGGTGGCTCGCGGCTGCAAGCCGCCAACTTCAGGCACGTGAGAAGCACACAGGGGAGGTGAAGAGTCGCGCCAGCTGTCGCACTACAGGACAAAAGTCCCAGGCTGGCCAGGCCGTTACCTCGTGACTTGATCTCGCGACTCAGACCAGTCGCGAGGCCAAGCCGCCAATTCACCCTGTTTGGCAAAAACTGTCTCTTCGTATTCCTTTCTCACCCCACTATATATAGACCCTTATACCCACGATATTGAGAGAGCTTCCAGAGAGAATTTGTTGAGAGAAACCCTAGAGAAATACAAGATTGATTTATCCACAGTCTTTACCTTAGAGACTCGACAAATTCCTCTACTCTCTTCCTCTCCATTGTCATACCCTTGAGAGGTTATTGACCAAATCCTTTTCTCACCACACCTACGTTTGTGAGAAGGCTCATTTGGTGCTAAGGGAAGCAGTTTGGAAGGAACCAATATACATTGGTTGATGCTATGGTCTAGTAGCGGAATCCGGGAAGCTAAAGAAGAAATAGGTTCGGAGCAACTTCGTTGGAGCAAGAAGTTTGGAGGGCTTAGGTACTTGGGTAGATTAGGCTTGGAGGGTCTTCTGTTGTTCATGTATCCCAACTACATTCTTTAGTGGATTATTTGACAGCTTGGAGGGCGGCGGAGAGGTTTTACGCCGAGGACTTCGGTTTCCTCTTCGATAACACATCGTGTGTTGTCCGTGTGTTTGCATCTTCCTTCCCTTTATCTTTGCCTTATATTTACTGCTGTGGATGTGTTTATATTTGGCTTAGATTAGTTATCAATTCTGTGATTGACTTATGTTCATGTTCCGCACATTAATTGTTTGATTATAAGCTTGAATTGATATTTTATAATTTGGGGTCTAAACGTTCAAGGGTGTGTGATGAGTCTCACATCGAGTATTTACTGGGTAGATCTGGGTTTTATTAACAACTATAAGGAGCCTCAATTGTGACTAGTCCTTTTGAGGTATAACATAGATGTGGCTAGCGTTTTTCCTTGAGTTGTTACATATGGTATCAGAGCCGGCCCGGTAACCCCGTGTGGGCTCGGAGACACTACTCCACAAAGTTGGCCCTAACGAGGACGTTAGGGATTTAAGTGGGGGAGATTGTATTCTCCAATTTGATTGATTGTGTGATATGTGTGGGTATGTGATGAGTCCCACATCGGATATTTACTGGGTAGATCTGAGGTTTATTGCCCCTATTGTAACTATTGAATTATCAACAAATTTTTTTAAAATAAATTAAAAAAGAATTTGGGTTCAAAGTGAATCAGGGATAAAAGTTCAGGATCATATCTTTTTTGTTAAATCACTCATAAAATCTATATATATTTCCAATCTTATGTTTCTAACTACCTATGTTTTCTTCTTCTGACAGCTTGGCCTATGAATGCCACAAAACAAGTGGATGATGTATATGGAGAAGATGAATTCGCTTTTGGGCCGGTCATATCAATCCTGTGAAAGCAATAGAGCCTGGTCTGGTATATGAAGCCTTGAAAGAAGACTACATAAAAATGCTTTGTAGCATTCAAATTAGTTATTTTGGTACTTGTCCCAAGGGTGTTAAAGGATCTCCGAAGGATCTCAATTACCCATCAATGCAAGCTCTTGTTGAATCTGACAAGTTTCACTGTTAAATTTCCCAGAATTGTAACCAATGTTGGCACTTCTAACTCAACGTACAAGGTAAAAGTCATTACAGATTCTCATATCAATGTTAGCGTGAAACCTAGCAGCCTTTCCTTCAAGTCATTGGGTGAGAAGCAATCTTTTGTTGTGACTGTGTCTGGGAAAGGATTACCAGCAAAAGCAAGGGTATCTGCATCAATCGTGTGGTCGGATGACACTCATAATGTGACAAGTCCAATTGTTGTGTACACAAAATAAGTCTAGAAAGTTTTGTCATTCTACATTCATTTCATGAAATAGCCCAAACATTTATTGGAAGCTTGCAAAATAGAAAAGTATTGGCAAAAATATAATTTACACTTTGCTAACTTTGCACAAAAATAATTTTGGTCAATTAAGTTTAAAGTCGGTCATTTTAGTCTAGTAATATTGCCCAAAAATCATTTAAGCCCTTTAAGTTTCAGGTTAAATATTTTAGTTGGGTAACTTTGCCCAAAAATCATTTTAGTCTTGTAAGGACTCACTTGGTCTGGTAAAGATAGGATTGAAGAGCAACAAATTGAACTCAGAATAAGAGATAAATTTAAGCTAAATAAGGTAAGATGATTTAATTAATGTAGAAACGAACAAAATTATTATGCTCTATTTTAATAAATATAGAGAACATATGGATCAGATCATAATAACAGATAAGTTTTTTTTTTTTTTTGAGAAATAATTACAACATGCTGCTAACCCCACAGCTCGAACCCTTTTCCCCCTAAACCCCTAAGCACTTTGTACATGGAGATGTGCCAATTTAGCTACAAGGTCTTTGGCAATAACAGATAAGTTTAAGCTAACTTGATTCTCAAAAAAGTTTAAGCTAACTAAGGTAATATGAATTAATTATTGTTGAAGTGTACAAAATCATTCTATTCTGTTTGATAAATATATTTTAAGAAAATAATTGATGGCTAGCATGATTTGAGCAAGATTTCTTAAGAATGAGATCACATCAAGGTATTTATTTTAATTGAGATAATTTTTAAATTCCTAAGCAATGGATATTACGATGGAAAACATAAAGCATAATTGCATCCATGTCCATCTCCACTAAATTGATGCAATAGTTTTTTCTTTTCTTTTCTAAGAATCAAATAGATGCAATGGTTAAACATTGTAAGTATCCCAGAGTTGTTTTCTTAAAAATTAAAAATAATAAGAATTAGATATTGGATCATTAAAAAATTTTAAAAAGACCAAAGTATGTGTGACTTACCATATTGTTATTTACATCCTAATTTGTCAAAAAATTAATGAAAAAACTATATAAAGGTAATTTATAATCTCACATACAAAGAAAAATAGGAACACCATACCTATCAATCATGGTATTTTGTTTCCTCTTCCACGGTATCCTAAGAAAAAAAAGTTAAAAATTAGCATAGATTTAGATGAGATTAAAGGATAATTAGCAAGAATTTACGTAGCATTTAATTTTAAAAATAAAAACACATTCAGAAAATAAAATAAACAAATGGGAGGTAAATGACCAGCTACTAAATCAATAAAATGCATTACAATAAAAACAATTTTAATAAAGAAAATTTGTAAACATAAATACAAAAAATTAGAATTACAATTGAAAATTGAAAAAAGAAAAAGAAAAAAGGAACACAATATCCACAACCCAACAAAAGGAAATTCAATATAAACCATAACAATTGTAGCAAAAAAGCAAAAAAGTTCTGGGTGAATAAAAGAAAAAACTGACCTCAAAGGGACTTTTCATTTCTAGTTATAATTTGGTTGAGGTGGAAAGTGAGATATCAAAATCTATTTAAAAATTAAATAAATTAGTGGGTTTTAAATGCAAAAGGGAGGCAATTGAATGTGTTAGGGAGAGGAAGATAGAAGGAGCATCATGAAGGGAAAATTATTAGGTACTCTCGGAGTACCATAAATGCGTGCTCCCTCCTTTCACATAAATGGTGGGTCCCGCTATGAATTTAATTAGTGGGACCAACCATTCATGTGAGAGGAGGGAGTACGCATTTATGGTATTCCAGGAGTACACAATAATTTTTCATCATGAAGAGGGTTGAATTTGATGTAATGGGAAATTAAAAAATATATAGGGGAAACGTTTAGCCATTTTTTTATGAGAGAGAGAGAGAAGAATTTTGGTAATATAGAATCAGGGACGGACCCACGTTGAGCCCAAAGGGGGCCCGGGCCCAAAAAAAAAAATTTTGAGCAAGTAAATATTTCAAAAAAAAGAAAAAAAATGCTTGGGCCCCCCCTCCCAAAATCATGAACCCCCCCAGCCCATTTTCCGGCCAGTCCATGTAAAAAAAAAAACAACACAACCTTCAGAGAGCAAAAACACCACACAGAGAGCAAAAACACCAAACACCACACAGAGCAAAAACACGAAGGAAAAAAAAGAGAAAAAAAAAAAAGAGAGAGGAAAGGGAGAGACTGAGAGACCCACCGCGGCACCGCCCACGCTGCCGAGACCCACACCACACCGGCGGTTGCTCGATCCACTCCCTCCGGCCTCAACTCACCCATTTGGCCATTAATACCCACGCCGGCGAGAGCAGAGAGCAGAGACCCACACCACACCGGCGACTCCAGTCCACTCACCCACGCCGACGACGCCATCTGAGACTGAGACTCACCCAGTCACCCATTTTCTGATTTTCTAGTACCCACACCGGCGAGAGTCACGAGACCCACTTGCCGCCGCCCACGTCGGTTGCTTGATCTGCTCAGCCTTCACAGTTCAGGTATTTACTCTTATCTTTTCCTTCAACTTCAAAGTTCAAAACCTAATAAAATGTTTATGACTTTGTGATATGAGAATCTGAGATTGCCTTGTGGACTTGTGGTGTTTCATGATTGTGTTTTTACTGATGATGAGTGATGAACTAAATGTTGGTGATTGTGAATTGAATATTTGAATCTGTGTTGCTGCCTGTGGTATTTTTTTTTTTTTGGCTTTTTGGCTTTGTGACACTTTGTCTGTGTTTGTGAATTGTGACTCTTTCTCTTGTTTATATAGATAAGAGAGATAGAGAGAGACAGAGAGACAGAGAGTAGAGTTTGTAGAGATTAGTTTTTTTTTCCTTTGTTGACTGTTAGTTGGGCATAATAGGGACAAGTGAGGTTGGGCAACGGGCAAGTGGCAGGAAAAAAAAGAAGGTAAAGTTAAAAACTTAAAGAAAAGTTCTTGTTAGTAGTGCAGGGAATAAATTTAGTGTTGGTGGTGGATTCTTTAGGTTAGTGGGTCAGTGTCAAAAAGAGACAACCCAAAGACAAATTATAAATAAGGCCGACCAAACACAAAGACATAAATAAAGGCAGACCAAAAAAAAAAAAAAAAAAAAAAAAAAACAAATCATATATTATAGAAAATTGTCACACAAATTTAAAAAAATAACGGTGATTCTTATTTTATTTGTAGATCATGAAAAAATCAACTACAATGCTTGATTTTTTCAAAAGAAAAGGTTCAAATTCTTCCGAAGTCAACGTGGGATTGCCAACAACTAATGTTGCTATTCCAATTCTAGAAAATGTAGATGCTCCAATTCTAGAAAATGTGGAGGATGCTCCAATTCTAGAAAATGTGGATGCTCCAATTCTAGAAAATGTGCATTTCTCAATTCCGGAAAACGTTGATGTTCCAATCTCTCCAACACAATTTCAAAGAGTCGATCTTGATTCTTTGGATTATGATCCTGGAACACGCAAACAAATATGGGAATATCATGTTAATCAACGTGATGAAATTCGACGGGCTTACATTAAAAAAGGTCCACACCGACTTCCTTTAAAGACATACCCAAAAAGTGGAAAGCACAATCGTAGCTTTCACGCTTCTTGGTTTGGATTTAATTCAACATGGCTTGAATATTCTCCTACCACAGATGCAGCTTATTGTCTACCCTGCTTTGTCTTTAATAATCCAAATGGGGTTGTGGGACAAAATACATTCACTGTTGGTGGATTTAGGAATTGGAAAAAAGTTGGGGGCAAAGATTGTTCTTTTCAATGTCATATAGGAAAAGATCCTAACTCAGCTCATAGAGTTGCCGAGCAAAAGTGTAAGGATTTGATGAACCAATGGCAGCATTTACAAAGGGTAGTTGATCATTTCACTACTGAACAAATTGCAAATAATTGGTTGCATCTGAAGGCCGTAATTTTTACTGTTCGATATCTTGCCTTTCAAGCTATAGCTTTTAGAGGTCGAGATGAAAGTTGTAGTTCATTAAATCGTGGGAACTTTTTTGAATCATTGGGTATTGTGACTTTTTGGAATGAGAAGGTTGCTGAAATAATAGAAAAAGCTTCCAAAAATGCAACCTACACATCACCTAGGATTCAAAAGGAAATTCTACATGTTTTCTCAGCCAAAGTGAAGAAGGCCATTCGGGAAGAAATTGGTGATGCAAAGTTTTGCATAATGGTTGATGAAGCTCGTGATGAGTCCATGAGAGAGCAAATGGCTGTGGTTTTTAGATATGTTGATGCAGAAGGCTTTGTCAAAGAACGTTTTTTTGGGCTTATTCATGTTGCTGACACTGCGGCTTTGACTCTAAAGAAGGGGATATATTTTTTGTTATCTCAATATTGTTTCGATATACAAAATATTCGAGGGCAAGGATATGATGGAGCAAGCAACATGCGAGGTATGTGGAATGGATTACAAGCTTTGATTTTGAATGATTGCCCATATGCTTATTACATCCATTGTTTTGCACATCGCTTACAATTGGCATTAGTAAAAGCATCAAAACAAGTTAATGCCATTAGTCATTTTTTTCTTGCATTGCTCTTTCTGATCAAAATTGTTAATGCTTCATGCAAGCGCAATGAACAATTGAAAGTTGCCAATGCTAATGAAATAGCACGTATGATTGATCTTGAAGAGCTTGAGACTGGAAGTGGACTTAATCAAATTGGCACTTTACAATGACCTGTAGAAACACGTTGGAGTTCACATTTTAGATTAGTTTCTAACTTATTAAGAATGTTTAGTTCAACTGTTGAAGTTTTACAAAATATAATTGATGATGCAATTGATGGAGAACATCGGGCAGAAGCAGAGTCAGCTTATGAGGGTTTAACTTCATTTGAATTTGTCTTCATCTTGCATCTTGAGAAGGAAACTATGGAGGTCACTGATAAACTTTGTCAAGCTTTGCAAAGCCAATCTCAAGACATTTTAAATGCCATGCATTTAGTTTCATCTACTAAAGCACTTATCCAAAAATTTAGAGATGATGGATGGGCTGGCTTACTCACCACTGTGATATCATTTTGTGAGAAGCATTGCATTGATGTCCTGGATATGAATGCTCGTTTTGTTCCGAGGCGAGGTCGAGCTCGTAATTAGCAAGATAACGTTACAATTGAGCATCATTATCGAGTAAATATTTTTTATGCTACAATAGATTCTCAACTACAGGAACTAAATTATCGGTTTGATGAAGATGCAATGGAGTTACTTAGGCTTAGCTCAGCTTTAGAACCTCGAGAGGCATTAAAATCTTTCAGAAGTAGTGATCTTTGTTTGTTGGTAGAGAATTTCTATCCACAAGATTTCACAAATTATGACAAACAAGTGTTGAAGAAGGAGTTTTATCATTTTGAGCATAATGTAGTTCAGGATCCAGAGTTCAAAGAATTGAAAAGTTTATCTGAGTTGTCTCAATGGTTAGTGAGAACTAGAAATTCAGAACACTGCAAACTTGTTTATAGAATGGTGAGACTTGTGCTTACTCTTCCAGTTTCTATTGCTACTACAGAGCGAGCATTTTCAGCTATGAAAATTGTCAAAACTAACATTCGAAACAAAATGGAAGATGATTTTTTGACAGACTCTTTGATGTTATACATTGAAAAGGATATAGCTTCGACATTTAGTTTGGATTCAATCGTAGATGATTTTGAAGATTTGAAAGAGCGTCGAGTTCCCTTTTCATAGATGATTGTATAAAGAAACAATAGTGTTTCATGTCTTTTGTTTTTGTTAGTAGATGATTGTATCTTAATATATTAAGAAACAATGATTTTTTGGTATTTGTCTTGGTTGATAGTTTATTAATATTATATGGATGCGTATTTGAAATTTTTTTTTTCGCTTATCTCCGCCCCCCCCCCCCCCCCAACTTAAAATCCTGCGTTCGTCCCTGTAGAGAATGTGTGAAGTGGAAAACCCAAAAACAAATAGTGACGTACCCGATGATGTGATTCAACATGAGTGTAGCAACGATAATTAAACATATGAATATATTTAATTATTCCATTATAACACTTTTTATTCTTAGTAATAAAAGCTATCATTCTTGTCGTAATCTCCATTTGATGTACCAAATGCACCCTTAATTTTTTCTGCAATCAAACAGCATCCACGAAAGGTTTGGTCTTACAGTCCCAAACTTTTTAAAAAAATTTCCATTTTGGTACTTTTCTTGTTGAAAGAGTAGCCAAAAAAGCGCATAAAAAAAATGTATGCAGGAATAATTCAAAGAAACATCACCTTTTATTTTTAAATCTTTTTATCCAAACATCTCTTGTTAATTAGTTGTTTTTTTTTTTTTTTTTTTTTTGAGATAAACAATATCAAATTTTTTTCCATTTTGGTACTCTTTTCTTGTAGAAAGAGTAGCCAAAAAAGCGCATAAAAAAAATGTATGCAGGAATAATTCAAAGAAACATCACCTTTTATTTTTAAATCTTTTTATCCAAACATCTCTTGTTAGTTGTTACTTTCTTCTTCTTCTTTTTTTTTTTTTTTTTGAGATAAACAATAGAAATTAATTTTTAGTTCCTTCTTTGGGGGGAAAATATTAATTCTTTCTCTGAGTGGAAAAAATTGGGTTTAGCTTATCTCTAGTATTTTTTTTTTTTTAATAACTGGATATCCCTTTTTGTTTTAAATAATAATGACAAGTGGTAGTGAGTTTTAATCTCATTTTATTTAGTTAATAAGTGATGTGACAGTTTCTCATTAAAATATAAGGAGATTCTAGTTAAAAAAGTACTAAAGGTAAGCCAAATCAGAAAAAATTAATATGAAAATGGTCAATGAGGGAGCTTTTGTGTGATTGTTCTTGGATGATTTTGGAATTAATTTGCTAGGTTGATTATTTATGTGTAAAAATGGGAGTCCAAATCTTCTGTACTACTTTTTGTGTACCACCCTATGTTCCACCAATCACTACTTGCCATGTGTTCATTTTACTTTTCTTATAGAATTACTGAAGTTTAAAATGGAAAGCAATCATACACATGGTAAGTAGTGATTGGTGGAATATAGAATAGTACACAAAAAGTGGTATAGAAAATTTGGACTTGTAAAAATGGTGGGGGTGTGTTTTTGGCTTTTCAGCCATTAGTAGTCTAAATTTAGAAAAATATGAGTTTTTTTTTTTTTTTTTTTTTTGAAACACTGATTTAGGATTCTATTAATGGATTTATGATACGCCTGTATCTTAATCATTTATTTTGAAAGATATGTGGAGATTTAAAAAATATATTTTGTAGAGTACCGTAGCCTTAGAGGATTTCAATCTTACTATTGATGGGTGTAAAGGATTTTAAATTTTTAATTGATTCTATTTTCAAAATACAAGGGTCACACATATATATCTCATCAGTGCTATCACCTTCACCTCCGTATAACTTTCATCACTCAATGGTCCTTAATTTGAAAATTCGATATTTCCTTTATTATTTTTCTCGATTTGATTGCACTTATTACCAAGATTGCCCAGAATTTATTTTTCTCGATTTGATTGCAATTATTACCAAGACTGCCCATAATAAGTATACCTAATGATGTGTATATACTATGGCATCCAATAAAATACTTGACAGAAAAAGTCTATATGGAATTCTTTAGCATGATCAAAAGTAAAAAAGATTAATCTACAAGGTAATAGTGTACCCATACATCAGTATATTTTGCGTCATGTAAAGAAAGTAAATTTTATTTTTTATTTTTTATACAAGATAAAAGTTCTACTCTAATCTACTCTAGTATAATTTAAGTGTATATATTCGTGAAACTTCCTCCTTGAAACTTAAACCTCAACCCTTACCCCCCACACCTCACAAGTACTTATACTTGTGGAGTGACTACTGCACCAAGGGTGGGCAGTGGTGTAAAGAAAGTAAAAGTTGAGTACATTGACTACTAGTATTTCATTAATTAATTTCTTTGGTAAGCCAGCTGGTCAAATTTTTATTTCCAAATATTGTTTGCAATTCAAAAGGAAAGTACGACAGTCACGTTGGATGGAATTTCTCCATGATTAACATTATAAGTAGCATTTCCAACCTCTTTAGGTTTGCAAAAACAAAAAAACAAGCTATGTCTAACTTAATATCCCTTTACCAGATCTTACTGGTTCTCCTTGTCGCTATCCATAGCATTCACTGTGGTGCAAAAGATGCAGTCAAGGATGTATACATCGTGTACATGGGTTCACTGGCAGAGGGTGGAGGATACTCACCAACGTCTCACCATCTCAACATTCTTGAAGAAGTTCTTGGGGAAAGGTTAATGTTCTTAAAATTTTACTTTCTAAATTTTTTTCCCCTATAGTAATAATATAATAATGCTAATAACGCACCTCACCGCCAGGCTGATGGTAGTATATTTTGTAAATTTGTCAAAACAAAATTCTTAGGGGATTAGATTACCTCTCTACTCGAATCTATCAATTCCTTTTAATTTATAGGCTAAATTGCAAATTACACCCCTAACGTTTGGGGGTGATTGAATTTTACACCTTGAAGTTTCAAAATTTAGATTTTACCCCCTAATGTTTCGGGGTGTTTGGATTTAATATCCTGACGTTTTAGAATTTAGATTTTAGCTCATATTTTTTAAGAGTGTTTGGATTTTACTCTCTAAAGTTTGAGAGTGTTTGAATTTTATGCTCTACAGTTTTATAATTTTGGGGTGTAAAATTCAAACACTCATAAACTTTAGGGGGTAAAATCCAAATTCTAAAATGTCAAGGTGTAAAATCCAAATATCCCAAATTTTATAGGGTAAAATTCAAATTTTAAAATTTTATGATGTAAAATCCAAATACCCCAAACTTTAGGAGGTAAAATCCAAATTCTGAAATTTCAGGGTGTAAAATTCAATCATCCCAAACTTTAAAAGTGCAATTTGTAATTTACTCTAATTTATATTTATTTACATATAAAAGGTTACATCTATAAATTAAATAAATACCATGTTTTCCGGCTAAAAATGAGACTATGGGAGCAGCAAATTGAAAGATTCAATTGAAGAGGAACCTATCCTAAAATTTTCTTATACAATGATTTGATGCAAAAGAACTTGGCAGCCTTAGATTCTCGAGCAACTTTCAAATCTTAGACTTAGATATAAATATATAACCTTGAGAGAAACGAAAATAAAATACAAAATAGCAAAGAAAGAAAGAAGTGGAAAAAAAAAAAAAAAATTAGAAACACAAGTTTGGAAAAAGTTTGGTTCTAAATATGTTTGAAGTTATCTTTCCTTATGTATTACATTGCAAATTATAAGAACATGAAAGTGTATTATTTAAACAAGTTATATGACTTATTTAAAAAGTTATGTGGCTAAATCTATACATGGATAGTCTCTTCACAATATATTAAGATAAAAGAAGATAATATCAAACATATTTGAAACCAAACTTTTTCCTATAAAAACACGATGGTCTTTTCTTTTGTATACATGGATAGTCTTTTCTTATGTATTACATTGCAAATTATAAGAACGTGAAAGTGTATTATTTAAACAAGTTATATGACTTATTTAAAAAGTTATGTGGCTAAATCTATACACGGATAGTCTCTTCACAACATATTAAAATAAAAGAAGATAATATCAAACATATTTGAAACCAAACTTTTTCCTATAAGTTTTTACTACTTATTTATTTTTCTAATCTTTCCTTACAGTACTGCTAGTAACTCTATGGTTAGAAGCTATACTAGGAGTTTCAATGGATTTGCAGCTAGGCTTAGTGATGAAGAGCAACAAAGAATAGCTGGTAAGTGCTTTATGATTTATTTTTTCTTTATTCTCTTTTTTTCCCCTAATAGTATATCTTCAATATGGTTTCTTATGCCCTATTATTGGAACAAAACTTGTTTCGAAGTAAAATGACAATAATTTGCAGGTAAGAAGGAGGTGCTATCCGTGTTTCCAAGTAGAAAACTCCAGCTTCAAACAACAAGATCATGGGACTTCGTGGGTTTAACCGAAACTGCAAAAAGAAATCCCATCGTTGAGAGTAATATAATAATTGGCTCTATTGATAGCGGAATCTGGCCTGAGTCGGAGAGCTTCGGCGACGAAAGTTATGGTCCACCTCCTAAGAAATGGAAGGGTACTTGTGCAGGTGGCACTAATTTTACTTGCAACAAGTAATTTCATCCTACCCCGATTAATCTTGTGTTTTTGCCTTTTTATTTTATTTTTATTTAATTTTTAAAAGCAAAATTTAGGTATAGTCATACAGTAGTTTAGGTTGTTGTTTAGCTTCTGTAAGTTAGGCTCTCTAATTTAGAGTTTAGTTAGTTTAAATTGATAAAATCTGTTATTGTCAAATAAGAGATATAAGGTTTAAAACTTGCCTACACCAACATAGGGTTCAAACCCCAACTATACCAAAAACCAATTACTACTATCTTAGTCAGATGATAAAAGTAATATATATATATATATATATATATATATTGATAGCCAAAGTTTAGAAAAAATTCAATTAAATTTTAATTTAATTTGGGCCACATGTCCTATTTAATTTTAAATTTTTTGCCAATCGAATTATTGAATGAAAAAAATCAAAGAGTCCAAATTCAATTAGATTCTAAATTGGATTTCAATAGGAGTCTAATTTTCTGCTATGTATGCATCTAAATTTTTAATTTTTGTCGCAAGTGAATTAATTATTAGGTGCAAAAACTAAAGATTCTAAAGCCAATTAAAATCTAAATCATATATATATATATATATATAACGAAAAACCATTACATATTTTAGAAATGTATGGTTGAAAAAAAGTGTAAGCTAATACCATGTATAATTTGAACCTCTTCTAGAAAAATGTATAATTTGAATTGTATAATTGTGCTTATTTTTAATTATACATGTGTATATGCACAGGGTTACACCCTAGTTATTATAGAGTAGATACCATAAGTTTAAATTTTACAGCATCTATAAAAGAAAAAGAAAAGGCTTTCTAATTAAATTTAAAAATTTGATTGCATTGACCGATGAAAAACTACCATTGATAATATTTTAAAAAAAAAATTTTAATTTAATGCAGCCAGAAATTTGAATATTATCGAGAACCTAATGTACAGTGTATTACCTAAAGTGTTTATCTAATTTATTTTAAAAAATAAAAAATAAATAAATAATTCTAACATACTAAAATATATGAAATGTTTCATTCTACAGTAAGCTTATTGGAGCTCGAGCTTATAGAAGTACTTCTGCAAGGGATGAGGAAGGTCATGGTACCCATACTGCCTCAACAGCAGCAGGTAACAAAGTACCAGATGTGAATTTTTATGGATTGGCAAAGGGCATTGCACGAGGAGGGGTTCCATCGGCAAGGATTGCAGCATACAAAGTATGTAGTGAAGATGGGTGTTATGACCAAGACATCCTCGCAGCCTTTGATGATGCTATTGCAGATGGGGTTGATCTCATTACCATTTCAATCGGTGGAGATCCAAGAGCTTTTGATTCTGATTCTATTGCTATTGGTTCTTTTCATGCAATGGAGAAAGGTATACTCACCCTTCAGTCAGCTGGAAACAGTGGTCCTGGTGCAACAACAGTATCGAGTGTTACACCATGGTTATTCTCTATAGCAGCCAGCAGCATAGATCGGAAATTTATTAGTAAGGTTTCTCTTGCTAATGGAAAGACACTCGTTGTAAGTATCTTTAGCTGACACAATTAGTTTTATTTTATACTAGTGATTGCTTTTATATGTTTTCATCACTTTTGAATAGTGCATTCATTTGGCATTCCCATAATCCCATTCATAAGCATTTTCTTTCCACTTGGTTCTTTGTTTAGTTATATTTTATATGAGAGTTCTAGTTTTAATATAGAGCACCCATCCTATGTAGTTTGATTTAGGTTTTCCTTGCAATGATTGTATTCCTTTATCCTCTTTAAGTGGTCAGAGTCATACTATCTAGCATTGAAGTGCTGTGCTAAAATCCCTATATTGAATTTGCCTGTTTGATAATTAGTTTTTTTGTTTTTTTTCTTCAAACTTAGAAAACTGTTTTCTAAACACAATTTTGACATGATTTGTGTTTAACTCTTATATTTAAAAAACAAATTTTCAAGAAGAGAAAATGAAAAATTGTGTTTGGCTCCTATTGTTGAAAACAAGTTTTCTTAATTTAATTGAGACAACACAAGGTATGGGACCTAAAAATTTTCGATTTATTTACAAGATTGTCACCGAATTTAGTTCTTATTTTTTCAGAAAACACCGAAAGCTTGTTTCTTGTTTTCCGTTTTTCAAAATGAAAAATTGGATTCAATTATCTGAGAACAGAAAATCGAAAACACTTTCCAAACAACTATCACATTGATAGGGCAACAGCCTGACCATAGGAAAAAAATTTAAAATGAAAAAAAAAAAGTCTGTCTGTTGGCCACAAAAACTTCAGAGACACGATGAACTTGACTCTTTTTTTTTTTTTGGAGTGCATTCTATTCTTACACAATTTCATTTTATATTATCAGGGAAATGCAGTAAATTCTTTCACATTGAATGGAACTAAATTCCCTCTGGTATATGGGAAAGATGCTTCAAGTAGTTGTTCGGAAGAAGGGGCTCGGTAATTTTTTTGTTGTTATGGTCATTGCTAACTTAAAGTTCTTGTTAAAGAAATATAAAAGTTAAAAACTGTGCATGCCATGTTCAATATCAGGTTTTGCCTTGAAAATTGTTTGGATAGCGATTTGGTGAAAGGAAAAATTGTTGTGTGTAATGAGGCAACTGGAAGGAGAGAAGCTTTTAGAGCAGGCGCCCTTGGGGTAATCACATTAATTGGAGAAGAAAGAGCCGATGTTTCTTTTGTAGTTCCTTTACCTTCATCTGCTTTAACAGCCAAAAATTATGACCTGGTTAAGTCTTTCATAAATTCAACAAAGTAAGCATTCTAATATTTATGTTATCTTTGTTCTTCTAATACCCTACTGTTAAAATAATGATTTAGATATCAAATTTAACTGTTGCTTAAGTATATGAAAACTGTGTTATGCTGATTAATGGCATAGTTCTTGGTTTCGTAAAAAAGAAAAAAGAAAAAAAAAACATGAATTAGGTATTAATTTTCAAAGGTGGTGATTTCAGAAATCCACAAGGAAGTATACTAAAAAGTGAAGTTATTGAACATACAACTGCTCCTATAGCTGCTTCCTTCTCTTCACGTGGACCAAACTACATTACAGCGGACATTTTGAAGGTTAGGGATCAATTACCTGTATATCTTCCTTTCTCTCTGTGGTTCACTTTGCTTAGCAATATCACTTCTCTAATGCCGACATATATTTGATAAACATTGCAGCCAGATATAACTGCTCCAGGAATAGATATTATAGCTGCATATTCCCCTCATGCTTCACCTTCTGGAGCCCCTGGGGATAAGAGTTCTTTGAAATACAATATAATGTCTGGGACCTCCATGTCTTGTCCACATGTAGCTGGTGCAGCTGCTTATCTCAAAACATTTCACCCTGATTGGTCTCCGTCGGCCATTAAATCTGCTCTCATGACCACTGGTACATCACTGCTCGCATCTTCAGCTGTATCATTTCTTTTCGAATTTTATGGTTCTAACTATGTTTGTTTTCTTGTTTTGACAGCTTGGCCAATGAATGCCACAAATGTATATGAAGAAGGTGAATTCGCTTTTGGGGCTGGCCATATCAATCCTGTGAAAGCAATAGAGCCTGGTTTGGTTTATGAAGCCTTGAAAGAAGACTACATAAAAATGCTTTGTAGCATTAAAATTAGTTTTTTTGGTACTTGTCCCAAGGGTGTTAAAGGATCTCCCAAGGATCTCAATTACCCATCAATGCAAGCTCTTGTTGAATCTGGCAACAGTTTCACTGTTGAATTTCCCAGAACTGTAACAAATGTTGGCCCTGCTGGCTCAACATACAAGGCAAAAGTCAGTACAGACTCTCATATCAATGTAAGTGTGAAACCTAGCACCCTCTCCTTCAAGTCATCAGGTGAGAAGAAGTCTTTTGTTGTGACTGTGTCTGGGAAAGGATTGCCAATAAAAACAAGGGTATCTGCATCAATCGTGTGGTCAGATGGCATCCATAATGTAAGAAGTCCAATTGTTGTGTACACATGAAGCCTAGAAAATTTTGTCATTGTATGTTCATTTCATGAAGTAACATAGACATGTATTGGAGGGTAGCAAAATAATTAGCTATTGTTGTGAACATCTACAGTGCAAACTAATGATTCAAAATAATTTTTGTCCATAGATTTCACCATCCTCTTCATAGTTGATCCCTTCTCTATTACATCAGTTGTAAAGTCAAATGGCACTCCTTGAATTTTCCATCCATCACATTTTTTTTTTTTTGCTAACCTTTCCATCCATCACATAGTTTAGCAACTAGTATAAATATACATAAACAGAAGTAGAGAGATGAAATGTGACTATGATTGTAAATTGTTTAAGAGATTTGGGTTGATTGTACAAATTCACCCTAAATTATAGACATTTTTGCACTTTACATTCAAAAACTATTACAAATTGCAAAACCCAATTATAAAATAAAAAAATAAAAATAAGATCCCTTGCAAATTGCACCCTAATGTCAGATTGGCCGTTAAAATAAATAGTCACAAGCTAGTCAAGACCTTAAAAAATTAAGTTCTCCATTTTACAAGATAAAATTACAACATTACCCTTAAAATCCCACACCCACATCTATGATCTACCCCCCAAAGCTTTTTTTCAATTCAAAATGTGATCCAAGAAACCAAGTCTGAGCCCAAAATTCAATTTTTAAGCCCAAAATCTACTTTTAAACCCAAACCCTTTTCAAGCCCAATTTCTAGAAGGCTTATGAAAAGTGCGTACGCACATTTTGAGTGCGTGCATGCCTTTTGTAAGCTAATTTTAAAAAGACTTACAAAGAGTGTGTATACATGTATATGTATCTATATGCACTTAATTTAATGCGTACACACTTTTTTGGTTAGAAGTGTAAAAATTGGGTTTTTCCTTTTTGTTGGGATTTTTGGTCAATCAATTTGGCCCATTGATTGATTAATACATCCCATCATAAAATAAATAAATAAATAAATAAAAACTAGCCTCCACTAAGCCTATAAATACCCCCACTTTCCTCCACCAAAGGGATCCCAACTTTTCACTAATAGCGGAAGCTTTGCTAGAATCACTCAAAAATACTTAGTGAGTTTCAAATAGTGTATGGATAGTTTTTATTAGTATTTGATTTAGTTTTCTAATCTTTAGTTACTAGAAAACTAATCATTTTCTCATGATTTCTTAACCACACTAACCTTTTTGTGATCCTATAACCACCTTTCCACCAGTCTTAGGTTTCTTCATCAAAATCCCAAAGAGAATCTTTATCCAAGTTGTTAACCCACACACAAAACTGCGGTAGTCAATTTTAACTAAGGGACCGGTCAATCAACATTGTTGTGAGTGCCATGAGGAGGAGATGTGGGTCTTTTCCATGATCTACATTCTTCTCCTCGATTTCTTGTTTCTTTTATGCTTTGCTATTTTTAATTCTATAATATGTTGTTTTTCTTACACGTATACAAATTGTTTGATAAAATTTGTAAGTGATTTTTTGTTGTTGTTCTAGAAGTCATAATACATGGAGAGTGGTATGGAGGAAGATAAGTAGGGAATGTGATGCTGTGTTGTTGATTTAATGAGGGTGAAATGTATTTGTTGGCCTTATTTTCTCAATGTCATTTTTTGTGTGATGTAAAAACATGGCTGTCATATTTTTTTTTATGCTTTTTCAATTGAACCAGAATGGATTTTTTTCCCCAACTTAAATGAATGACTGGCTTTTATGTACTGCACCTATTCTTTGAACTTGCTTTCAAGTTTCATATGATTATATTCTTTAAGAAAACATGTACATACTCCAAATTAAAAGGTAGACTCTTAACTATTTGTATTAAAAATTTGTTGTTTTTTTCCTCTTGGAATATACTTTTAAATCCTTTATGAGATTTTGTATGGTTTATAGTGGTGGAACTACTGAGTGTGTATTTTGGTTTCTACAATGAAAATGGTTGGTTTGAGATCTCTAAATGTGACAAGAATTATCTGTGAAGTTGTGAAGTTTTTGTAATGGTGGAGAGCAGAATTTTGTGTTGGGCAGGAAGCATAGGCAACCACAAAATTTCAGAGGGTGGTTAGAGATGATCACCCAGAATGGAAGTGGTGGCTGGATGGTATGGATGATATAATATATTAAGTAAATGTTTTGAGTTGTTATGAGTGCGAATATTATTTTTTCACTTTGACATTAGAGAAATCGTTGCATCAATAATAAAATTTATATATTATTTTTTATTAATATATTTCATTCTATTTTTCTCATCAAAATTTTGATAGAGATGGTAGTAGCTTCAAAACATACACAATTAATTTATTCATATTATTTTTTTCCTATTAAGTTTTATTCTCTCATCGTCACGATTATCTACTCATCAATATATTTTCTTTCCTCAAAGTCATAATAAAAGTAGTGTTAATTCTTGATTTTTCTTGGGTTGTCCTACCAATTGATTGATTTAAATTGAATCTTCGAATTGAACAGTGGGAGCTGTCCTCAATTTATAAGATTATTATTGTACATTATATTTGTATTTTAGATTGAGCCAATCATTTGAGAAGTGCATTGAAAATGGATTTTTTTTTTTGCTAAAAAAAAAGAGCCCAAAATTTTGGGAGGTGATGCTTTTTTATTGACACGAGTTTGAATTTTTTTTGGAGTTTATTTTTTCTGCACTTAAACTGGCCTTCCTCCCTCTAATTTTTATTTATGGTTCTTGGTTGGATATAGCACTTTGAAATTTAAATTAGTCAAACTACACAAATTTGAATGGTGGACAACATTGAATATTGTCTATTTTAAGGAGGGATATATTATGACAAAATTAATTCATAGAAAAGGGACAGTATATTTCGTAAAATTATTGTGTTTAGTTTTTGAGTTTGAAAATTTTGTTCATAAAAATAATCCTTGTTAGGCTTATATGGAGCACATAGCTCAAGGGCAGGGGTCATTCACAATATTGCATTGATGTTGCCAAAGCCTTGAAACCCAATTTTCCATGTAAATGTAGACGATATGGAGGCAGTTGTTTCATGTTTGTGAGCTTGCAACTGAGTGACATTGAACTTTCCACTGAGATGTGGTTGATTTTGTTTGTTATTTTCGTTATAATATCTATATCCAATGTTGTACTGTAGATATTTACACACAATTGTTATTTGATAATAACTGTTTGTTACGAGATTCTTCTCTCTTTATCGGTCATTGTATTCTCTTGATATCTATTCCCTTTGGCTCTTATATTTTAACTTTATTGTGGTCTTGTAGAGTTTACTTATTAGCATTTGTATGATAAAGGAAGCTTTCAATAAATATTATTCATTCTTTTACCATTTTTGCAATAATTGTTACAGAGTAGATTAATTTTCCTTTAATGTTTGATTTCATTTTAAAATAATTTTAGTTGACTTTTGTTAAACTATTCCGTGCATTGCACGGGTTAGCGACATCAACATTATTTAAATAAATAAAAAAAACAAAAATTTTGAATTTATATTTCTAAAACCCAAAAAAAAAAAAAAAAAACACACACACAAAATCTGATTTGATATTTGTAAAACCCAATACATAAAAGCAGACCCCTTCTCCTTACTCCAAAACAAAGACCCATGGCCCATTCAAACTTCAAAGTCCTCCATTCTGATTCTCCTTCTCAAGCTCACTTGGCATTCAAATACAAAGAATCTGAACCCAAGGTAAGAATTCAGATTCTCTTTCAATCGAAGACCTACTTACTTTGTTATTATTTTCTATATATTGCTCTTTCTCTCCACTTCAATTGTTCATGTGGGTGATCTACTTTTGGTGTTTTTGGTTGCTATGGCTGAATGTTTTGCCTTAGCGGGAGGAAGTTTCGGTATTTAATCATCTTGATTTAATTTTGATCTTATATTTCAGATGGGTTATTTGTTTTTTTGTTATTAATATGAGCCTTTTAGCGTACCAATTACTTGCATTGGTACCAATTAATGAATTTCCAATAGGTTTAATTCTTTTTCTTGGTGATAGGTTTCAAATTTGCTACATAGAACGTTTGGTCTTTGTTTTCCTTTTTGTTCTTGAAAAGATATAATAATTTCATTGTTAGATGATAGTTGGAAATATTTACAAATTTTCAATTAGTCTAGAAATTTTATTTTCCAGGTTCCAGGGATGAAGGAGATCAAGATTTCAAAGGCCAATTTGATGTAAGCCGTGGCTTTTGTGATGGGTGGAATTCAGGAAGCCTGCAATGATATTTAAATCTTTCAATGGTATCATATACATAATACCAAGTTTTGTATTTTTATATTCGCAGTGTTTGATATATTGTTTTAACCAATCCAGTTGATTGTATTAGTTGCGTTGGAGGTTGGCTATTATGGTAAAATCAGAACCAAAGGTATGTGGATGAAACTCTGAAGTTAGTAGTGGATTTGGTGCAAACAACCGGTACACTTGCTATGGAATATATGGAAGCTTAGAGAAATAATCAGTCTAGATAGCCTGTTGAAGGGTGTACATGGCCTCTGTGGATTTGGGGCTTCAAGCAGTTAAGGTAGAGTGTGAATTTAAAAGTCTAGTAGATGAAGTAAAGTCAGCTGGACCTACCAATTTGAGCATTGGCCGCATCCTTCCTTAATGATGTTAGACTACTTCGTAGTTGGTTCTTCGTAGTTGGTTCTTCTATTAGGAATATATTTTTCTCTTATGGCTTTCCTTGAACAAATGGACCAACAGAGAAGATAGCATGTGAAGTAAAGAACTAGCTGGGTTTGCTAGACAATGATGCATTGGATGGAGGAGCATCCCCCATGTATTAAGACTCTACTAAACAGTGATGTACCCGCTCAATATATATATATATATATATATATATATATAAAACCCAAATGTATTTGTAGCATTTTTCAGTGGAATTTCTTGCTTCCTTTCGGCATTTTTACTAAGTGTTACTCCAAAAAATTATAAATTAGATTTTTTTTTTCCTATTAAAAGTTGAGCTATTACCCCAATCCATCAAAAATCACTACTCATGTTTTAGTTTTAAAGTTGTAATATCTATTGGACAATATAGTATTTTGTGTTTCAATGCATTAATATTGTTCTTTTTTTAAAACAAAAAAAAAAAATTGTCATATTTGAATGATATCTTGAATAATCACTAACTATATATAGTATATTATTAATGTCATCTCTTATTTGTAAGCATTTCATTTAATTATATAAGTTATTCCAACTAAAATAAAATGAAATGAAGATTCAAAATAATATTTTAAACTACCATAAATAAATATTCAATATAAACTAAAATCAATAAAATTTTCTTTTTAAAATCTTATTTTCAATAGTTTTCCCGTGCATCGTACGGGTTAGCGACTAGTTGAATATATATAAAACCGAATATATTTGACTTTAATTGTGTTCATAAAATTTTGTTACATAAGCTTTTGAGAAATTACAATTTGACACGTCATTATTCTAATATTTACTTTAATTTAAATTTCATTATATATTTAAACCTCCAATAGATTCTTGTCATATCATATTTTCTTATATTGATAAAATATATAGTTTCATATACAAACACAATCATAATAATTATCTAGTTGTAGAATTTTTATTTTCTCTTGGGAACTACCTAACTAATGGTTTGATTGAGCTTATAATATTTTGTCATATAAACTTTTGAGATCTTATAATTTTATGTATCATTATTCTAATATTTACTTTTTAATTTAATTTAATTTTAAATTTAAATCTCCTTAGAATCTTGTGACATTAAATTATTTTAAATATATATATAATATAAGGTTTCATATACCAATACAATCATAATAAATAGCTAATAATACTATAAAAATTAAAAAAATATCTATTGATAAAATATTTAGCTCTATATAAAAATAAAATCATAATAAATGTATTTATTAATAATTATTATAATGATCAAATCTAATATTTACACAAAATTATATTATATTAAAACTTTTCATGTATTGCCTGGCCGGGTTACTGAATAATTATAATTGAATAGGTCAAAAAGCGAGAGCAACTTTTGGAAGAGTGGCAATTTTTTTTTTTTTAAAGAATAGTAAGTATTTTTAACACACACACAGGGAGAAGGGAGAAAGTTTTTTTTTTTTTAAAGAAACTTGCAGTGGTGTATATTCAAAATGGCCTAACTCTTGGATACATAATACAGGCTAAGTCTGGCAATGTTTAGTTGCTATTGAGTGGGGTAAAAGATCATATTTTTCCACTATCTTTGTAGGATAATCTATAGTTTATAGGTTGTGATTTTATAAGGCGCAATTGAAGGCCATTGTTTTACCCAAAAAAAAAAAAAAGGCCATTGTTATATAAATCAAATATTGGGATGGGAGCTGGGTCCAATTAACTCAATTGCCAATTGGGATTTTCAAACAACACAAAAAGTGGTCAATTAAGGAAGAGAAAGATGAAGTAATTTCCCCCCTCTTTTAATATATTAATTAAAAGTATGATAAATGTTATGTTCATAATATTTTTATAACATTTTCACAGCTAATTATAAATAACAAGTTATTACAGTTTGTTATTGATAAGTAAAAAAATAATTTCAATAGTAAATTTAAATTATAATCAATAATAACAACTTAGTAATTATGATTTGTCGTGAAAATATTATAAAATTTTTATATACATAGTACCTTTCTATAAAAATATATTACTTCTTATTTAAACATTAAAAATTTTAAAAGGTGTAATTAAAATTTTACAGTTTGGTGGTAGTCCTAAAAACCACAAAATTTAAGACAAAGTTAGCTAATTAAAAAGATCCAATTCTCTTATCAAAAAAAAAAAAAAAGATTCAATTCTGAGGCACTACCAAAAACAAAAACAATAACGTGTGGGGGAGAAGGTGGGGAGAATGGTATGATGATAAAGTTAGCATCAAGGACAACGTTAAAAATGTCGACAATAATTAGGTCAAGGCATGAATAGATAATAAGACACAAATATACCCAATATGACCTAATTATTGGAAGATATAGTTAGATTATGTAAAGTGACGGGCAATGAATATATGTGCATGATCTTTTTTCTCAAAAAAACTAATCAGTTACCCCGAAAAAATTATGACAATATATGATTTTTTTTCTTTTAGTCTTTTATTTTTTGTTGAAATATGAAAATTAAAAAAAAAAAAAAATGTTGAGAGAGTTTTAACCTATGACGTCTGCTTCTAATGATAACTCCTTATCATCAGACCAAGATATTAATCGATTTTTGGTATATGCAGGGATTAAACCCCAAATCTCTTATTCAACCATCAAAGATTTTAAATTATGATAGTTATTAATATAAAAAGCTCTTTTATGATTAAAATTGTATATATGAAATTATGTATATTACCATTAAATAAAAATATGATTTTATTAAAAGATTTTAAAGAAAGTTAAATACATAATAGAATTTAAACTCAAACTGTTCTTGATTTTCTTAACCATGATACCCTTCCCCCAAAGTTTTATGAAACTCACATTGTGCTTATTCTTAAAGTGAAGAATCCGACCAAAGTTACTCAATATAGACCCATTAGTCTTTGTATTGTGGTTTCTAGACTAGCTTCAAAAGTTCTGGCCAATAGACTTAAGCATTTATCATTAGTGAAAATCAAAGTGTCTTTATGTTTAACCGTCTTATTATAGATAATCTGTTAGCAGCTTTTGAAACCATGCATCATATTAGTTAGAAAAGAAGCGGAAAGGTGGGTGAGATGGCCTTGAAACTTGATATGAGCAAAGTTTATAATAGAAAGAAGTGGGGATGTCTGGAAAACATTATGCTGAAAATGGGGGTTCAATGAGAAATGGGTGAATATCATGATGAGGTGTGTCAATATTGTATCTTACTCTGTTCTAATAAATGGGAGTCCTTGTGGTAACATTACCCCAACTAGGGGGTTACGACAGGGGACCCACTATCCCCATACTTGTTTTTGTTGTATGCAGAGGGTTTATTGGTGTTGCTCAAAAGTTTAGTAGACCAATGACTTTTGAAGGGAGTAGCAGCTTGCCAAGGTGCACCAAAGATATCCCACCTATTTTTTGCAAATGATAGTCTCATTTTTTGTAGGGCAACTAGTGAGGAATGCTCCAATTTAGAGAAGATGCTAGAAACTTATGAGAAAGCCTTAGGACAACAATTAAACAAAGACAGGACCTCTTCTTTATCCGCACCACACCTCCAAGTGTCTAGGATGAAATCAAGAATAGATTTGGTGCTGAGGTTATTCAACAACATGAAAAATATCTTGGTCTTCCGTTGTTGGTAGGAAAAAATAAATGCAATACCTTTCGGAAACTCATTGAAAGGTTGGATAACAAGCTATCAGGGTGGAAGGAAAAATTACTGTCTCATGCTAGAAAAGAAATTCTCATCAAAACTGTGGCACAAGTGGTCCTAACTTATACTATGAGTTTGTTCATAATCCCAAATACTTTGTTTGATGACATGACAACGATGGTTCAAAAAATTTGGTGGGGAAAATCTAATGAAAGAAATAAAATGGCTTGGTTAAGCTGGGACAAAATGTGTTTACCCAAAGATGAAGGTGGACTGGGGTTTCAGGAACTGAAGTTGCTAAACATTGCTTTGTTGGCAAAACAAGGACGGCGACTACAAAACTATACAAACACCCTTGTTCATAAAGTCTTTAAGGCTTGTGTAGACACCACATTTTGTATCCTTTACGACTCGGGCCCCCATTCCCCAATGATGCCCGAACTCTAAGGTCCAAGGCCAGTTTAGAGCCTAATCAAATATCAAATTGACTTGAGGAATGTTAAAATGGAAAATATAACCTTTTAAATGAGCATAAACCTATTTTTGGAAATAAAATGACCAAAGTGGCCCTTGGGCCATGTACGTAGGCAGCAGCCTGCGCACGTGGGCCAAAGCATGCGTATGCAGGCACACTCTTGCATACGCAGCTAGGGTTTCAGAGACATAAAAAATGCAAGTTTTTTGCAATAATAGATGAGGCTTGGAATTAATCCCACATCGTCTGGGAGCCATTCTAAACCCCATTTTTTCCACTATATAAAGCCTTACATAGTACATTTTCAAAACACACAGAAATCTCATAGGAAAAATAAAAGATTCACTAGAAAATAGTGAATCAAGATGGAGTTTTTCACAAAACACCCTTAAGTCAATTTTGTTTGATTGAGACCTTTTCTAGCCCCAATCCTTTTAGTTTAACATTGCTAATCACTTTCTTATTGGTTTGTGAATAGATTTGACTGAGAGGAACGGTCAAAAATCAAGTTTGGAAAGCTTTTGTATGAGGTATCTAGTCTAAACTTTTCTTTTTCCTTTCTTTCATTTTCTACTTTTAAATCTTTTTGTTTGCTTTATTTTTTTGTTATAATATGTTTTTATATGCTTTTCTAGATTAGTTTTATGTTTTTGTTTGCTTAAAATGCATGTTAGGGTGTCATATTTAGTGTTTTAGGCTTGGTTGTGTCTTTAGGGTTTCTAGGCAAGAACTTGCGTACGCATAATCTTGCCTGCACACGTAGGCTTGATTATGCGCATGCAGGCTTGTTCTTGCGTGTGCAAACCGCTGCCCAGAAACCCTAATTTTTGTTTTTTTTGTTTGTTTTGCTTCTGCTTTCACATGTTGTTTTGTTTAGCTTCTTTTCCATGTTTTTATGCTTCCAAAGTCTTTGTTTCACATGTTTGTTTGTTTGTTTGCTATCACATGTTAGAATAAGGGTTCATCTTGTGTTTGCTTTGTTTTAATGTCATGATCATGCATTCATATGCTCATGCATAATGCCATAGGTGCTGAGTTGATGTAAGGTAAGTAAAAGGTAAGTCATGCATTGGAAATGCCCACGCATCTGTCATATGGTCTTGCTTTGATGATAGAGATGAATATGCTTGTTTGATGTGTGATTTCATGTCTAAGAGTTTGGAATACATGTGATGATCTATGTTTGCTCGCCATGCCTACTTTGTTGCCTTGTTTTGTTGCTGTCTTGGTATAATATGATGGAGTTTGTGATGGAGCACGCTTAGATGTATGATTAGGGTTTGTAATGTGATGAATGCCTTGATGCCATGATTAGATGAATGCTAGGGTCGTATATCTGTGGTTTGGTTTCTTATACTTTATGGATGGATATGTATGTGTTTTGGGATGATGATGTCATGTGGTATGCTTAGATGTATGCTAGTGTGTGTGTGAGTTAGAATGCAAGCATTGAACATGATTTTATTGAGGTTAAGATGTAAGACACAATGATGGGAGGCCAACCTTAGGGTTGGGCGGTCTTGGGTGCCTAACACCTTCCCAATAACGTACCTAAACTCCGAACTCATATCTCTGGTAGTAAGATCAATGGTCCTTCCTTGAGAGGACACTATATATATGGTTCCTAGACCATTGCAAAAACTAGGTGGCGACTCCATTTCCGTTGTGTCCACAATGGCAACTTCGCTGGGGATACTAAGTTTAATTCCTATGTGTCTTATTTCTTAACCTTGATGAAAACTATTTCAATACTTGTTTGCACACACATCACTTGGTTTCTTTTGTCCCTTAACCTCAGTTGGTGATGAGTGGGAAAATGGAAGGCTCTATTCAGATCCAAATCTTCTGGAGTTCATCCCACTAGCTCACAATCGGTGCCATCGCCTATAATGGCCTTTGAGTACTTTAAAGGTTTGCTACCAATCTACAATAGGGTCCACTTAGGCCCTCGGTTGGAATCATAGCCCACCAAGTTGTGAGTGGCCTACTTATCTATCCCTTTAGCCTTAGGAAGCCTACCCACACTTAGAGAGATCCTAAAACCTATCACAAATGATACCCTTTATATCTCTTGTTTGTTCAACCATACATCATGTGTTCACCTAATTCTAAAGAACAAATAAAAGATGTAAAAATGGAAGGGATGGCCCTAAAGTTATGGTATACCCTAAGATGTTTTGGGATAAAAAGAAAAAAGTTCACGCATATAAGAGGTTTGTCCCTAAGTCTAAAGGTATATCTTAACTTGAAAGGTTCATAAACTCATAGCCTAATTTCTATCATAGGCCTAACTGGAAAAAGCCCTTTTGGAAAAAAAAAAAAAAAAAAGACTTTGGGCCTAAGGTAACAAATATGCTATGGACTTAGCATCCAAAATCCTACAAAGCCAACATGAACTTCCCTAATCTTGGGCCTCCTTGTTGTATGCCTAGGCCCAAAATGATGAGAACTTCATGGACTTTGAGAGAAAGGCTACAATATATTCTAGCTAAAGGGTTATTTAAAAAAAAATGAAATGATGAATAAAAATGAATAACCCAAAGGTGATGAATATATTGTAAGCCCATGTTTGAGACAAAGGGTTCGGAATTCCTAAGTGCATTCTAATGAAAGCCCATGAGAGTAAGATGTGAGCTTTATTGTAAATGGACCAAAGCCCAATGAAACAAAGGGCAAAAATCCATGAGAGGGAAGTGACTAATATTGTAATTGGGCCTTCATTAAAATGAACTTAAAAATTTTCTAGGGACATCTAAAAAGTTAAGAAACCTTTAATTGGGACATGAACTTAATGAAAATGGGACTTCTTTTCAAACATCACATCCCCACTCCAATCCAAGTCCAACGGAAAAAAGACAATCAAAGGGGAAAACTTCCCTTATTGTGGCTTCCCTGAACCTTGGAAAGGTGTATCCAGGTTGGGAAATGTTCTTTAATGAAAAACTCACCTTTAAGGAGAAGCCTACAGTGGTGATCAAAGAGATACAAGAAGAGGTCAATTAGGTGAACTACATGGATGTTGAAGCAATGAAGACCTTGATGAAGACGAATGGGGACATGTTCGCCATCACCAATGAAGAGCCAAGTGATCCTTCCAAATTCATCACGCTTGCTGTGGGGCCCATTAATAATTGGACTTGGGTTAGGTTTTCTGAAAATATGGGGAAAAAGTTTTGTAATGCAAGTTCCAATGTACTTTTCAATATTTTCAATAAGATATATTATAATTTGGCTTACTTTGATGTGTCCCATAATATTGAAATTCTGCACTTAAATGATTCAAATGAATTTGAAAATGAAATTAATAAACAATTGGAAAAGAAAATTGAACCTATGGAACCAACTCTTGAAACTATTAATTTGGGAAATAATGAGAATCCACGCTTAATTAAAATTGGCTCAACTCTAAATGAAAAAGAAAGAAAAGATCTTTAAGAACTCCTCACAGAATTTCAAGAGGTGTTTGCATGGTCCTATGAAGATATGCACGGAATTGACCCCGAGATAGCTTAACATCACATTGATACTCATGATCATATGGTACCTGTCAAAAAAAAGTTGAGAAGAATGAGGACCGAATGGCTTTTAAAAATCGAGGAAGTCACTAAGCAATTAAAGGTAGGGTTCATCAAACCCGTACACCAAGCCGAATGGATAGCCAATGTCGTGCCCATACCTAAGAAGGATGGGAAGGTGAGGATGTGTGTGGATTTTAGGGACTTGAACAAGGCATGCCCTAAGTCCCTCACATTGATGTCTTGGTGGATAACACGGTGGGAAGTGCTTTGATGTATTTCATGGATGGTTTCTCAGGGTATAACCAAATCAAGATGGCTCCCAAAAATATGACCAAAACCACTTTCACCACCAAATGGAGAATCTATTGTGACACGGTGATGCCGTTTGGCCTTAAGAATGTCGGGCCAAACTACCAAAGGATGGCTACAACCTTGTTACATGATACGATGCATAATGAGGTGGAGGTGTATGTCGATGATATGATAGTGAAATCCAAGGATAGAGAAAGCCACACCATAAACTTGAGGAATTTCTTTGAGAGGATTAAAGAGTATAGGCTAAGATTGAACACACAAAAGTGTACCTTCGAAGTAACCGCCAAAAAATTACTAGGCTTCCTAATGGGTGATAGAGGGATAGAAGTTGACCCATCCAAGATTAAAGCCATATTGGAGATGCCTCCACCCAGAAGTGAGAAAGAGATAAGTGGTTTTTTGGTCGATTACAATACATTAGTTGATTCATTGCCAAGCTTACCTCCACTTGTAAGCCCATCTTCAAACTCCTAAGGAAGAATGAACCACATATATGGAATGATGAGTGCCAAAAGGCCTCTGAACTTATCAAGGAATATCTCCTCCACCCACCTATCCTAGTGCCTTCACAACATGGAAATCCCTTACTCCTATACCTCTCTATCATAGGGGATGCGGCTGGAAGTATGCTTACACAAGAAGACAATGACAAGAATGAGAGGGTCGTATACTACTAGAGCAAAAGGTCCCATGATTATGAGACTAGGTACACTCCCATAGAAAAGTCATGCTTCGCACTTGTTTGGGTCGTGCAAAAGTTGAGACACATCATCTTACCTTTCCAAATATGGGTTGTAGCAAGAATGGACCCATTGAAGTATCCTTTTGAGAAACTTCACTTTGAGCGGAAGATTGTCAAGATGGTTGATCTTATTGGCAGAATTCGATTTGAAGTACGTGGCTAGAAAAACTATCAAAGGGAGCATCGTGTCAGATTTTTGTGTCGAGAATCTAAAGAGGGGGAAGATGGTAAAAAATACTTTCCAGGTGAGAACATTTTGGATATTGAGTTAGGGACATGGAATACTCTTGATCACTCCCGAGGGATCTCACATACCTTTGGCAATCAAGTTGAGCTTTGAAGCAACAAATAACATGGCTGAATATGAGGCTTGTATTATCGGAATTGAAGCTCTTCGAGAATTGAGGGTAAAGGAGATCGAATTCTTTGGAGATTCAACTTTGATTATAGCCTAAGCACAAAAGTTATGAAAGGTGAATGAGGAACACTTGAAGCCTTATCAACAATACTTGGAGGACATGACCAAGACCTTTGACAAGATTGAGTACACAATCATCCCTAGAGCTTAAAATCAATTTGCGGATGCCTTAGCTACCTTAGCCTCCATGGTTGAAATACGCGAGGGAGTGTGGACACGACCCTTGGAGATTGAGCAAAGTTATGAGGAAGTGCACAAAGGGAAGACCGAAGCTTCAGTAATGACCATAGAGGAAGAGGAAGTTCTGTGATACTATGACATCATGAAGTTCTTGGAACTAGGGGCATATCCGGATGATGCCGACAAGAGAGAACGTCATTCCATTAGGATGTGGCAACACAATACATCCTATGCAAAGGACAACTCTATAAAATGTCCTACGATGATATACACCTTTGTTGCTTGAAGAAAGAAGAAGCCGAGAAGGTAATGGAAGAAGTTCATCAAGGGATTTGTGGCCCTCATATGAATGGGAGAATGTTAGCCAAGAAAATCCTAAGGATAAGGTACTATTGGAATACAATGGAGACTAATTGTGTGGACTATGTGAAAAGTTGCCATGATTGTCAGACATACGCCAACTTGAACCATGTACCACCTAGTGAGTTGTATAGCATGACTTCTCCATGGTCATTCTCGATTTGGGGCATAGTTGTGATCGAAAGGATAGCTCCTAAGGCTTCAAATGGGTATGAATACATCCTAGTGGCCATTGACTATTTCACCAAGTAGGTGGAAGCAGCCTCTTACTCCGTATTGAAGGCCAAGCATGTGGCACGGTTCTTAGAAAGCAACATCATATTTCGGTTTAGGGTGCCCCAAGAGATCATTTCTGATAACAATTCCCACTTTGAGAGTGAAGTTCAGAGCGTCATGGAAGAATATAGAATTGAGCATCACAAGTCTTCACCACAAGCTAATGGGGCCATAAAACCAGCTAATAAAAATGTGAAGAACATCCTAGCGAAGATGGTAGTGACATACAAAGATTGGGCCGAGAAGCTTCCGTTTGCCTTTTGGGGCTATAGAACTTCTATCCATGCGTCGACTAGGGCAACACCATACTCTTTGGTTTATGGTAGTGAGGTGGTGCTTCCTATTGAGGTGGAGATACAATCTTTGAGGGTATTGGTGGAAACCAAGGTCCTAGAAAAGGATTGGGCTAAGGCTAGATATGAACAATTGGCTTTGATAGATGAGAAGAGGGTTAGGGCATAATATCATGCACAAGGGTACCAAAAAAGGATTGCTAGAGCATTCAACAAGAAAGTGAAACTGAGAAACCTTAAAGAAGGGGACTTGGTCCTAAAGGTGCTTTGAGATAAGACTTTTGATTCAAGAGGAAAAATGAAGCCAAGGTGTTCTGGGCCTTTTATCATTAAGAAGATCATGTCTGGATGTGCTACAAGGATCACAAATTTGGATGGGGAAGAGATGCTTCACCCAATTAACATGGATAGACTTCGGAAATACAACATTCAAAGAAAAAAAAAACTTGCTAGGTTGAAAACCCAAAAGGGCAGCTAAGACAAAAATTAAGGCAAAAGAACCTTGCTAGATTGAAAACCCAAAAAGGCAGTCTAGGTAAAAGTTAGGGGAAATGACCATGGGCATGGTGAAAATTCCCGAAGGGACGTCATGGGCAAAAATTACATGGAAAAAAAAAAAAAAAAAAAAAAAACAAACAAACAAACAAATAAACAAAGGAATGAGATGAAAATAAGCACAAATAAAAAAAAAAGTGATTCTCTTATTACTCAAATTAAAAGGTAACAAGATTGTTTTCATAGGGGATTTGGAACATTCCAAACCTTTAATAAATTCAAAAACAAAAACACGAGAATCCTAAAGTGCAGAAAAGTAAAATATGGGACATATCAAGGTGGTCACTCAGCCCTCCTTGCTTTCTTGCTAGTCTTCATGTAAGCTTTCTCATCCCTCAGAATCCACTTCATGTCATCCTCCAACCATTACTTGTACCTCATAATGGGATAGATGTATCAAGGAGGAGCAATGCCTCTAGTCACCCTACAGCATGGCCGAGCCTCATAAAGCCTACCTAAGATCTTGTTGGTAAACACCTCGGTGTGGAAGGCACCTTCATCATTAGGAGCTCCTTGACACTCTCCAAATTGCCTTGAGATACAACAAGTGGAGTAGTATGAGCAGCAACAAAGTCCAACTAAAGGCACATAGTACTTCTTGCAACAACTGTGAACCATGCTTGAGATGTGCCACCACTCCACGACCCATTGAATGTCAGTCCTTGATGTGACCCATAAGCTCTAGGTACACCTCAAAGCTCATGTCATTTGATGAAGCCGGCGATCCATAAAATGCCTAGGGAGGTATGTGTTGGTGGGTATGGTGGGAGGTTGAAGCAACCGAAGCCTCTTCTACAGCCAGATTTGGAAAACAATAATAAATAAAATAAAAAGAGCATGAATGAAAAAAAAAATGTATAAATAATAATGAAAGACGATATAAGGTGCCTCGATGGGTTGAAAATTGAAAAGTAATCCATGCAAAATTAGAGGAATCCCGCTAGGTTGAGAACCTAGACAAAAGTTAGGGATTATTCCTGAAGAAGAAAATGACTTCCTGCAAAGAAGATTGCTTCCTTCCTATGAAAGGCATCCAAACCATTGAGGGTTTCCACCAAGATCAAGCCTACCGGGTTACCTCTCTTTAGCTCATAAACCATCATGCACATCCGAAGGTCCATACAATATGACCTTTGGACCAAGAAGTATCTTGCAAGAGCACATAAGCAAAAGGCGCGAAGAGAGTATGAATGTGGTCTCTCACCTACGGGAAGGGTCAAGCCGAAAAAGTGTGCAAAAACCAAGCTAAGGTTGAGTTTGCCAAAGACGCACCACCTATTTGCTGTAGCAAGAGGGATGTCTAACACTACATGTAGTAAGGAGGGGAGATCCCTACCCATGGTAGGGAAGATGAGATCGTTAATCGCTGGTTCACCCATGATGGCATCAAATTCTTTGATAGTGGGGTATAGTTCTACTCCATTAAAGCGAAAAACATGCTGAGTAGGGACCCAATAGTTGCCAGTAGCACAAAGAAGAGGCTCATCCACCCTTATTTGATGGTGTGGAAAGACATAAGAAAGACCATAGGGGGCGATGGAATCCTTGAAATCAGGACCAAGCGTCCTAATCCAAGCCGAGACATCAAGTGGAGTTTTCTACCAATGGGGGACCTTAGAAAAGGGCTTTCTAAGTTGAAAATATGTTGGTGAGGGTTTTGGGACCCAAATGGCTACTTTTATACTTAATTAGGGTGGTTAGGGTTTCCTCTAATTCACGGCCCACGTACGCAAGGTCAACCCTGCGTACGCGAAGTCAAAGTTGCGTTCACGAAGTCAAAGTTGCGTACGGAGGCCCATCCCCACGTACGCACAAAGCTTGGTAGAAACCCATTCTCCCCTGTTTTTAGCATGGTTTTTTTCACTCCAAGGCATCCCTAGGGTTCCAAAGACCTAAAGGATCATTAAAGGCATATTTCAAGCACAAGATTTCAAGCATCAAAGAAGCAATATTGTATGGAAGCATACAATTAACCATATATCTTGTAAATTAAGTACTAGTCCCAATTGAAAGCATAAATGTAAAAAGATGTTCTTAAGTACAACCATTTATCTCAAACTGAATTCAAATGTTTGCTAAAGGAAATAAAAAACAATAAAAGAAACAAAAGAAAGATGTGTGTTGTATGTCTATGTGTCTTGAATGCAGGTAATCAATGGCATTGCCTCTTCCTTGGTTGGTAGCTAGGAGTCGCCTCCAAATCCTCCTCATCTCCACCATCATCATCATCATCACCACTGCCCGAGTAGGCCGCCTTTCCAGGACCGTACAAGCCCCTTAAATAGTTGGTCACCTCTAGCTTGAGATTCCTAGCTAACCATACCAACGCCTCACGCTCTTGGATGGTGGGCTGCAGTTGAAAGAAAGAAGGGTTAGTGACTGGAAAAAAAAGAAAAAGAAAAAGGGTAACCCATAACATTGAGATTACAAGGCACAGTGCGCTCCTGAGCAAAGCCATCATGGCCGTAAGCATAAATCGTCCAAGGGAGATGTGGAGGATGTTGGGAAAACACATGGAAAATACATTTTTGTATCTTACACAAAAACACGCAGTGGAATATAAACGCATCTACTTCATTCGTGTGAGATAACATGCAACATCTGAATTTTAGAAACAAAGAACAAGATGTGTGATCTCTTAATCAATTCTATACGTACTTGTTCAAGAGAATAACCAAGTGTCTAGAGTAAAAACTCTGAATGTTTCTATTTTTTATCATACGTATATTTTGCACTTGGCCGTTACTTTATTTAATAACTCTTATTAAATAAATAATTGATTATCTAATTGGGTTAGCCTTTTGGGTCAGCCCAATTGGGCTTTAGTGTGTAACTTGGAGTGGGACCAAAAGGGACAAATAAAGCTCTAGCTCCAATGGGCTTTGGACTTATCTATCAACTATTGACAAGCCTAAAGTTACCATTAATTATATTTAATACCACTATATAAATATAATTGCACTCTAGGCCTTATTAATAAATTATATCCCAAGATTTTATTAAACATTTAACCCTTTCATGAAAATATTCGTAGTAATACAAAGTCATAATGTGTAACTCTCACTTTGAAAATTACTACCTCTTGATCCTTGAGTACCCGGTTTAAACCTTTAAGTTATTCATATATATTTTATGAAATCTAATTTCATAAAATATAAACTTTAGTAACTCTTTACTAAAGTGGGTAGGCCTTGATAGTTCAAAAAGGGTATGAAACACCCTTGAACGTTTAGACCCCAAATAATAAATTATCAATTCAAGCTTATAATCAAACAATTAATGTGCGGAACATGAACATAAGCCAATCACAGAATTGATAACTAATCTAAGCCAAATATAAACACATCCACAGCAGTAAATATAAGGCAAAGATAAAGGGAAGGAAGATGCAAACACAAGGACAACACACGATGTGTTATCGAATAGGAAACCGAAGCCCTCAGCGTAAAACCTCTCCGCCGCCTTCCAAGCGGTCAATAATCCACTAGAAAATGTAGTTGGGATACATGAACAGCAATAGACCCTCCAAGCCTAATCTACCCAGGTACCTAAGCCCTCCAAGCTTCCTGCTCCAACGAGGTTGCGCCGAACCTTTTTCTTTTCTAGCTTCCCGGATTCCGCTACTAGACCATAGCATCAACCAATGGATATTGGTTCTTTCCAAACTGCTTCCCTTAGCACCAAATGAACCTTCTCACAGACGTAGGTGTGGTGAGAAAAGGATTTGGTCAATGACCTCTCAAGGATGTAACAATGGAGAGGAAGAGAGTAGAGGAATTTGTAGAGTCTCTTAGATGAAGATTGGGGATGAGGCAATCTTGTTTTTCTCTAGGGTTTCTCTCACAAAATTCTCTCTGGAAGCTCTCTCAATTTAGTGGGTATAAGGGTCTATATATAGTGGTGTGTGTTTGGAATACGAAGACACAGTTTTTGCCAAACAGGGCTGGTTGGCGGCTTGGCCTCGTGGCTTGTCCAAGTCGCGAGTTCAAGTCGCGAAGTAACGGCCTAGCCAGCCTGGGACTTTTGTCCTGTAGTGCGACAGCTGTCGCGACCCTTCAGCTCCCTTGTGTGCTTCTCATGTGCCTGCAGTTGGTGGCTTGCCAGTCGCGAGTCAGCCGCGAGTCCTAGCCGCGAAACTCTGCTTCTTTGCACAAACTTGAGTTTTTCTTCACACTCTCTTCACACACTACCCTTACATGAATCCCACCTAAATACAGGGTTACTAAATGCTAAATTACAAGCAAATTGGCACGGCATAAAGCCAACAAGATGGTTGATAAATTTCAACCTTACAGGCCTAACACTCTGAATAACCAAACCCATTAAATTTATTTCAAGTGAATATTTTATATCTCTATTAAGAGACTATGAATTCCATCTTGAGAATATGTGTTCCTTCAACATTACGTGTGGTTGCCCAACATACTGAAGTTTCGATATTTTGTCTAGATCTCACTCCTGATATATTAAAGCAACCTACATTTCATGATCGGATTCACTATTCCCTCAGGATTGAGAGTTTATGTAAATGAAAGTTGTGAGATTTATTATTCATTTGATAGTGGTTAATGAATTATAAATCTCATAGCTGTCCAGTACAATATGTCATACACTTAAAACATATTAACATATCAACTAGAAGTCTTCACTTCCATGATCAAGACAAATCATCTTAATTGACATGTTATACTCTTTGCAGATGAAATGCCCAATTTCATCACCGACTACAAACTAAGAATTTGAGATTACAAATAATTTGACTTTACCAAGAACTTGTGATTTATATCTTTTGTGACTAAATCACATACTATGCATCTCAAGAACTATATGATAATGTCCAAATATTCATGTTGTCATTATTTTAGATAATAATAAAACAAGTTTATTACATAGAGCATAACTTCATACATAATGTCATACATAGTATACAATAGAATTTTAGGGCACTAATCCTAACAATCTCCCACTTGCCCTTAAAGACTATTGCGCACTAATCTAACTCCCATTCCATCTAGGTGTGACTCAAAAGTCTTCTAGGGTAAAGTTTCGGTAAAGGGATCTGCTAGATTATTTGCACTATCAATCTTTGCTACTACCGCATCTCCTCGAACCACAATATCTCAAATAATATGGTATTTTCTTTCTATGTGCTTTCATTTCTTGTGATTCCTTGGATCCTTGAATTGTGCAACTGCTCCATTATCATCACAGAACAAAGTGATTGGAACTTGCTCCATTCTCATAACACTAAGATCAGAAAGGAATTTCTTGAGTCAAACAGCTTCTTTCGTTGCTTCACAAACAGTAACATATTCAGCTTCCATGGTGGAGTCGACAATACAAGATTGCTTAACACTCCTCCAACTTATGGCTCCACCTCCCAAGGTGAACTCACAACCTGAAGTGGACTTTCTGAAATCAAGATCTGACTGAAAATCAGAATCGGTGTAACCAATAGGTATCAAATCATCACAATGGTAAACATGCATATAGTCTCTCGTTCTCCTTAGATACTTGAGAATATGCTTTACAGCCTCCCAATGTTTTGGTCCTAGATTTGATTGATGTCAATTGACTATGTCAATTGAATAACAGATATCTGGCCTAGTACATAGCATGACATACATGAGACTTCCCACTGCTAATGCATAGGGAACTTGTCTTATTGTCTTTTCCTCTTCAAGAGTCTTAGGCCTTTGATCAACAGATAGAGGAACTCCATGTCTGAAAGGAAGCAATCCTTTCTTGGAGTTTTGCATGCTAAACCTTGCTAGAATCTTATCTATATATCCAACTTGTGACAAGCTTAACATTCTATTCTTTCGATCTTGCCAAAGCTTAATCCCTAAAATATAGTTAGCTTCGCCCAAGTCCATATAAAATTGGCTTGACAACCAAATCTTAACTGATGACATTATCCCAACATCATTTCCAATGAGTAGAATATCATTAACATAAAGCACTAGGAAAATTACTACTTTATCTTGATGTCTCTTGTACACACATGGTTCATCAAGATTTTGTTCAAAACCAAATGACTTGATTGCTTGATCAAATCTAATGTTCCATGATCTAGATGCTTGCTTAAGTCCATAAATGGATCTTTTCAACTTGCATATCATATGCTTTTGGTTCTTTGCTATGAAACCTTCTGGTTGCATCATATACATTTCTTCATCAAGATTGCCCATTTAGAAAAGCAGTCTTGACATCCATTTGCCAAATCTCATAATCAAAATGAGCAGTAATGGATAAGAGAATTCTGATAGATTTAAGCATGGCTACTGGCGAAAAAATTTCTTCATAATCAATACCTTCTTTTTGTATATACCCTTTCGCCACTAGTATTTCCTTGAAGGTTTCAACCTTTCCATCTATTCCTCTCTTCCTCTTGTAAAACCATTTGCAACCAACAGGTTTAATTCCATTAGGTGCCTTTATAAGATCCCAAACTTGATTGGAATACATAGAATCCAATTCAGATTTCATAGCTTTGACCCAATGATGTGCATCTATATCTTTCATTGCCTCTTCATAAGTGTAAGGATCATATTCAACCTCTTCTAAGATAGCTTCATAAGTTTCTCCCAAACCTGTAAATCTTACAAGTGGCCTAATAATCCTTCCACTACGACGAGACTCCTGTGTACTAGTCATCTTATAAGTAATATCTTATGGTGTATCTGATATAATCACATTATCCCTAGTTTCATCCATTGATTGTTCAATTACAGGTTCATTCATTTCAGCTAAGACAACTCTACATTTAGGATTATAATCATTCACATAGTCATTTTCCAAAAATTTGGCATTTGTACTAACAAACACTTTATTATCTTTATGACTATAGAATAAACCTTCAACATTTCCTTTTGGATACCTTACAAAGAAAACCACTTCTGTTTTAGATTGTAACTTGTCAGACTTTCCCTTCAACACATGTGCTAGACAACCCCAAATATGGAGATGTCTCATACTAGGCTTACGCCCAATCCGTAACTCTACAGATGTTTTAGGAATAGACTTCGAAGGTACTAAATTCAGAAGATACATTGTAGTATTTAAGGCACATCCCCAAAAAGAAATTGGTAGAGTCGAATAACTCAACATGGATCTAACCATATCTAAAAGAGTTCTATTCCTTCTTTCTGCTACACCATTTTGTTATGGTGTTCCAGGTGTAGTCAACTGGGATATAATTCCATTTTCAGTTAAGTAATCCTTGAAATCCCCAAGAAGGTATTCGCCACCACGATCAGATCGAATGACCTTTATGTGTTTACCTAATTGATTCTCAACTTCAGCCCTAAACTATTTGAACTTTTCAAAAGTTTCAGACTTCTGTTTCATTAGGTACACATAACCAAATTTAGAGTAATCATTAGTGAAAGTAATGAAATACTCATAGCCACCTCTTGCTTGGATAGACATTGGACCACATACATCTGAATGTACTAGTTTTGGCAAATCTTTGGCTCTATTTCCTTTTGCATTAAAATGCTTTTTTGTCATTTTACCTTCCAAGCAAGATTCACAAACTAGGAATTCATTAAGGTTCTAAAAGCCCATCTTTCACCAGTCTTTGGATCCTGTTTGAATTAATATGACCCAAACGCAAATGCCAAAGATATGCATCACTAGTAGAAGGAAACTTTCTCTTTAATGATTTTACATGTGAATTATTTTCTAATTTAGAATTGTACAATTCATGCTTATTAGGAGTTATAATATAAAGACCATCAACAATATTGCCAAAACAGATAAACACTTTATCCTTCTTTATTACAACATTGTCTTTCAAGATAACACAATATCCATGTCTACCTAAATAAGTTGCAGAAATTAAATTCCTACGAACAATAGAGTAGTCTTCCAATATTAAAATCCTATAATCAAAGCATAAATTAAACACTCCAACAACTACAACTGGAATTTTGCTCCTATCAGCCAAAGTAAGAAACAGTTCCACTTCATTTAGCCTTCTGGTCTCCTAGAACCCTTGCAAAGTATTGCAGATATGATTAGTACAACCTGAATTCACACACTAGGAATTTGTGGGATTATGTACTAAACAAATCTCAAGAAGGAATGAGCTTATCATACTTTTATTCTTGCAAGCTATGAATTTTGGACAGTTCCTCTTCCAATGACCTTTCTCACCACAATGGAAACATTTTCCTTTGGTGTAGTCCTTTGTCTTTTTCTTTCCCTTATTGGCAACTCCTAAGGCAAGCTGTTTACCATCTTGTTTGGTGAAGTCCTTCTTCTTACCACCCTTGCCTTTTGACTTAGGCTTAGAAGAGAAAGCTTCAGCCATATTAGTATCAATACTGGCTGTCCCAAGGATGCCTTCCACTGCCACTAATTCATTCATTAATTTAGACATGGTATAAATCTTTTTGTTCATATTATAATTAAGTTTAAATTCTTTGAATGATTCTGGCAAGGATTGGAGTATCATATCCGCTTGGGATTCTCCATCAATATCGGCACCTAAAACCTCCAGTATATTCAGATAAGAGATCATCTTAAGATAATGCTCTCTTACTAGAGTCCCTTGAGCCATTTTGGTATTCAGGATAAGCCTCATAATGTCTTGCCTAGCTGAATGACCCTGCTCACCAAACATCTCCTTCAAACTTAACATTATGTCTGAAACTAATTCCACATCCTGCATTTGATGCTATAGAATATTTGAAATAGATGCTAGGATATATCACTTAGCCATCTCATTAGAATTCTGCCAACGATCATATAGCCATTTTTCCTCAGAAGGATCATCTAATGAAGGAAAGTTTGGACATGGTTCATTAAGCACAAATTTGTGCTATTCAGAACAATGTCTAAGTTTCTTTTCCAGTCAACATAGTTGGATCCAGTTAGTTTGTTTTGATTAAGAATAGTAATAAGTGGGATAGAAGATGCCATGCTTAAATCTGGAAACAATAAACATGAATATAATAAGTAAATTGGACATTATCAATTTAGCATATAAACACATAGCATGGAACCTTAATAAAACCATAATATAAAATATGCAACGACAACCCAATCCCATATTCAATATCCCTCAGCATAGAGTGAACATTAAATAGTATGATTGATTGAAAATATCTTTCATTACTAGTGTTGTCTTGATAACTCTTACCAAACACTAATAATATGTCGTTATTCATTTAGCCTCTAAATAATAATAGTAAGAACTCAGCATAGAGAATACTATAATATTTAGTCTAGTTTACACCATTACCTAGAGTCATGTGTAGCCACATTTCATCTACCAATAAAAGTTTAATCTAGTAGTACCATGATACAAAACACCCTCCGCATGGAATGCAAGGCTCGAGGCCAAGACGAGGTGTTTGCTCACACCACTATAAACCTAGAAGTTCAATCTTGTAGTACTATAAAATAAACACCCTCCGCATGGAATACAAGGCTCGAGGCCAAGACAAGGTGCCTACTTCACACTACTATGAACTGGTAATGGAGGCCGTGAGAGTCAACCCTTAAATCTCTCTCCCACTAGAAATTTTAAAAGAATGGTTTTTATTTAGAAAACATGCGTAATCTCATCACACATTGCTTTGCACTTCATCAATATTTAAACAATTAGTGAAATTTCAAAAACAATTCGTTCGATCGGTCGAAGGTATTTCACGATCAATCGAAATATTTAATAAATCCATTTCGAAGTCTCTGGATGACTTAATCAATTCTCGATTCTTATTCGATCGATCGAAAGGAATTCTCAATCAATCGAAAAATTTAATAAATCCATTTTGAAGTCTCTGGATGACTTAATCAATTCTCGATTCTTATTCGATCGATCGAAAGGAATTCTCAATCAATCGAAAAATTGAAGAAATTCATCACGAAGTCTCTGGATGACTCGATCAATTCTCAATTCCTATTCGATCGATCAAAAGGAATTCTCGATCGGTCGAGACTCGTGAAACTGAATTTTTTCAGATTTTTCTGGTAATTGTTTTTGACGTTTCACTTGAACAAAACACAGTTCCTTGATCATATCAGAATGAGATTGAGATCAAAATTGAATTCATTGATGCTATAGTCTTTAAGTTCAATACGGCATGGTTAAAATCAAACTTAAACAACATCATAACATCAATATCAATTTCATCAAACAATAGTTCTAAAACTAAACTATGCAGAAAAATTACTGCAGAATTTCCAAAAACCATGAAAACAGTTCTCTTTGATTCTAAAACTCACTCAACACGTTATACAAATATGAGATTGAAGACCGCTCTGATACCATTTGTTGTGAAAACACATGGAAAATATAGTTTTGTATCTCCTACAAAAACACGCAACGGAATATAAACGGGTCTACTTTATTCATGTGAGATAACATGCAACACCTAAATTTTAGAAACAAAGAACAAGAAGGCATACCTTGATGCAGCAAAATTTATTAAAAAAAAAAATGAAGATCGAACTTGGGAAGACTTTCAATTTTCACTCCAATTCCACAATTTGCCCAAGATGTGTGATCTCTCAATCAGTTCTATACATACTTGCTTAAGAGAATAACCAAGTGTCTAGAGTAAAAACTCTGAATGTTTCTCTTTTTAATCATACATATATTTCTGCACTTGGCCATTACTTTATTTAATAACTCTTATTAAATAAATAACTAATTATATAATTAGGTTAACCTTTTGGGCCAGCCCAATTAGGCTTTAGTGTATGGCTTGGAGTGGGACCAAAAGGGATAGATAAAGCTCAAGCTCCAATGGGCTTTGGACTTATCTATTAACTCTTGACAAGCCCAAAGTTACCATTAATTATATTTAATACCACTATATAAATATAATTGCATTCTAGGCCTTATTAATAAATTATATCCCCAAGACTTTATTAAACATTTAACCCCTTCATGAAAATATTCGTAGTAATACAAAGTCATAATGTGTAACTATCACTTTGAAAATTACTACCTCTCGATCCTTGAGTACCTGGTTTAATTATTTAAGTTATTCATATATATTTTATGAAATCTAATTTCATAAAATATAAACTTTAGTAACTCTTTACTAAAGTGGTTAGGCCTAACACTCTGAATAATCAAACCCATTAAACCTATCTCGAGGGAATATTTTATATCTCTATAAAGAGACTATGAATTCCATCTTGAGAATATGTGTTCCTTCAACATTACGTGTGGTTGCCCAACATACTGAGGTTTTGACCATTTGTCTAGATCTCGCTCCTTATATATTAAAGCAACCTACATTTCATGATCTGGTTCACTATTCCCTCAGGATTGAGAGTTTATGTAAATGAAAGTCGTGAGATTTATTATTAATTTGACAATCGTTAATAGAATCATAAATCTCACAGAGGTCTAGTTCAATATGTCATACACTTAAAACATATTAAGATATCAACTAGAAGTCTTCACTTCTATGATTAAGACAAATCATCTTAATTGACATGTTATAGTCTTCGTAGATGAAATGCCCAATTTCATCACAGACTGCGAACTAAGATTTTGAGTTTACAAAGAACTTGTGATTTATATCTTTTATGACTAAATCACATACTATGCATCTCAAGGACCATATGATAATGTCCAAATATTCATGCTACAATTATTTTAGATAATAATAAAACAAGTTTATTACGTAGAACATAATGTCATACATAGCTTAAAATAGGATTTTAGGGCACTAATCCTAACAAGTATCTCATCCTCTTGCCCTTAACATTCTTGAAACTTCTTGGCGAAATCCTAGGCATCTCTTTGCATGGTAGGCTAATAGTATCCCTGGTGCAAAGCCATTTACCATAACTTTTTGCCACCAGGGTGTCCTGCTGGCTTTCCCTCATGCAAATCCGAAAGAATGTCCTTCACCTCTTTGCTAGGAATGCACACCAGCCATTTCCTTCAAGAGCTTCTTTCGAACAACTTCTCGTCCACCATCTTGAATCTTGTCACATACTTCTTTAGCCTCTCTCTTTATAACCCATCAGCGGGTAGTACACCCTCTAAAAGGTATCTTAAGTACGGATCCTACCAATCTTCTTCTTGTACTTCACTATTCAGCACTTCTGCTTGATCTAGGGGTATGATAGAACAAGTCTTGCAGTCTCTCTGCTCTCCCTTGGCATCACTAGTCATCTCTGGCCAAAAGACCCCTAGCCTCTGTAATCTTCCATGTAGGCCCACATCAAGGTTTACCCCACAAACATCATGGTGTAACATATGCAACTATGTCAGCCCTTCTTGCCTTGAAACACACTTCATTAGCAATCCTTCTGCTCCTCTAAAAAACAATTTCCCATTAATCTTGAGGAAATCTTTCATATTTGATGGCAAACTCATCCCAATGTCCTTACCCTGGACCATTGCCTTTAATAAAGGTTTTCATCAATCCACATGAAGGCATAACCAGCCTTTGATCAGGCCAGGCTACTTCTCTTTCTAAAATGTCATCTTCTCCTTCTTCAATACAGATTTGGTAGCTAGGGTGGCTAGTGAATTAGCCAACTTATTCTTATTCCGGTTAACCACCTTGCATTCTATGGAGGTGAAGTGTTTAATGAGTTCCTATACCGTGGTCCTGTAAGTAGCCAAGTTAAGATTCTTCACCCCACAGGCTCCCTCAACTTGATTAATAACTAATTCGAAATCCCCAAATACCTTTAACTTCCTTATGCCAAGTCTCTTGGCAACCTTTAATCCCGTGACTAAGGCTTCATATTCTGCTTCATTGTTTGAGCAAGGGAAACGCAGCTTATAGGCAAATGTGTATTCTTCCCCTGGTGACTTTAGCACTACTCCTATTAGGGGCCCCCCTTAAGATGTGGATGATCCATCAAAGCGCATAAAGTATTCTTGCTTTTCTGTCACCAAAACAACTTGTTGGGGAAGTGAGAAATCACTGGTCCTTGGGAAATTGGCTAGCAGATCAACCATTGCTTGCCCTTTAATGGCGAATAGTCTTATGCATTTGATATCATGGCATGATGTCAAGATGGCCCATTGAGCCATTCTCCTCGAAAATTGAGGACTGATTAAAAGATATTTCACAGAATTACTCTAGGTCACCAATTGTATGCGATGCCCTAGAAAGTAGTGATTGAACTTTGACACAACAAATGACAAGGATAGACATACCTTTTCAACTGTGGAGTACGTCAGCTCTAGTCCTTTCATAAGCCTGCTAATGTAATATACAAGTTTCTCCTCGCCTCCTTTTTCCTGAGCTAGTAAAGCCCCCAGTGACAGCTCTGTATTGGCTATGTACAATAAAAGAGGATTACCAGGTGATGGGGCAACTATGGTATGAGGATTTGCCAAAATTGCTTGTATTTTTGTGAATGCTTTCTCACATTGGTCACACCATACAAAGGCTACTCCCTTCTTGGTTTGCTCAACCAAAGGTTCTAAGATTTCTGCTAATCCTGGGATGAACCTTCTCAGGTAGGACATTATTCCCATGAAGCTTCTTAATTCTTTCAAAGTTGTTGGTGGGGTGAGCGCAGCTATTGCCTTGGCTTTAGTGGGATCTAGGTCAGTCCCTCTCTAATGAACAAGGAATCCCAAAAATCTTCCTGAGGATACCCCAAAGTCGTATTTCGAAGGGTTCATTCTCAGGTTATACTCTCTGCATCTCTCAAACACTTGTCTTAAATGCAATAAATGTTCAACCGGGTTTTTTGCCTTCATCACCAGGTCATCAACATATTCCTCCCCCTACTTATGCAACATATAACCAAAGATTAAAGTCATGGTCCTCTGGTAGGTAGCACCAGCGTTCTTCAATCCAAAATACATCATTTTGTAGTAGTAATTCCTATAAGGCACCCTAAAGGCAGTTTTCTGGGCATCTGCTAGCTCCATAAATGTCTTATTGTAACCATTATAGCCATCCATAAAGGAGAAGCATTCGTGTCCAGTAGTTGCATCTACCAGAATGTTGACATTGGGGAGTGGGAACCTATCTTTAGGATAGGCTCTATTAAGATCTCTGAAATCTACACAAATCCTTATCTATCTGCCATTCTTCTTTACAGGAACTATGTTGGCTAATCATTCAGGACATTTGATTTCTTCTATGAACCTTGCCTTCAAAAGCTTGCTCACCTCAGCTTTGATCTTTTCCTCAATATCTAAGCAGTATTTCCTTGCTAGCTGCTTTACAGGCTTTGATTAGGATCAACATTCAGCCTATGTGTGACCAGCTTTGGATCTAATTCGAGCATCTCTTCATAGTCCTACACAAAGACGTCTATATACTCTTTCAGCAGAGCTGTTAGCTTTCTCCTTTCTCTTTCGAGTAAACCTTTACTTATCTTAACCATTCTTTCTCTTCCTTCCTTGCTGAGGTTGATCTCAACGAGTTCTTCTTGGTCGTTCTTCACAACATCATTCATGCATTCAAGGGCTTCCTTCACGGGTTCTTCAACCATGCGTTTCCCTTTTGGCTGAGTAAGGCAAAAAGGGTTAGGCCCGCCATCCTCCCAGCCCCCTTCCCCTAACCGTCAGAATTCATAGACCACCCTGCCACATGCTTAGTGGTCCTTCTGATCTTAGGAGGTCTCTCAGGCTCTATAACCTCTCCATCATCTTCTTCCTCCTATTCTAAAATAGTGGCATTGAAAGGAAGGATCCTATTATCTCTTTCAGGTTCAAACTCTTAATACAAAGTTACCTCTGTATAATGGAGCTCTACCCTGTCATAAGGCATCCTAGTGGCCTCAATGGTCACAGGCTTACCTCTCCAGACAACATTCACACACTGATGATACATGTAAGCCACTGCTTTGTGTGCTTTAAGCCAAGGGCAGCCCAAAATAACATGGTACGAAGTATCACCATCCATCACATGCGTAAGAGTGTGTGCCCTAATGGGTTCCACCCTCAAATCTAAGGATACATGTCCCAGAGGGCACTGCTGTAACAATCCTATCCCTGCCACTTGAAGTGGCTCCCAAATCATTCTTTCTCTTGGAATGCCTAAAGCATCCAATGTCAAGAGAGGCAGAATGTTGGTGGAGGCACCAGTATCTATTAAGGCCCTCTTAATTTAGGAAGCTCCCAAAAAAGCAGTGACATACAAGGTCCTCTCGCTATCCATGGCCCTGTTGGCTAAGTCTCTGGCAGAAAAGGTCACTAATTCCCTAACCTCTTGATATGCCACCTACAATACGTTTCCCTTGGAGCTAGCTATTCCCTAGCTCCTTTCTACCACTTGAGTTAGAGCCTAAGCTGCCTCTCTTCTAGCCAATGGGCTGAGGGCCATCCCTTCAAGAAAGGCATGAAATTTATCATCTTATGGATTCTCAACGTCAGCTCTTCATCCTGCAATGGCGTAGGTGCAGCACTATTGCTGGCTATATTCTCAACCTCTTCTTCCATAGGGTCCTCACATCCTATAAAGAAGGTCATTCCTACCTCGGGTCTGTGCATTCCTTCAGATCTTGACCAAATTCTCCCCTAATGACAGACTTGGTTGGGTTAATCAAAGCTAAGACCCCATCCACATCCATCCATCAATCAAAACAAACACACACAACATACAATGCAATTTTAACTGGGACCGACCTAAGGATAGGTTCTAGGTCATTATGTTGTAGGGTGGGTTTGTTGTTTCATTATTTCCCGTAGCTAGGACGTTACACCTCCCAACTTGTATTGTAATGAACATTGCGTTAGTCCGAACGGCATGGTTTGTCCATTACAGTCAACAGGAAATGATCCAATGACTTTGGGCTATAAGTTGGTGAGTTCGCCACTAGGTACCCGAATCTAATGAAAACTGGTGATCCATAGTAACTACCACTACAAAATTGTTGAAAAAGGGGTGCATACACTGTTGTTTGGATGGCACACATTATGACAGTTAAGGAAAGCTTTTAACAATCAATATAAACAACAAATATCATACAACAAAAATATTATACAACATCCCATCAAACATAAATAAACAAACAAACAACTATATCATGAAAGACCATGCAAAACAAGGGTACCTATTTGGTCACTTAAGTTTAATACGAAGCTTAGCCCTCGACGTCCCCAACGGAGTCGCCACTGTAAGAGACCTCGAAAGTTGCCTCTCAAAAAAGAAAGATTTTTGGAGTGCTTTTTAGGGAACCTCTCTTTTTGGGTAAGTGGTATGGAGTCGCCACTTATTTTTTTATACAAAAAAAAAAAAGAAAAGAAAAAAATAAATACATGACTGAATTATTCTCTTCATTGATTGAATAAAAATACATGTTTGAAAATTTGAAAAATTACATGGCTTTGGGTCCTAGTTACAAACTACCAAATAATTACATGACTTTTGTCCTAGTTACATTCTACCCAAAATAAAAATAAAGAAAAGGCTAGATCTACTAATCCAAAAACCTAAATCCTAAGGCTAGGTTACGGAATGGGAAGGTGTTAGGCACCCATTCTGCCCAAATAGAGTCGGTCTTCTAGACTTTTGTGACCAATGTACCTTTCTATGCATGTCATGAATGATATGTTGAACATGTGAAAAAAATTAAATCACTCAAATTTATTTATGAATGAAGACTCTTCTTTTGAAAATAATCAGATCTGTTTTCATTGGTAAAGTTTTCATTGGTAAAAAAAAAAAAAAAAAAAAAATTGATTTTGATTTGTCCAAATACCAGATCTGTTTTGTAGTATGTAAAATAAAAGTGGTTTTTGGAGATAAAAAATTCAAATCTTTGTTTATTACATAAAATAAAGTCTTTTGATTTGAATAATATCAGATCTGTTTTTTTTAAGAACTAAAAAATGGTTTTTGATAACAGAAAATTCAGATCTGTTTTTTTATATGTTTTAAAAGAATGAAAAATATTTTTTAAGAAGAAAGTTTCACTCATAATTTAAATTTATACAACATGAATTAAATAAAACAAACACAAACACAATCATGTTTAATCTTTTTCTTTATTTCAAAAATCTGCATATGTTAAAGAAAAATCAAATTTGTATCTAAGAAAGATAAAAATCAGTTTTTTATTTAAGAAAAATTCAGATCTGCATCTAATGAAGATGCAATTCTGTTTTTGGATTAAGAAAAATTCAAATCTACATCTAAGAAAGATGCAGATCTGTTTTTGTTTTAAGAAAAAGAATTATTCACTTGCAGATTATTGGAATTAAGAAAAAGATCATAACAATTGTATAAAAATCAAGATCATGCTTTAATAAAACAATAAATAATAATTCATGGATAAAGAAAAACATTCATCATCATAAACAAGAAGCATAAAAAGAAAATGTGATTGAAACATTCAACAACAACCTCTTGCATGAGCACTCCTTGTTTTTGAGAGGATGTTTTATGGTTCAAAGACACTTATTCGGTTATCTTTGAAACCTAAAAACCTTAATTTTAGCAGCAAATCTCAGAGAGGATCAGCAAATATCAGGAATTTGAGAGCCTCAAAATGTATGCCTCTCAGAGCGTAAGAAAAAGGTGCTGAATTATGAGACCCAGCCTCTATTTATAGAGGCCAGAAGACTCTAAAAAAGAGCTTCGATGTGTAGAATGTGAATTGGGACTCATTCTTTTGAGAAAAGATCTAAAAGGTTGTGCCTTATCGTCACCCGAAGGGCGTTGGGCCAAAGCCGAAAAGGGGGAAATTCAGCCCTTTTAAAGTGCCGTTCGGCACTCCAAAAGTGCCAAATGGGCTCTTGGACACCGAACTTTCTTCCGTGTTCGGGTGCGTTTTGGACTCTCCTTCTAGGGGTTTGTGATTCGATCCCCGCACCTAGACGTGTTTTCATCCTTAGTCTATGATTTTTTTTTAATCTCTTTTCTAGATAATTCAGGCTTTTTCAGGAATAATTATCTTGTAGATAAATACTCTAAAATAAATCTTGATAAATTTCAGATTATCCACAATTTTATTGTTATCCAATCATCCCTTTTTATTCCTATGCATGCATCCCTATTTTAAACACTAATTATCAACCAATTACAAATTTATTTAATTAATTTTAATTACTTAACCAATCAAAATTAATTGAAATTGATCATGTGTGGTCGACTCTACCTAGACACAATGCATATTGACCATGCAACTTGATCATGCGATATCTTTCAATCCGATGGACTGATTTAGAAACCGGACACACCATTATGACCGTTAGAATCTCAAGATCATTTTTATGATATGCCACGAATGAATTAATACATGTTATGCAAAGACAAATTGATGCATGTAATACAAGGACAAATTGATGCATGTAATGCAATCATGATTTTTGGGGTACATGGATGGTCATTCAAGTCATTCTCCTTGATTAAATCATGGGTACAAAATTGAGTGTCTACAGAATGCCCCTCATTGACAGAGGTTGAAAAGCGAATGTCAATGTAAAACAAAGACACTGATTTTAGCGACCATGATTTAATTGAGGTTGAATTTTCAAGGATTACCTAGCCCTTGAACCTAAAACCTTGGAACATAGAACTAGTGCCTTATCTATTGGAAAAAAAATGAAAATACTTGACTGAGCTGGTAGTTGATGACTCTAGAAATGATTCTTGACCATTGGGGTAACCAAGAGACTTTTCAATCCTGATCTTGAAAATGGATTTGTTTGTGACCAAAGGACTTCTCTACCTCGATCTTGATGAAAGGCAACCAAAGGCTTCTCTACCTTGAAACTGGAGCTATCTGCGACCTAAGGGCTTCTCTACCTTGAAACTGGAGTTGTCTGCGACCCAAGGGTTTCTCTACCTCGATCTAGAGTTTGTCAAAGTGTCGATCAAAGGTCTTCTCTTCTTTAATTTGGAGTTGTTGAAATGGCGATCAAAGTTCTTCTCTACTTCAATCTGGAGTTGTTGAAATGGCGATGAAAGATATTCTCTACTTCAATCTGGAATTGTTGAACTGGCGATCAAAGGTTTTCTCTACTTCAATCTAAACTGTTGAAATAGCGATCAAAAGTCTTCTCTACTTCAATCTGGACTGTTGAAATGGCGATCAAAGGTCTTCTCTACTCCAATCTGAACTGTTGAAATAGCGATCAAAGGTCTTCTCTATTTCAATCTAGACTATTGAAATGGCGATCAAAGGTCTTCTCTACTCCAATCTGAAGTTGTTGACATGTCGATCAAAGGTCTTCTCTACTTCAATCTAGACTGTTGAAATGGTGGTCAAAGGTCTTCTCTAGTTCAATCTAGACTATTGACATGTCGATCAAAGGTCTTCTCTACTTTGATTTGAACTGCTGAAATGTCGATCAAAGGTCTTCTCTACTCCAATCTGGACTGTTGTAATAGCAATCAATGTCTTCTCTACTTCAATCTGGACTATTGAAATGGCAATCAAAGGTCTTCTCTACTTCGATTTGGAGTTGTTGTAATGGCAATCAAAGGTCTTCTCTACTTCAATCTGGAGTGTTGCCTACAAAAAGTCAAAATTTGGGGGCTAGACTTTTAAATTATGAGAGCTTTTTGATCCCACTATTTTTTGAGATGTGTGATTTTCATTTGTTCCTTCCTGATTTGAATCTTTATCAAGAAAAGTTTGATTGAGAAAAGATTCTATTTTTGAGAAACATTTGATTTGTGAAACTTGGAAGTTTTGAAATTGACATATAAAATTTTGAGACTTTGGAACTTGAAATCTAAAATTTTGAAACTTAGAATTTTGAAAATTAAGGTTTGAAATTTTGATCATGAAATCTGAGGTTTGGAATTTTTGAAAACTGAAGATTTGAGTTTAAAATTTGGGCATTGAGAATGTGGAATTAAAAATTTGGGAATGAAAATTTTGAATTGAAAATTTGAAGTTTGAAAGATACTTGAAAACTTTGAAATATATATATATATATATATATATTTTTTTTTTGGGTTGACTGAGTTGACTCAGCTTTTGGCTAAGTTTTAAGTATGGCGGCCAAAATTTTGGCCCCCCACTTCTTTGTTTCTTCCTTTTTCCTTTTTGGTTCATCTTTTATCAACTTCTCTTCCCCTTGATTTTTCTTCTTCATCTCACTATTTCTTCTCACAAAAAACACTTTTCTAAGCTTATTAACCTTCCCTCATCCATCTCTATCAATATTTCTTTAGATCCTTGTGTTTTGAGCATTTTCATCACACACGCATTTTTGGTGAAACCCATTTTCTTTGCATCAAGATGACTTCTTCCTCCAAGGGATCTTCTTTTTTTGCTTTTCATGGTAAGAAATATGATCTAACATTTGATTGGCATAATGATGATGGACATCTTCAAGACTCTAGGACCCATGCTCCATATTGTCATGTAGACACCAAGGTTAGTTTTTTTTTTTCCTTTGGTTTCCTTGCTTGGAAAAAATGTTGTTGCAAATTTCATTGAAAGTTTCATGGTGAGATATTGTCATTTGATTATTTTGAAATTTTTGGGGCATTGCATGATTGGTTATGTTGGAGAATGTTGGGTTTGGAGCATTCTTGAAGTGTTGTTTTTTCTTTGATCATGGTGCAATTTGGACAATGTTCGTGGCTTATGGAATTTTGACAATGTAGGTAGATGGTGATGTTGTTAGATGAATTTTGGTTTGGATTTTGGGAGTATTGGCATTGTGAAAAATTTGTGTTACGCTTATATGAATATGTTCATGATGTATGTGAGAAAAACTTGTTGGCATGTGTAAACTTTGTTTTATGGACATGGCAAAATTTTGTGGGTAAATTTATGGGTATGGAAAATTTTGATTATGGTAAAATTTTGACTATGAAAAATTTTGTTAGGTATGTGATGTTGGTTAATGGAAAATTTTTGTGATTATGATTTTGGCTATGTGAGAATTTATTTGTGCATGGGCATGAACTTGTGGGAATTTTTTTATCTTGGACATGTCGGAATTTTTTTGAATGGCTATGGAAAAAATTGGTAGTTGTGTATGGATGTGTGGAAAATTTTGATTGTGGTGAAATTTTGGTGGGGCATTGATTTTTTGTGGTGGGGGGGGGGGGGGGGGGGGCATTGTTTGTGAGCGGGCTCTAGAACTGAATGGTCGCCAAGTGTTTTTTGAGTGTGGGCATGGAAGGTATTGGTATCTTGGTGATCGGGTGTTGCCCCAAGTTGAACATGGGTATCATCCTACCACAATTCCAACTCCTCCTTGTCACACTGTTCGGTTGGCTAACTTTCTGGCTGATAAAGAGATTGCTCGGGCCCGTAACAACTATATTGTTGCAAGAGTAGAAGGGAATTATTCTGAATTCCTCCAACTTCATCTGCAAGGTTGCTTGGTTGGCAGAACGGTACTTTTCTTCCCTTCTAAAGTCAAATTTTTGATCTTGCAAATTCCTTTTCATATTTCTGCTTGGTAACAATACTTGTATGTTGTATTTTCAGCCTCCATCTTCTGAATGAGAGGAAGGGGAGAGGAAAAGGAAGAGATTCCCTCTCCCCACCATGCTGGTAGTTCTTTTAGTTCCTTTATGGAGACTTATCCTCATTTTCCGGCATGGCAGTATGATGTGATGAATCATGATGGCAGGTACCAAATGTTCCTTGGCCTGATCCAGTATGTTCTTGAATGTTCAATTCTTTGTCCTTATTTCTTCTTAGCTTGTTGAGTGGCTCTTAATCTGATGACTCTTAATCTAGCAAATTTGTGCTTCAGGTTGATGTGGATCTTGTTGAGGAGAGCATGTGGATGATTGGAGGCTTGCAGTCATTGGCTTGCACTCAGTCTTCCCAATATGTGCGCAATGATGCGAGCTTGGTATGCTATGTTGCTTTCTGAGTGTCTTTGGCTTGAACTGTGCTTGATAGTGGAATTAACACTTAATTTTGCAGACTTTTCAGGCACATAGAATGGAAACTACTTATGCTACCAGAAGAACTTTAGAGGAAAGGATCAAGAGCCTCAAACTTGAAAACCATCCATACGATTCTCGCTTTTTCGCCAGTCAAGAAGGAAATACTGAAGGTGGCTCCTCTAGAGGTGGATCTAGGAAATACTTGTATATTTCATTTTTCCAACAAAATAAAAGGAAGTGTTTCTTAGACAATCTTGTATTATTTCCCATGTTTAGCTCTTTGTCCTTGGAGTCACCTTGGATCATGTAGAAACTTTAACTAAGACAAGTTTAGAATTCACTTGATGATGTCTTGTAATGCTAATTTAGACTCATCTGGCTTGGCTCTGCTAGAATCTGCACTTACTTGAATGAGGTGGAGCCGAATGCCCCTAATTTAAAATGAATGCATGATTTTTGGAAATCTTGGTTATGATGATTTAAAAAAAAAAAAAAAAAAATCATGATGATTTCTTTGATTCTTTGAAAATGAATGAGGCATGGGCGAATGCCCCTAGTTTGGAACATAAAACTACGAGTCTTAAAAAAACTTAATTTGATCAATTTTTGAAAACAATGATGCAAGTGATGATTTTTGAAAATAAGTTAGTTAGACACATTAGAATGCCTTAGTTTGACCAAAAAAATATTTTTGTATGTTAAACGATCTTAAAAGAAAAATTGTCCGAGAGCGCGAAATTGCATGGAGTTGCATAAGTGTATGATGGAGTAGTTGCGTGCCACGTGGCGCATGAGGAGTGCCATTCGGCACTTTTGGAGTGCCGTTCGGCACTTTTAGAGTGTCGAATGGCACCTAGCCACGTCACGACGCTCACGCCATGGTGGGCCGACTCCTTATGCTTTTCCCATGCGTGTTTCGCGTTTTTGCATTTTTTGAAAAAAATTTACTTCGTTTGTGGTCATGAAACACTCTCCTAGTCAGCTACAAACTCTCTAAAATCTATTTCAAACCTTATTAGGAATTGATGCAGCTTATTTAAATGAATTCTCCTACAACAAATCTCTGCTTAAAGGTCAGTAAAACATAATAATCACAAGCAAAAGTCATCCATGGCTAGCAATCATAATTTTTCTCATTCAACAATTCATGATATCAATAGATAGGTTCATGGCTTTGATTTCAGTACCAAAACTAATTTTACAGCCTTCAAACTAAAAGGAATTAAGGCTCTGAGGAATGTCAAAATCAAGTGGGACTTCCTTCGTGCTGCTGTGAAATTCTGGGATCCCGAAGATCATGTGTTTCGGTTTAATATTGCTGAACTCTGTCTGACAATTGAAGAATTCTCTGCTAACTTGGGCTATGACCCCAGCAGAAAATCTGTAGCGGTTTCTTGTGATCCTAGGCACAAGGAATCTTTGTCTGATGCTCTCGGTCTTCCTACTTCCATTACTGATAGTATGATTGAAGGTCATATGGTGAATCTTCGTGACATTATCTCTCGGCTGATTGACAAACGCACCTATGGAGTGACCAACAATATGCAGAAAAACTTCGGTTTGGCTTTATGCATGGTGGGAAAACTTTTGCTTTGTTCTAGAAGACGCGGCTTTGTAAATGCCCAAGCCATAAGTGTTGTGAATCAAATTAAAGATGGTGATAACCCTGTTTCTTTGATCTTGGCAGAAACTCTTCTAGGACTAGATGTTGTATGTCATGGTGGGGAAACTCGGATCTTCTTAGGGAGTCCTTTGACTTTGCAGATATGGCTGATGGAGTGACTGGACATGATTTCCAAGCCTACAACTGGTAATTATGGGCCTAGCAGTTTTCTTAGCAGGGCTGTACTTAAAACTGAGTGCCAAACTGAGAGTGACTAGGTGAAATTCTTGGCCAAGAAATCCAGTACCTCCATTCAATGGGACTGCTATTAGTGGAAGTACCCACCCTCTCTATTGCGGTCTCCAGGATCATATCACATCTTCCTTGTTGGGTTGTGGAGGGCAACTTTCTTTAAGGGAGATAGACTCTTGAGGCAATTCAAATATAAGCAAGGAATGCCTGATGGCAATAGAAGAAGACCTTTCACTCCTGTGGACACTAATCCTACTTCTGTGAAGAACATGCTATTGGGTTTGGAGATGGCTGACCGAGTGGACCAATCTTTTGTTAAGGTTCACTTTCACAATATGACTACAGAATACTCTAACTGGTTGATAGACACGATTGTTGACAAGGAGGCTGAGAGGGTTATTATGAGAGAACAGTTTCTTAGAGACAATCGAGAAAGACTTGATGAAGACAACTATGAATTCAAAAGAAGGGACAGGGATGATGAAGCTCCTAACACAGAAGAAATCAGTGATCAACCAAAAAGGAAAAGACTGAAGACAAAGTGACCTTCTTATTTTTTGGATTTGAACATGTTTATTTAGAAGTGGATGTAAAAACTCTTATTTCTTAGAATTATTTAGGATTTGATGGTTAAGGGTTCTATTTAAGGTGTAGGCTTTTGGGATTTGGTTTTTATGGTTTGGCTTAGGGTTTGGGTTTCTTGTGGTTTTTTTTTTTTTTTTTTTCGTTTTTTTTTTTAATTTATTTATTTATGGTTTAGGTGTGGGTTTCTGGATTTTGTGTAGAGACACAGTTTAATGGAATGGTTGAATTTTTGGTTAAATTTTGGTTAATGGGCAAGTGGTGGGTTTTAGGAAATTGTGACCAAACCAATGCATGGTTGCCTACGTACCCCCTTGATAGAAGGATCAGGTCATCACGTAGTTCATTGATGATGGTTTTTTTTTTTTAATTTGCCTTAATTTTTGCCTAGGTCACTCTTTCAGGTTTTCGACCTAGCAAGCTCTCTCACTCTTTTTTTTTTTTCTTTTTTCTTTTTTTTTTCTAACTCTCATTTTACATAGATTGCCTTTTCGGGTTTTCAACCTATCTCTTTTTGTTTTTTTGTTTTTAGTCAAACCTAGGAAGGGAAACAACATAATTTACAACCACTTCAGACATGGTACTTCTTCAGTTGGTCCATGTTGGTTGGCTCAGTGAAATGGTTTGCATCTAAGTCCATCAATCTTATTGCTCCCCAAGAGTATATCTGCTTGATAATGTATGGGCCTACCCAATTTTGCTTGAACTTTCCATTTGCATCTTAAACCGGGGCTCAAATTTCTTTCAACACTAAGTTCCCCAACTTCAAATCTCTGGTTCTCACTTTCTTGTCAAAAGCTTTCCTAAGCCTCCTCTAGTAACCTTGAATATGATACAAGGCCTTGAGTCTCTTCTCATCTAGCATGCATAACTGATCGTATCTGCTTTACAACCAATCTGCTTCAGGGATTTCACTCTCTAGTACTGTCCTTAGTGAGCGAACACCCATCTCAATAGAAAGGACTGCTTCCATCCCATACACCAATGAGTAAGGGGTGGCTCCTGTGGAAGATCAAATTGATGTTCTATACCCCCAAAGTGCATAGGGCAACTGTAGGTGCCAGTCCTTGTAGTTCTTTGTGCTCTTCTTTAAGATTCGCCCTATGTTTTTATTAGCAGCCTCAACTGCTTCAGTAGTCTGAGGACGGTAAGGTGAAGACTTGTGGTGTTGAATGTTGAACTGTCGTAGTAGCTTCTCTGTTTCTCCTTTAAAGTGCAACCCATTGTCTGAGATAACTTCATGCAGTACCCCGTATCTGCAAATGATATTGGTCTAAATGAACTAAGCGACTTTCTTTGAATTCAGGACTTTGTATGAAGCAGCTTCTACCCATTTAGTAAAGTAGTCAATGGCTATGAGTATGAATTCATGGCCATTGGTTGCTGTTGGGTGAATCTTCCCAATTATGTCTATTCCCCATGTAGGGAATGGCCAGGGTGATGTCATGGTATATAGTGGCATGGGTGGCATATGCTTCAGTTCTCCATGGACTTGGCATTGATGGCATTTTCAAACATGAACCACACAGTCGGCTTCCATAGTAGTCCAGTAATAGTTGTCTCATTATCTTCCTTGACAACATGTGTGCATTCATATGTGGCCCATGACTTAACTGATGAACCTCTTCAATTATTTGCTGTGCTTCCTTGGCGATTACACAAATGAGATGAATTCCATCATATGATCTTCTGTAGAGCCTTTCACCACAAATAATGTAATTAGTAGACAACCTCTGGATGGTCAATTGGTCATTCTTATCTGCAGATGGTGGGTATGTCCCATCCTTGAGATATTGTAGGATGTCTGAATACCATTCACCTTCTCCATTCCTTTCCTCATCTTCTTCTATTGTCATGCAGTAGGCTAGTTCTTCTTTTTGTTCTAACACTATTGGTCTAGCTTCATCTTCTTTTGGCCCCTTCATCATGGATGCCATGGTTGCTAAAGCATCTGCAATTTGATTCTACATCCTCGGCACATACTGATATTGGATCTTGCTGAACTTTGATGCCCACTTTTGGAGACAATGATGATAAGGCATCAGCCTTTCTTCTTTGATCTTCCATTTATTATGAATCTGAGAGATTATTAAGGCTGAGTCTCCATACACCTCCATAATGCAAGCTTCATATTCTATGGCATTGTTGGTGGCAGGGAAATTGAGTTTGCCAGAAAATGGAATGTGTGCCCCTTTTGGAGAAATTAAGAGAACTCCAATTCCACTTCCGTTTTGATTTGTTGCTCCATCAAAATACATCTTCCATGATTCTACTTAAATCCCCATGATGTCTTCATCCGAAAAGTCTCCTTGGATCTCTTCAGCTTCTTCTGGTGAACAATGGGCTAAGTGATCGGCAATTGCTCTTCCCTTCACAGATTTCTAAGTCACATACTTAATATCAAATTCTAACAAAAGCAAAACCCATTTAGCTGTCTTCCCATCTTGTACACGTTTTTCCATTAAGTACTTCAAAGGATCCATTTTTGCAATCAACAAAACCTTGTAAGCAAGCATACAATGTCTGAGTTTACAGGTTGCCCATACAAGTTCTACACATGTCTTTTCTAATGGTGAATACTTCTCTTCATAAGGAAACATCTTCTTGCTGATGTAGTAAATTGCATTCTCCTTTCTAGTCTCCTCTAGGTATTGAGCAAGTGAAGCCCCCATTGTTGTATCCGTAGTGGTAAGACATAACAACAATGGCTTTTCAGAAACTGGTGGGACAAGTTTTGGTGGCTTCATCAGATAATTCTTGATCTTTTCAAAGGCTTCTTGGCATTGTTCATTCCATACTGAAGGAACTTCCTTCTTGAGCAGTTGAAAGATTGGTTCACATGTCATGGTGAGTTGAGCTATGAACCTGCTGATGTACTATATCCTCCCCAGAAATCCTCGGATCTCCCTTCTAGTTCTTAGAGGCTTTATCTCTACAATTGCCTTGATTTTCTCAGGATCAACTTCTATTCCCCTCTGGCTTACCGTAAACCCTAGCAATTTTTCGGATGTGACTCCGAAAGCACACTTCTTTGGATTCAACCATAACTTATAGAACCAAATTCTCTCAAAGAACTTCCACAAAGCTGGTATGTGCCCTTCACGGTCTTTGGACTTCACTATCATGTCATCAACATAAACTTCTACTTCTTTGTGGATCAAATCATGCAACAAAGTGGTGGCTGCTCATTGGTAAGTAGCACCAGCATTTTAAGGCCAAATGGCATGACCTTGTAGCAGTATGTCCCCCATGATGTGATAAAGGAAGTCTTCACCGTATCTTCTGAAGCCATCTTAATCTGATTGTATCTTGAAAACTCATCCATAAACGATAGCAAAGCATGACCTGTTGTATTGTCAACTAGTACATCGATGTGAGGCAAAGGAAAGTCATCTTTTGGACTGGCCTTATTCAGATCTCAAAAATCTACACACATTTTGACCTTCCCATCCTTCTTTGGTACCAAAACCACATTGGCTAACCACTCTGGATAGTTGACCACTCTCAGGAATCCTGCATTGTACTGTTTTTCTACTTCTTCTTTGATCTTGAGAGTCCACTCTGGCTTCATTCTTCTTAACTTCTGCTTGATTGGCTTCATGGTTGGATCTATTGGAATGCAGTGCTGTACTATATCTGTATCAATCCCAGGCATGTCTTCATATGACCAGGCAAAGGCCTCATTGAACTCTATCAGTAATGCCACTAATGCATCTTTCTCTGAAGTGGTTAGGGTATTGCCCACTTAGATCATTTTGGGCTCATCATCGGTTCCCAGGTTAATGGGTTAGGTTTCTTCTTTTATAGGTTCTAGGTATCCATGTTTTAATTCCTTATTATTAAGAGTTTCTTTACCAATTTCAGGAATAAAAACATTCAAAGCTAGCAAATAAGTAGAATAAGAAATCATATTAAAAGGGAAAGATTTTTTAACAGACTCTACAGACTCAACTGGAAAACTATCACAAACAGATTTAACATGAATAGAAATACTAGCAGAAATAGACTCAATAGGAATGGAAACAACGTTCTTGGCAGGAGTGACTGGGTCGACAATCTTGATCTTCTTGGCATAAGTGATTGACTTGACAGTCTTGATCTTCCTCACAAAGTCCTCCATGGAGTGGGCAGCTCTTTCCCATGCCCAGTTCTTTAACTCGGTCATGGCTTCCATAATGGCAGGTGGCTCCCAGTAAGCTTCTTCTTCCCTCGGCATCAGTACCAGGGGATCTACATCCATATAATCCGTATCTTCTTCTTCAACCTCCATGTTTGTAGGATTGTTGGTCACAAAAGCATCCAGGCGCTCTATGCTATCCATCCATTCATCAAATAGGTCATGCTTGCCTCTATTCCCAAGTAGGTGGGTTGAGGGAGATGCTCTGACTCACTTTCTTCCATTGTCTCCTCATTACGTTCAGCATTCTCAAGTGTCATGATTCTAAGACTGTGGACCATCAGTTTTTGGTCTAGAGCGGCTAGCCTGGCATCTAGTCATCCTCCTCTTTAATATGTAGGGTTGGCAAACTTGGTTCTGAATCATAATACAACCCCAATTATGGAACCTCTCTTCCATGCTTGTCATACCTACGACCAGACCTTGAACTAACATTAGTGATATCACTCCAATCTGAAAGATGCCCATAGGGATATTCATCATGATACATTTGATTGGCTTGTGCATTCTCCTCCCTTGCATTTTCTAACACATTTATCAGCCTGTATTGGTCACTATCAGTGTCGCTCCACTTGTTAGCTTCAGCATCATCTTCAATATCTTGACCATAGTAGTCCACATCATCATCATATTCTTTATAGAGTAGATCTTCATCTTCATCTTCTCTATCACTAGGGGGTTCACCCCAATCATCTCCACTGTACAGGTTATCATAACTTCTGCTGTTGTCGTCACTATTGGTGCTGCTGTCATCATCATCATGTCCACCATCATTGCTACTGCCGTCACTACTACTAGCACTCTGTCTTCACTTCCATCTTCATCATCACTAGGGGTTGTTCCCCCTTCCTCATCTCCATCATTGGCTCTTAGTCCATACGGGCTCTTCAATGTATGCTGGCAAGCCTCCGAATATTCCTCTTCTTCTATGTCGCAAATATGATCTCCAAGGAGTGTAATCATGGCATCAGGGTCCATGTAATCAGCCCAATTAGTAGGAGCCCAAGTTGCATCTTCCTTCTTCAATTTTGGAACCTTATTGTTGCAATCAAGTAGTATCTCGAACCTTGGCACCATTGTCTTTGTTATAGGATCAAATCTTGGTTTAGGGAATCTCCAATAACGTTGACTTTCTCCAGCTTTTACAAACTTCCTATTCAATGCAAAAGTCACGGTTTCAGATGTTCTGGACAACAAGGAAGTCCTTTTGCTTTGGCTTTGGCTTTGGCTCGAGCCATCTTTCTCACTTCCATCTCTAATAAGTCATCATCAGTGGGCTCATAGCTTAGCTCGAAAGGCGGTGTGGCAGTAGGAATTGCCAGGTCTTAAACAGTTGGCTTTTTCACAGCTCTCCCCAAATTCATCCCAAAAAGGTAGTTCATTCTCCTCATCATTGCTACCACATTGTTGTTACCATAAGGAGCAAAGTCCATTGGGATCTTCTCAACTTCTTCTTCTCTATTTTCAAAACCAGGCCTCTCAATCTCAAAGTCATCTAAAGTCAACGACTCTTTCTTAGAATCAATACTGTAAATAGGCTTAGAAACAGTCAAAGTATCCCCATAGATGGTCACAATAGCCCCTTCATGTGGAAACCGAACCTTTTGATATAGAGAGGAAGGTACAGCTTCTGTGTCATGGATCCATGGTCGCCCAAGGAGCATATTAAAGCATGAGGCTATATTAAGGACTTGAAAATCCACCTTCTTAACCATTGGTCTGATGGTAAGCTCTAATGTTATGGTTCTCAAGACTTTTCTTCTACTGTTGCCGTATGCCCTCACATGTTGATCAGTAAGCACAAAGTCTTCAATGCTTAGACCCAAGTAGCTAGCATTCTTCAAAGGACACATATTCAATGCACTTCCATCATCTATCAAAACCATCGGTATCCCCTTCCCCATGGAATCTATAGTGATATGCAATGGGTCATTATGGTGCTTCCCTTTCTTGGTCAGATCCTTGTTAGAATAGGAAATAGTGAGTTCCCTATTTATGGACCCAATCATAGCACTCAGATCCTGGGAGGTTGTGGTTGTAGGGACTTGAATTTGGTTGAGAAGGTCTACCAGATTTTGTCGGTGTTTGTATAAGGCCATGAGTAAACCCCATAAGGATATGTTGGCTTGTGTCTTCTGTAGTTGCTTAAGGACTTTATCTTCTTTGGCAGGCATCTGCTGGGTGGATCTGTTCAAAGCTTCCACTGGGTTGTCAGTCTCTAAATGTGGGGGTTTGAAGTGTCTCCCCCTTTATGATATGGGGGTTTGAAGTGTCTCCCCCCTCGGTCCTTTCCCAAAGCTGTGATTGGGTAAAGGATTGTTAGTGATGGCCTTGTAGGCAGTGCAATCACCTTGTTGTCTATTAGGTCCTGAATTGCATGACATAGGGTGAAACAACGGTCAGTTTCATGACCAGGGCCTTGGTGATAAGCACATCTTTTATTCACATTAAACCTTGAGGGCAAGGGGTTTGGAATTAGTCTTGGGTCTAAGGGCTTCAGTAACCCTTTTGCTTTTGGCTTGTCATACACTTGGCTCATGGGCATGTACAACACATGAAATTCCCTCTTAGGCCTAGGCCTTTGTGGTACTTGCACAGGTGCAATGGGTGCAATCAATTGATAAGGATCATTTTTATGGATGTTGGAAATTTCTACAGCCTTGGAATTAGATCCTACGTTCTTTCTAAACCTTGGAAGGTCATCAGTCTTTATAGTACCATTGTTTATAGCATCCTCAATTTGGGTTCCAGTAGCAATTAAAGCTTTAAAATTGGGAAAATATTGTGCAAACAAATATTTGTGGTATACAGGCAAAAAATTCTTTACAACCATGGCTAACTGTTCTTCCTCACTCGGCCTACTCATCATTTGTGCGGCCTTGGCTCTCCACTTGGAAATGAAAGTAGAGAAGGATTCTTTCGGCTCTTGCTTGCTAGTCTCAAGGTCTCTTCTTGTGATATCCACTTCCATATTGTACTTGTATTAATTGTGAAACTCTCGGCAGATGTCCTCTTAACTTCTTACTCTTGCATCATCCAGATTGAGGAACCATCTAAGAGCGGCTCAGGTCAGTGTGTTTTGGAACATCTATGCAAGTACATCCTCGGTCGTGCCTAAGGGCTGCATAGCCCTCATATACATCTTTAGATGGGAATTTAGGTAGCCAGTCCCATCAAATTTGCCCAGGGTTGGCATCTTGAACTTGGGTGGCAACCTTGCATTAGGGAACAGGGAGGGAGAATCATAGTCCATAAGTTCCTCCATCTTACAGGCTCGTCTAATCATCTCCTCCAATTTATCCATCTTCTCGTTGATGTTCTTCTCACTCTTTACGGCTGGTGGATCATGATCAGCCTTGTCCTCCTCTTGATTACTCTTGGATTCTGAAACTGTAGCATCATACAGTTCATATCTTCCCTTAGCTAAATTTGACTAGTTACCATGGTGTTGAGTAGCTCTTGGGTGTTCATGGGTTCCTCTGTGTTTGGGTGTGCTCCCTCTTCTGCCATACTGCTAGGAGCTTCAAACTTCTTATGGTTTGAACTGTCTTAGAGGTCAAAGATGGAGTTGTGATGTTGCAACAATGGAGTTTCTGTTGGAAAATCTAGTTTTGTATCTCATACAAAACACACAGCGGAAGCAACAAACATGGATCTATTTCATTCATGATTGAAAACATGCACTACGTAAATTTTAGAATTTAAGAACAAGATAGCGTACCTTGATGCGGTGAAATTCAAAACAAAAGATTATAAGTACTTGGAAACACTTTTAATCTTCACTCCAATTCCACTAATGCCCAAGAAGTGTGGTCTCTCAATCAATACAAGGGAGAAAATAAAAGAGTGGCTTTCTCTCATACATACACACCATTTCACAATGACTGCTCTCTTAAAAATAAAATTTTGTATGTTTCTCCCTTTATATGTAACTGATTATCTAATTGGGCTGGCCTATTGGGCCATTCCAATTGGGCTTAAATGCGTGGCTTGGAGTGGGACCAAAAAGGTCCAATAAGACACTAGCTCCAATGGGCCTTAGGCTTTTCTGTCAACTCTTGACAAGTCCAAAGTTACCATTAACTATATTTAATACCACTATATAAATATAGTTGTACTCTAGGCCTTATCTATAAATTATATCCCAAGACTTTATTGTACATGCAACCCCTTCATAAAATATTCGTAGTAATACAAAGTCATGAATGTAGACTGCCACTTTGAAGATTAATACATCTTAATCCTTGAGTATCCGGTTTAATCCTTTAAGTTATTCATCATATATTTATGAAATCCAATTTCATAAATATATAATTTAGTAAGTCCTTACTAAAGTGGTTGGGCCCAACTCTCTGAATAACCAAACCCATTAAACTTATCTCAAGGGAATATTTTGTATCTCCGTTAAGAGACTATGAATTTCATCTTGAGAATATATGTTCCATCAACACTAAATGTGGCTGCCAAACATACTGAGGTTTTGATTGTGACTTTAGATCTCACTCCTGATATATCAAAGCAACCTACATCTCATGATCAAGTCCATTATTCTCTCAGGATTAAGAGTTCATGTAAATAAAAGTCGTGAGATTTATTATTCATTTGACAATCATTAGGAGAATAATAAATCTCCCAGCGGCCTAGTTCAATATGTTTTAACTCTTAAAACATATCAACATATCAACTAGAAGTCTCCACTTCTATGATCAAGACAAATCATCTTAGTTGATATGTTATAGTCTTCGCAGATGAAACACCAAATTTCATCACCGACTACGAACTACGTTTTGAGTTTACAAGAAACTTGTGATTTATATCTTCTGTGACTAAATCACATAAATCACATACAATGCATCTCATGGATTATGATAATGTCCTATTAGTTCATTTATAGATAGTCTCATATAATTAAATAATTTAATTATTTATGACATGTCAATAAATTGGATTTTAGGGCATAAACCCCAACAGTTTCTTCTATGCTTAAAGGCTTCAGTATTGTGATGGGAGTGACAGGCTTGAAACTAGAGCTACTGGCTTGAGTGTCGGGCTTAGGTTCTCTTTGTAGCCTTCCTTCAGATCTTGACCAAATTCTCCCCTAATGACAGGCTTGGTTGGGTTAATCAAAGTTAAGACCCCATCCACATCCATCAATCAATCAAAACAAACACACACAACATGCAATGCAATTTTAACCGGGGCCAACCTAAGGATAGGTTCTAGGTCATTACATTGTAGGGTGGGTTTGTTGTTTCATTATTTCCCATAGCTAGGACATTACCCCTCCCAACTTGTAATGTAATGAACATTGCGTTGGTCCGAACGGCATGGTTTATCCATTACAGTCAACAGGAAATGATCCAGTGACTTTAGGCTATGAGTTGGTGAGTTCGCAACTGAGTCGGTGATCCATGGTTACTACCACCACAAAATTGTTGAAAATGGGTGCATACATTGTTGTTTGGATGGCACACATTATGATAGTTATGGAAAGCTTTTAACAAACAATACAAACAACAAATATCATACAACAAAAATATTATACAACATCTCATCAAACATAAATAAACAAACAAACAACTATATCATGCAAGACCATGCAAAACAAGGGTACATATTTGGTCACTTAAGTCTAATACGAAGCTTAACCCTTGACATCCCCAGTGGAGTCGCCACTGTGAGAGACCTCGAAAGTTGCCTCTCAAAAAAGAAAGATTTTTGGAGTGCTTTTTAGGGCACCTCTCCTTTTGGGTAAGTAGTAAGGAGTCACCACTTATTTTTTTATACAAAAAAATAAATAAATAAAATAAAATACATGACTAAATTATTCTCTTCATTGATTGAATAAGAATACATGTTTGAAAATTTGAAAAATTACATGGCTTTGGGTCCTAGTTACAAACTACCAAATAATTACATGGCTTTTTGTCCTAGTTACATTCTACCCAAAATAAAAATAAAGACAAGGTTAGATCTACTTATCCAAAGACCTAAATCCGGAGGCTAGGTTAAGGAATGGGAAGGAGTTAGGCATCCATTCCACCTAGATAGAGTCTGATCTTCTAGACTCTTGTGAGCAATGTACCTTTTTATGCTTGTCATGAATGATATGTTGAACATGTGAAAAAAAAAAAAATTAAATCACTCAAATTTATTTATGAATGAAGACTCTTCATTTGAAAATAATCAGATCTGTTTTGGTTGGTAAAAAAAAATTGATTTTAATTTGTCAAAATACCATATCTGTTTTGTAGTATGTAAAAAAAAAAAAAAAAAAAAAGGTTTTTGGAGATAATAAATTCAGATGTGTTTTTATTACATAAAATAAAGTCTTTTAATTTGAAAGATATCAAATCTATTTTTTTAAGAACTAAAAAATGGTTTCTGATAACAGAAAAATCAGATCTGTTTTTTATATGTTTTAAAAGAATAAAAAAGATTTTTTAAGAAGAAAGTTTCACTCACAATTTAAATTTATGCAACACGAATTAAATAAAACAAACACAAACACAATCATGTTTAATCTTTTTCTTTATTTCAAAAATCTGCATATGTTAAAGAAAAATCAGATATGCATCTAAGAAAGATACAAATCAGTTTTTTATTGAAAAAAAATTCAAACTTGCATCTAATGAAGATGCATATCTGTTTTTGGATTAAGAAAATTTCAGATCTACATCTAAGAAACATGCAAATTTTTTTTTGTTTTAAGAAAAAGAATTATTCACATGCAGATTATTGGAATTATGAAAAAGATCATAACAATTGTATAAAAATCAAGATCATGCTTTAACAAAACAATAAATAATAATCCATGGATAAAGAAAAACATTCGTCATCATAAACAAGAAGCATAAAAAAAAAGGTGATTGAAAACAACCTCTTGCATAAGCACTCCTTGTTCTTGAGAGGATGTTTTATGGTTCAAAGAAACTTATTCGGTTATCTTTGAAACCTAAAAACCTTAATTTTAGCAGCAAATCTCAGAGAGGATTAGCAAATATCAGCAGTTTAAAAGCCTCAAAACGTATGCCTCTCAGGGTGTAAAAAAAATGGTGTTGAATTATGAGACCCAACCTCTATTTATAGAGGTCAGAATACTCTAAAAAATAGCTCTGATGTGTAGAATGCGAATCGAGACTCATCCTTTTGTGAAAAGATCGAAAAGGGTGTGCCTTATCGTCACCCGAAGGGCGTTGGGCCAAAGCTCAAAAGGGGGTGTTAGGACATATGTGAATCATGTTAGGAACATATGTCAATATTTTATGTAATTATCTAATACATTGACAAAACGCACTTTACTTGTAATTGGGTAGATCTAGGTTGTGTTTAATACTTCAAGGAACAAGGTTTCAAGTTTAAGTGTTAAAGCCATGCAAATCTGTCCGAGAAACAAGTGAAGAAGTGCTGATTTTTAAATCTCGACAGTTAGCTCAATAGCTAGCATCTATCGAGGTTTAAAAAGCTGTTGAAGCCTGAAGCTCGACAGCTAGCTTGATAGATACCCTATCTGTCAAGGTTTATGGAATTTATTTTTTCAGAGCTAATTTTCATCCAATCCGTGAGTATATGTTTGGGCTTTCTTTTCTCACAACCTTAAACATATATAAGGATTATTTTAAGGGATGTCAAAGGTTACACAAGTTGCGCAAGTGTGAAGCAAAGTTTTGTTCATGCAAATTGTGACCGGAGATAGAATTTGTCCTAGTATATCTTTCTCTTGAAGAAGCTGCTGTATTTGTATACCATAGGGTTTTGTGACCAAGGAGCTTCTTGATCTTCATCGTGTGATGAACTGAAGAACTTTGCAGCCAACATCTTTCTCAAGTTGGTGATTAAGTGTTAGGATTAGTGCCCTTAAATCCTATTGTATGATGTTATGTATGACATTATGTATGACTTAATATTGTGATTAATAAAGTTTTTTTTATTATTATCTAAAATAATGGTAACATGAATATTCGGACATTATCATTTAGTCCATGCGATGCATAGTATGTGATTTATGTGATTTAATCACAGAAGATATAAGTCACAAGTTCTTTGTAAACTCAGAATTTTAGTTCGTAGTCGGTGATAAAATTGGGCATTTCATCTGCGAAGATTATAACATACCAACTAAGGTGATTTGTCTTGATCACGGAAGTGGAGACTTCTAGTTGATATGTTGATATGTTTTAAGAGTTAAGACATATTGAACTGAACCACTGTGAGATTTATTATTCTCCTAATGACTGTCAATTGAATAATAAATCTCACGACTTATATTTACATGAACTCTTAATCTTGAGAGAATAATGGACCTGATCATGAAGTGTAGGTTGCTTTGATATATCAGGAGTGAGATCTAAAGTAACGGTCAAAACCTCAGTATGTTGAGCAGCCACATTTAGTATTGATGGAACATATATTCTCAAGATAGAATTCATAGTCTCTTAACAGAGATATAAAATATTCCATTAAGATAAGTTTAATGGGTTCAATTATTCAGAGAATTAGGCATAACCACTTTGGTAAGAAATTACTAAAGTATATATTTATGAAATTGGATTTCATAAATATATAATGAATAACTTAAAAGGATTCAACCAAGTACTCTAGGATTAAGATGTAGTAATTTACAAAGTGGCAGTTTACATTCATGACTTTGTATTACTACGAATATTTTATGAAGGGGTTACATGTATAATAAAGTTTTAGGATATAATTTATTAATCAGGCCTAGAGTGCAATTATATTTATATAGTGGTATTAAATATAATTAATGGTAACTTTGTACTTGTCAAAAGTTAACAGAAAAGCCCAAGGCCCATTGGAGCTAGTGTCTTATTGGTCCCTTTTGGTCCCACTCCAAGTCACATACTAAAACCCAATTGGAAAGGCCCAATAGGCCAACCCAATAAGATAATCAATTAAATATAAAGGGAGACACATACAAAATTTTTCGTTAGAGAAAAAAGAGAGACACCATTGTGAAATGGTGTGTATGTGTGAGTGAAGCCACTCGATTATTCTCCCTTGCAAACTGATTGAGAGACCACACATCTTGGGCATTAGTGGAATTGGAGTGAAGATTGAAAGTGTTCCTGAGAACTGCTCATCTTTGGTTTTGAAATTCACTGCACCAAGGTACACTCTCTTGTTCTATATTCTGAAACTTACATAATGCATGTTGTCAATTCTAAATGAAGTAGATTCGTTAATTTTCCATTGCGTACATGCATATTTCCAACATTAACTCACGTACTAGGATCCACGCATCTATTGGTTAGTCACGTACTGGGAACCGTGCATTGAAAATGAGAGATTGTCACTACAGAACAAATCCAATTGGGTATTAGGGTAAAGGTTCAACTGTAGGTTGGTATAAGGTACTGAGATTCCTTTACTTGTAACTGCTTGTTTTGATAATAATGGATTCTCAAGAGTGGTGACCTTAAAATCACCCGGTGGGGTTTTTTTTTGTCCTGTAGGTTTTCCCCATTCGTAAACAAATCACCATGTCAATTTATTTTCTGCTGCATTTAGTTATTTGGTGATTTGTTTGTGCTACCATGCGCTTTGCATGTTAATTAACTTAATTAATTCACTTGGCTAAATTAATTGGTTAATTTAGCACAAGGGGTCAATACATTCCTGGCCTATCAAGTGGTATCAGAGCGGACACACTTTAATTAGGGTTAATCTTTGCTGTGTGATCCATTGACCCTTGTTGTCATGGCTGAAACTAGCCTAAAGTGATCTCTGTTTTCAAATACATCTTGTTTTTCTAATCTCTACTTGTTTAAGTGTATCAGAAAATGAAAGTCTAGAAGTTATTTGAATTCTATTATGATGACTATTGGAAAAGATCTCAGATTGACAAAGAAGAAACTAGACTATCTCAAAATGAAAATGTGCAAAGGAGTTCGTCTGAGAAGAGTGAAAGTTAAAGGCTTTGTCCATAAAAGGCAGGTGAGAGAAAACACCATTCCCACTGATCTGTCATCTAAGCATGAAGTATGCCTCATGATGAAGTCCACATTTAAGGTTATGGACATGTGTTTGTGGTACCTTGACAGCGGCTGCTCAAGACACATGACTGGAGACCAATCGCTCTTCAAGGTTTTCGAGTCCAAGAAACGTGGTAATGTCACCTTTGGTGATGGGAGCAAATCACAGATTAAAGGAAAGAGAATCATCTCTCTACCTGGACTGTCAAACATTGCAAATGTTCTATATGTAAAAGGCTGAGAGTAAACCTATTGAGCATAAGTCAGATATGTGATCAAGACTTCATGGTGCTATTCTCTAAAGGGAAATGCCTTGTCATGGATGAGTCTAGGAAGAAACTCATAAGTGGTGTTCGCACTCTAGACAATTGTTATGGCTTGGTTCCTGATGCTGATATTATGTGCAATAGCATTCGTTTACCAAATGAAGACTTATGGCACCAAAGGATGGGACATGCTAGTTACAAACATCTCTCAATTGTATCTAAGCATGAGTCAGTCTTGGGAATACCAAAGCTCAGTAGAGTGAACAATGTGGTGTGTGGACCATGTCAACTTGGAAAACAGACAAAAGCTAAACATCCGGGCACTCAGACATCCGCTACATCTAGACCATTAAAGCTACTACATCTGGATCTCATGGGTCTAACCAAAACCGAGTCTCTTGGTGGAAAGAGATACATCATGGTTGTGGTAGATGACTTCACTAGGTATACTTAGGTCATCCTTCTACGATCCAAGTCTGATGCCCCTAAATACATTGAAGCCTTATGCACAAGATTGCAGAATGAGAAGAGCCTGAAGATTGATCGAATTCAAAGTGATCATTGTAAAGAATTCAAGAACTCATATATGGAGTCCTTTTGCACGAGATCAGGTATATCTCAAGAATTCTCTGCTCTTATTACTCCTCAGCAGAATGGTGTAGTAGAAAGAAAGAATAGGGTTATTCAAGAGATGGCTAGAGCCATGTTGCACAACAAGGATGTGGCTAGAAACTTGTGTGTATTTTAGACCCGGTACCAAGAAACCTCCATATACTCATGGAAGGGAAGGAAGCTAAATGTTAAGTATTTCAGAATATTTGGAAGTACTTGTTTCATTCTAAAGGATAGAGAGAATGTGGGAAAATTTGACTCCATAAGCGATGAAGGAATATTTCTGGGATACTCCTCTACAAGCAAGGCCTATCGGGTATACAACAAAAGAACCATGAAGGTAATGGAAACAGTGAATGTTATTATTGATGAATCTTCAGAATCTAGTTCTAATAAATTTAGTGAGGAAATCCCCAAAGAAATTCTTCCTCCTGAGCCCAAGGAAGTTCAAGAAACTGTTGAACAAGAGCATACATCTCCAAGTACTCCCGATACTCCAAGTGTTGTAGAAGATTCAACAGACATATCTACCTCACCTGATTCTAAAACCCATGAAGAGAAAGGACATTCCTCCAAGATCAAATTGAATCATCCTCCTGAAGTTATTGTGGGAAACATGAATGAACTTACACTAAGGAAGCGTACAGTTGATAAATGTGTTGCTAACTTTGTGTCATATTCTTGTTGTTTGTCACAGGTTGAACCCACTAAAGTTGAGGAAGCTCTTCAGGATGAAAGCTCGGTTGAAGCTATGCATGATGAACTGCTTCAGTTTCAGAGATGATGTCTGGACTCTAGTACCTAGACTGGAGGGTGAACACATCATCGGCACAAAGTGGATATTCCGCAATAAGACTGATGAGGAGGGTAATATGATCCGCAACAAGGCTCGTATTGTAGCTCAAGGATACTCACAAATGGAAGGAGTAGACTATGATGAGATATTTGCTTCGGTAGCCCGTATGGAGTCCATCAGAATTCTCCTAGCCCTAGCATGTCATTTGAAGTTCAAGCTCTACCAAATGGACGTGAAGAATCATAAAGTATGTCAAAACCATTGCCGACTTTGGTGTGTGGTACAGCAAGGACACAAATGATGTCTTAGCTGGGTATTTTGACGTTGACTGGGCTGGGAACACTGATGATAGAAAGAGTACATTGGGGGGTTGTTTCTATGTGGGTAATAATCTTGTCTCCTAGATGAGTAAAAAGCAGAATTTCATCTCATTATCCACTGCAAAAGCTAAGTACATCGCTGCCGGTAGCTGTTGCACCCAACTTCTATGGATGCAAAAACTCCTCCATGATTACGGCATTTGTCAAGAGCATCTTACCATCTACTGTGACAATACCAGTGCCATCAACATCTCTAAGAATCCGATTCAACATTCTCGAACTAAACACATAGAGATTCGACATCACTTCATTCGGGAGCTTGTCGAAGATGGTACTCTTACTCTTGTGCTCATTCACACTGATGATCAGAAGGCTGATTTGTTTACCAAACCTCTTGATAGCAAACGGTTTGAATTCCTTCACCAAAACATTGGTGTCATCTCCATATACTGATTACTCCTTCTTCTCCTTCTTCTTAATGCATTTGCATCTAGTTTTATGCACTGCTTTGTTTAACATGTTTTTGTTTGATTATTTTTCAGTTTTGCCTTCTTCTTCTTCTTTTCATATAAAATAAAATAAAAAAATTGAAAAATCAGAAAAATACAAAAATAGTGTGTGTTTGTGTACATTGGTACTTGTGTGCCTTGGATGGCCATTGAAATAAAGTTTTCTAAACTTTGTATCTTTTGTAGCTTAAATGAGCATCTCTATGCACAACTAAGCAAGTGAGCTTTGTGGCTCATGTTTGTGATGAGTAAGATTAAGTAATCTCTTGTACTTAACACTCGTATCACTCTTTTTGACGGGAAGGACTAGAAAATCCTAAGAGAAAGGCATAAATAACCATCTCACCACTGTTGCCTACCAATCAGGAAATGGCATTTGTATGCTTCGGCATAGTAAAAGTGGAATGTCAAATGCTTAACATCATTAGGTATTTATTTTCTATCCCTTATATGCCCATGCAAGATTTGCTTAAAAGAAAAATATGCAAAGAAAAATGAAAAGCAAAAAGAATCAAAATGCTTTATACATGATTGCAAGCGTGTATTCTAGAAGATGTGGGAGTTATAGGATGTACCTCGAAGGTGATAGTCCCCATCAAACAGTTATGATTATATGTGAGTTAAAGCGATTTTCTCATATCTCAAATCATCATAACATGTAGACACATACGCAATTTTGCGATGTTTTCATACACAACATGCAATATTCTTTGCTACTTTTGATGCATGGGCAGGTACAATGTGATTTGGCCATCACAAGGGATACATGTGTTAATGTATGCTTACTAAACTGTCTTAACTTGTTTTTAAAATATAAAATTGGTTAGACTTGTTTAGTGTGTGTGTGTGCTTTGGATCTATGTGCTTGACATTTTCCTTGTTGAGAGATGATTTTGAGAGCTTAAAATGTTGTTTGGATCATTGGTTGTGTAGAATGCTTGATTGCATTCATATTTGTGTTTTTCTCTTCTTGAAAAACTGTTTTTAAGCAATCTCGATAGCTTCACGATACCTCTCGACAACTATGCTATCTATCGAGACCCTTCAACTGCTTTTTATCGCATTCTTGATAGCTCTTAATAGCTACTTCAATCCATCGAGAAACCTTTTGGTTGCTCGATAGCTACCTCGATCCATCGAGAATCTTTGCTATGGACACCTCTCGTTAGATCCTTGATAGCTCTTTGACAGCTAAAAAGCGCCTTTTTAATTCTCGATACCTCTCGATCCATCGAGAAACTGAGATTTCCTATAAATAGGATCCTCAAGATTTCTGTCCCATTTCTCCCTGATCTCTCTTGACAGAAAGGTTTCTCTCCTTCTCCCAAACACCCAAAACTCAATCTTTTCATTTTCCTCACTTCATTTTCGATCTCAAGATCTTTGTTCTTCATCTGGTATGATTCTTTCACCCTATTTATCATGCATTTCATGATCTTTGACCTAACTTTTGGGGTTTTTGAAATTGTTTGAGATTTTTTCGAAACTTTTGAGTTTTTGTTAAAATTTTAGGATGGGTTTTTGTTCAAATGGTTTTAAAACATCATGCATTGCATCTCACTTGCATTATAACTATATTTTCATGCATTATAGATGTGTGCTATATATGTTGATCTACTGTGTGCTGTTAGGTTTGGATTGGGCTGAGCCCATGATGTATTTACATTTGCATCACATGTTCATGCATTTTCATGCATACGTACCTTTAATTCTTTATATTCTTCTATATTGTGTTGTTGGTGCTTTTCTGATTGTCTCTCTCTCTCTCTCTCTCTCTCTCTCTCTCTCTCTCTCCCTCTATCTCTCTTTCTTGCGTTAGTTGTTTCATGGCACCCAAACGCAAATCTACTCCATCCCAGAACCCTCTTCATTTTGGGGCATCTACTTCTTATTTTGACCCTACACCCTCTCACGTTCGGTTCCGTGATGATAAAGCCCGAAAGGACTTTTTGGAGAACTTTTCTAGACGAGGCATTCATTCAAAATGCCAAGTCATCCTATCGGACTTTTCTGATACTGACCTACCCACTGTCATCTACATTCGGGGTTAGGAGTCACTATGTGGCGCCCCGGTCAGGTGCCCTTCCGTAATCATACAGGAGTTTTACTCCAACATGCACGGATTCGATATTTCTGTACCTCATTTCTTCTCTTACGTTCGAGGTATGCGCATTGTAGTTACTCCCGAGATTGTCTCCGAGGTACAACACTTTCCTAGGGTAATGCATCCTGACTACCCTGGTTGCGATCGTCTGCGGACCGTGTCCAAAGACGAACTCATGTCTCTGTTCTGTGAGACAACATCTTCATGGGGTGATCATCAAAACACCTGATGCTCGACCTTTGCTAAAGGTCCGAGATTCCTGAACATGGTGATGACATTCATTCTTCATCCTTTGTCTCACTATAACACTATCACAGAGCCTCGTGCTCGATTTTTGTTATCATTCTTAGAGGATATCTCTATTGACTTCCCTTCTCACTTTATTCTATCCTTTATAGATGTCTATAGGGATACGGCGGCCCGTGATAAGCTCATTTTTCCTTCGGCTATCACGAGGATCCTTTGCCACTTTTCTATCTCCTTTCCTGCGTTTGATCCTTTCTTCGTCATAGGTGCCATTGACACTACTACCCTTAGACGGAGTGATGCTTGGCTTCACCCGAGGTAGACACAAACTGAGACGGCAGCTCCTCTGGCTTCTTCAGCCCCATCCACCTCCGCTCCCTCTTCTTCTGCGAGTGGTGTGACTCTTGATGCTATCATGGCACAGCTTCAGTGCATGGATGCTCGCCCTGACACTCTCAGTGATGAGTTGTGTCAGGTGAACACCCGTGTCGGCCGTATTGCTCGATGGCAGGCTTGCCTTGGTGGCTTCATCGAGTCTCCCACTCCTTCTCCAGAGGCTTCTGAGGACAAGGACAACGATGGTGACTCTGATGATGATGGTGATGAGGACGATAGTGCTACTCGCCCAGTGATGATGAGATGTCTACTTGAGTTACTTACCCTTTGTCACTCGTGACAAAAAGGGAGAGTAGTTTTGATATGAGAGTAGTCATACATATAGGGGGAGGATTAGCATAGGAGATTTTTGTTAGGGGGAGTGTATATGAGGGATGTAGTGAGGATTTTTGTATCTTTTCTTTTCTTTCTATTTTAGATACATTATCTTTTTTATGTTGGTCTTGTGACCACTAAGTGATAGCAAATATTGTACTTATCTCTGACACATATATTTGATGATGTTGTTATCACATTTCACCTATCTCTCCATGTGTTGTTTCTTTTCTCTCTTTATACACATGTTTCTTATTTACTGTATGTAATCTATTATTTCTGTTTCACACTAAGATGTAGTGATGATTTTGTTTAAAGTGTTTCAAAAATACAAGTTGTCAAAGTCTTCTTGCCATGAACTCTCTTCTTGCAAAGTTTTTCAAGAGTTTGTGTTAGGATAGATTTTATTGTATTCAACAAGTGAATATGAGTTGAGTGATTTATGACTTCTCTCATATGTTCATTTGTTTGTTATGGTTTTGTCACGGATTGCCAAAGGGGGAGATTGTTAGGACATATGTGAATCATGTTAGGAACATATGTCAATATTTTATGTAATTGGCTAATCTTTTGACAAAACGCACTTTACTTGTAATTGGGTAGATCTAGGATGTGTTTAATACTTCAAGGAACAAGGTTTCAAGTTTAAGTGTTAAAGCCATGCAAATCTATCCAAGAAACAAGTGAAGAAGTGCTGGTTTTTAAAGCTCGACAGCTGGCTCAATAGCTAGCATCTATCGAGGTTTAAAAAGCTGCTAAAGCCCAAAGCTCGACAGCTAGCTCGATAGATACCCTATCTGTCAAGGTTTATGGAATTCAGTTTTTCAGAGCTGATTTTCATCCAATCCGTGGGTATATGTTTGGGCTTTCTTTTCTCATAACCCTAAACATGTATAAGGATTATTTTAAGAGCCGTCAAAGGTTACATAAGTTGCGCAAGTGTGAAGCAAAGTTTTGTTCATGCAAATTGTGACCGGAGACAGAATTTGCCCTAATTCATCTTTCTCTTGAAGAAGCTGCTGTGTTTGTACACCATCAGGTTTTGTGACTAAGGAGCTTCTTGATCTTCATCGTGTGATGAAATGAAGAACTTTGCAACCAACATCTTTCTCAAGTTGGTGATTAAGTCCTGTATTGGGATCTGCGCATCTATTGGTTAGTCACATATTAGGAGTCGTGCATTGAAAATGAGAAATTTTCACTATAGAACAAGTCTAATTGGGTATTGGGGTAAGGGTTCAACTGTAGGTTGGTATAAGGTGCTGGGATTCTTTTACTTGTAACCGCTTGTTTTGATAATAGTGGATTCTCGGGAGTGGTGACCTTAAAATCACCCGGTGGGGATTTTTTTTCCTTATAGGTTTTCCTCATTTGTAAACAAATCACCGTGTCAATTTATTTTCCGCTGCATTTAGCTATTTGGTGATTTGTTTGTTCTACCACGTGCTTTGCATGTTAATTAACTTAATTAATTCACTTGGCTAAATTAATTAGTTAATTTATCACAAGGGGTTAATACATTCTTGGCCTATCAGGGGGAAATTCAGCCCTTTTAAAGGGCCGTTCAACACTCCAAAAGTGCCGAATGGGCTCTTGGAAACCGAATGTTCTTCCGTGTTCGAGTGCGTTTTGGACTCTTCTTCTTGGGTTTTTTGATCTGGTCCCCGCACCTAGACGTGTTTTCATCCTTAGTCTATGATTTTTTATCTCTTTTCTGGATAATTCAGGCTTTTTTAGGAACAATTATATTGTAGATAAATACCCTAAAATAAATCTTGATAAAGTTCAGATTATTCACAATTTTATTGTTATCCAATCATCCATTTTATTCCTATGCATGCATCCCTATTTTAAACACTAATTATCAACCAATCAAAAATTATTTAATTAATTTTAATTGCTTAACCAATCAGAATTAATTTAAATTGATCATGTGTGGTCAACTCTACCTAAACACAATGCATGTTGACTGCACAACTTGATCATGCGACATCTTTCGATTCGATGGTCCGATTTGGAAATCGAACACACCATTATGACCGTTAAAATCTCAAGATCATTTTTATGATATGCCATAAATGAATTAATACATGTATGCAAATACAAATTGATGCATGTAATACAAGAACAAATTGATGCATGTAATGCAATCATGATTTTTGGGGTACATGGATGGTCATTCAAGTCATTCTCTTTGATTAAATCATGGGTGCAAAATTGAGTGTCTACAGTAACATGGAAAGTAAAAAAGACATGAAAGGTACATGGAAAAACCTTTTGAAAGGGATGAAAAACCACGGGTGAGCAAGGGAAATGGCCTTTCCTCTCTTTTGTTTTCTATTATGTAAAGAAAAATGAAGGTTTTTGTACAATGGTGATGTTCCTTCCCAGAGGATACCTTTCTCTCTACCTTACTTTCCCACCCAAACTTTCTAATTTTTCTCTTAGTTTCTCTCTCTTGGTTCTTGCCCTAATGGTTCAACAACATGTTCCTCTTATAGTCTGAGGAATGCTACCAAGTACATAAGGATACGTGTCAAACCATGATTCCTCCATTTGAATCTTGAAATAGCTACTGTACTATGTAGTGGCTGGAAGAAAGATAAAGCACACCAATGTCAAGGTAATGGGACTGAGGGTAGCTCTGCTACTACACGGGGGGCAAACCTTGGACAAGGAAAGGGACATCAAGGATATTAGGAGCGATACACGTGTCTTTAACAGTCGTGTCTTTAACGGTGGTCCAGCACAAGCCCAAGCAATATGGGGTGTTCTATAGCATTTGATTATGGGGGGTTGCTATCTCCTTTTTGTGCAGGTACTGGTTGTCCATGTCAGGTGCAAATCTCACACTTTCCCAAGATAGTCGCACCATTGGCACAGGCCAAAGATCTCTTCTTCAACCATTGTTCCTTTTCCTTTGCTCACAACTGTTCCACATGTACGGCCTGGATCCAGCCATGCCAGCATTCTCACATGCCTTGGCTGGTGTAATGTATAGGTATGGATAATGTTTTTTTATGCATCTAGAACAACAAGGTGAAAATTTGACCAACATAACAAAAGTCCCCCTAACATACCCACCCTACCCACTTCTTCAAAATTCTCAAAAGACCATCTATGTGTCCAGTATTTGCATTTACCTTCCTTCTTTGTTTCCATTAAAAACATAATTGTGGTTTTTGTGATTGGACAATCTTGGAGCATAGAGTAACTACAAAGGCATTGCCTAGACCCCTGCAATTCCATGCCAAAATCCCCATGCTTGCTACGAAGGCCTTTCATGGGCCACCTCCAATAGCCCCAAGTTGGACAGAAGTTGTAGAATTTGGGAAAACATCGAGCTTGCTTGTTGCTGCTGAGAGTGTGGTCTGGTCCAAATGAAGTTTGGTTCCCTGTGTTGGCTAGGATTGTCTGAGATTCTAATTCTAATTATAAACTCATTATTTTCAATGCCATTGTGTTGTATAGATTCTACTACATTAGACACTGCCTCTGCTTGGTTATAAAATTCCCCTTGAGTTTCAATACTAGAAATCCCCTAGTGCTGGTTGATTCTTCTTCGGCATGGACTACTTGTACCTTGTACTTCATCACATCTTTACCGTTTGGGTGAAGATTTTTTTGGCCATTGGTATTGCAGCTTGTTGAAGGACAACTTGGGGTCGTACAACATGATCTCTATGCTGGTTTGCTGGGTTCCCAAATTAAAGTCTGTGTTACAAGTTTGCTAGTTGACCAGAGCAGCTTCAAAATGATTCCTAAGATCATTTGGTTGCCTAATGGAGAGGCCATGTAGCTGTATGAACCTTTGTGCTAGCCCTTGAAATTAATTTAGAAGGGAGGCAGGGCTTTGGATTTTGTAGCAAAGGGAAAGAAAGACTGATACTGCTAGTTATGGAGTGATCTCCCAGATGTGAGTGCTAAACTCCAGGTTGCCCACAGTACTATTTGTATGTTAGCAAGTAAGGTTATAAGACATGCTTGTGTTCTCATATTGAGCCTCCCTAGGAATCATTCTAGTGAAAGTAGCCCTAGTAACTTGTAAATCCTCGTTGTCATGAGTTGTTCCACTACTTTCTCCTGTTTGAAAGTTCGAAAAATTTCATTCTTCTGGTGAAGTCTCAGCCATGGTGACTTCAGGGTTTTCTGCAAAAATCATCCTAAAGTCAAAACTTGAGAACTCTTCTCTTGTAAACCTTGGATAGCTTGAGTAGGATGCCTCCTAATCCATGAAGACTAGCTCTGCATTAGTCAACCCACGAAAACCTTCTTTTACTTCCACCAATCTAATATTTGAGCCTTTAGGAGGATCCCATGATTGGTTTTTTCTGTTATTGGTTTGATCTGAGGTCAGTTGGGTTGTATTATTTAAGGTAGCATTTGGAGGGTCATTCTCATCATCAATATCAGAAAGGAAAATTATTTCCCAAAGGCTGTCATTTGTGGGACTCTTAAGGATTTTGAGCATCCAGGTCACTAAAGTCTCTTACCATGAACCTATCAAAACTCGCAGGACCAAGCGTAGTCCTCTAACTTTGAAAATGGTTCCTAATATTTTCACCTAGATAAGGTAGATTGTTGTTTTGGAGTGGCTGATTTTTGGGTTGTTAATGACGGTCGGTTTGATGTTGGTTGTTTGGTGGTTGAGGAACACCAGGTTGTTAGTTGTTAGGGAGGCCTACTGGGCTAGGTTGTGACTTAGCTTCGTATCTGACTCAAGTTGTTCTTCTGCTAGGATGGCATTTGAAAGCTCTTATGTCATCAGTGTAGATGACGTTGGTGATGTCCAGGGAAAACTCAATCGGGTAGCGAGATCGTGTGCAATGTGCTTGATCTCTAAGTAGCTCTTCCACATCCATCAAGTCCATATGACATTGGCTATGAGAATGTCCAATCAAACCACATTTTTTGCAGAATTGGCCATCATCACGCTTTAGAATGAACCCAGCAACTAGAAGGAACCATGGATCAATTCTCACTGGCAATCTTAAGAAATGGATGTTTCGAGGGAAGGTGGGCTGCCAATCCATAGAAACATATTCTCCAATTAAATCACCCATAAAATGTGCCAATTCAATGTCATGAAACTCCAATGGTTGATTGTGCACTTGAACCCAAGTTGTAAAGAAATTTAGCTGGATTCGATTTAGAGCTAGATTGGGAGTCCACTGCTCCACTACAAACAAAGCACCATCAACGGACCAAGGTCCCTCACGGAGGATATATTCCTAGTCTGTTGGATATTCAAAGTGGATAATGTAGAAACTCTTTTTTCTACCTACTATTCAAATGCTACCTCTAATTCTCCAGGCAAAGTTTAGAATGGACTGCATTCTTCTTACAAAGAAATGAATTCTATCAAGAAGATATCCCACCAAACATTGCCTCCAAAAAGCTCTATTCCTCTCTAGGGAATCTCTGTCTACTTGAATGACAGGTCCCCTGCGAAATATGGTATTGGGAAGGATGTCATCATTGTTGAGGTTTTGTGTGTCACCCATTTCTTCATCATCTTGCCAAGCTTCAGAGTTGTTGCTATCACTCCATCCGATTTCTCTATTATTCTGACTTGGCTCTATAGGTTTAGAGTAGAGGTGATCGGATTGGTGATGGGCAGGGGTGTAGGGTTTTTCCTTTACTGGGTTAAGGTGACTAGAGTAGGGGATAGATTTTTGGGGTGGTATGTGGGGTGAGTTGTTTGTAATCCAGTGTATGCTGTTATTCAGGATGTTCAGAGATGGGTGAAGCTTTGAAGTATTTTGTGGGGTGAAAATCATCTATATGAGGGTGGTGGAATGATTGCTTTTGAAATTTCATTGGTTGTTTCTACAGTGGATCAGTAGAGTTTGCCTGAATAGTGGGATAAGAGTAAAACAGCTGGGTTGGGGAGCAAGGATCGTAATTATGCATGTGTGGAGAAAGAGACACTGTACCCAGTTTGATTAGCTATCAAAATGGATGTTTGAGTTCCCCATACACAGCCGTCTTTGGGTTTCAGGAGTGAAAGCTCTAAAATGTGTTGAAAACACAAGAGCTGTTTAGACCCCCCAATTAAAATTACGGCTTGATTGATTTTACACAAACTTAATATTCAGTGCGGAAACGTGTAAACACAAGCGTATAAGCAATAAGCTACTCTAATCCATAAACTAAGCAACACAGCAGTATAATGGAATATAAAAGAGTAGGGAAGAAAGATGCAAACACAGAAAACACCAAGATGTGTTTTCGAAGAGGAAACCGAAGAACTCGGCGAAAAACCTCTCCGCCGCCCTCCAAGCGAAAATCGATCCACTAGACAATCAGTTGGGATATATGAGTAAGCAAAAGACCCTCCAAGCCTAATCTACCCGATGCACCTAAGCCCTCCAAGCTCCTACTCCAACAAGGCTTCTCGGAACCGTGTCTTGTCTAGTTCTCCGGATCCCGCAACAAGCTCCATGTTGCATCTGCCATCCTTGGCTTCTTCCAATGCTTCCCAGCAGCACCAAAACGTCACTCAACACTCCCAAAAGGTGTGGTAAGTGTTTGGGCTATCAACCTCTCAATGGTGTGGAAATGGAGAGGGAAGGGTTGAGGAGATACCACAAGCAAGTGTATAGAGAAAGGTGGGGATGACAATCTCTAATTGCAAATGTGTTTGGCTAGGGTTTTCTCTCTGAAGCATTCCTCAACATTTGTGGGTAATGGGGGTTTATATAGGATAGGTGCAGAATGTGTGAGTCAGTCAGTACAGGCTGGCAGAACAGCATGTCTCGCAGGTGTCTCGCGGGAAGGCCTTACCCGCGAGATACTCGCGAGAGACAACTGTCTCCACCTGGCCTGACTCTTCGCATTCCAGCATGTGCAGGGCACATGCCTCACTTCGCGGGAAGCTTAGTCGCGACATACCCGCGAGATTCCATCAGCTTCCACTTTGCTTGAGTCTTCACACACTCTCTATCACACACCCCTTACATCAATTCCCACAACAAATACAGGGTATAAACAATTGATAGTAAATACAATCAAATTTGGCACGGAATAAAAGCCAACAAAACACATAGTTGTAAATCACAACTTTACAATCTCCCCCTTTGGCTATTCCGTGACAAAACCCTAAAACAGACTCTAGACTTAACCGTGAGTTTGGGAACACAGGCAAAACTCACTCACACTTAATTCTAGATTCTGATAAGCTCTTGAAACATATGAACAAGTAACTCCTGAAACACAACAACAAAAATATTATCATTGTATGCAGAAAACTTGAAAAGCATATGGAGTATTAAGAGCATGATCAAGCAAGATGAAATAGAGAACACTAGATCATGGCAAGATCAAACAAGTAATCACTATACACAAGCAATTACTATGTTCATTCACACAAGGAATGAACATCCGGATATGCAAGATGATGAGCTCATGTGAAGAGTACCATTTGCAAATCCAACACTCAACCAATGCAAAATACTTGAAGTATTTGCATCTAGGAACAATCCTACATGGGCACAAGAGTGTTCATCACTCAACCAATGCATAGAACGTATATGCATCTAGGAACAATCCTACTAGGGCACAAGAGTGATGTATTGAAGTAAATGTATGACATTAAACTTCAAAAGCACAAGCATAAAGGCTGCATAAGCAAAGTATTGCAAATACATGGCACAAACCATAAAATCCTACAAAACATGCAATGAAACAAAACAACCCTTAAAGCTTACAAAAGCGACATGGGTACATGCAAAGTATGCTACAAAGCATAGAGAATAACACAACAAATGTCTGAAATAATACTTAAATAAAGTGTAGTATCAAAGCTTTAAACCAAAAGCAGTAAAACAGTTATAAATACTAAAAATACTGAATAAAAAACCGTCTTTTAAACCAATAACCAATGCTACTGTGTATCTAGGCTATGCTCCCCCTAACACTGTGCAAGCTCCTCCCCCTTTTTGACCAGAATGGCCAAAGGACTAGAACGGCTCGGGCTCCGAATCAGAGCCATGAGTGGAAGACAACTCCTGAACTTGCGATGCTAATGCGGTGATCTGCCCCTGAAGATATGCGAACTGATCTGCTGTGTGCTGCACATGGGAGTCAAGTACTGTCGACATCTGGTCCATCTTAGCAAGCAACTGATCAAGTTTGCTTAAGCCTGATGGTGGAGCAGAAGATGATGGCTGTGCAGAGGGTTCTGGAGCCGATGTGAACCTGTCAATCTCTTCCTCTGTATCTTCAGCTTCCTCCTGCTGAACTTGTCGAGGTGGTGGTATGGTATGCACACCAGTCTTGGATCCTTGAATGTGTGCAGTGCTCCTAGTCAAAGTATGACCGCCAATGGGATAATCCCTCGGAACAACTGTGAGACCACTGGGTAGCTTGAGCTTTGTCTTGGCAATCAAACCCATGATCAAAGAGGGGAACGGCATCACAGTCCGTGTATTCTGCTTTGTGATGCTCTTCTTCAAGACATGCATGATGTGGCCACAAATGTCAATCTCCTTATGTGTGAAGAGATCATACAGAAATCTTGTTCTCGGAGCAGATAGAGTGGTGAGATTGGTGACTGGATATAGATTGTGAATCATCACATAGCTCAATGTCCTCATTTCTGGAGAGAACTTGAGAGTGTCCATGGATGATTTCTTCGATACACCACCAAGGATTTTGATCATCTCATCAATCTTACCCAATCTGTCCTCATAAGCAACTGTGATTTGCTGAGATGGAGGACGAGTCTCCAAAAAGTCTTGGATGCTCTCTCTAGTAATCTGAAACTCCTTGTGTCTCACCCAGCCCTCAATGCGATCTCCGTTGACAATGGCATTAGAGAAGAACTCTTTGATGATCTCTGAATAGACCACTCCAGTTGGGTTCAGCAGTTTGGTCCAAGTTCTATCTTTGAACACTTCAGGGATGAAAGTGTCCTCAAGAGTCTCTAATTGGACTACCCGTTCCATGATGATCGTCTTGTCCTTGTAGCAGTCATTGTACTTCATATCAGCCTCTATAGACCGGAAGTGTTCTGAATCAGTTCGGGCTCTCTTTGAAGTCGATTTCTTCCTAGCTGCATGCTTGGTGGGAGACATCTGCACAAATTCACAAAGCAGAGAAGGAACAACAATGCACAAACACAAAACAGAAGACAAACTTCATTAGATTCAAGTTAGTGCTAAATCAGACATAGACTAACTGAAAAACAGAGCATGATAAACACCAAACATCATGGTAAGAGACTCCAACTTATAAGGGATAACTACAATGCAACAAATTAAGAAATAGTGCAAGAGTGTGTGTTTGTGAGCATGTGCTGATGAGTGTGTGCGGCAAGAGATGCATGAGGGTGCCTAAGTGTGCTTAGTTGTGTGTCAAAAATGTGCAACATGAACAAAGTGATTGAAACACAAAATCAATGACCAAATCAAGTAAAATAAGATCATACAAGTGAGAATCCATTGATTGAAATCACTTGATTTCAAAATAGCACAAAAATGTCACTCGGACATTTTGACAAACACTTAGTGTGCATAAAGGCAAAAACTACATGAATAATGCATGAACATGTGAAAATGTACCCTTAATACATGATAAAATGCCACAAGGGGCCAACACAAGTGCAGAAACAACTAATGGAACACAGCCCAATCAAAAAAAATGAAAAAGATTCACCCAATTTTGAAAACCAACCCAAAGTTTCGAAAATCCCCAATTATCAAAGCCCTAACAAAAATTCTGCATAATCTAAGTAAAACTTGAAAGGAAATAGTTAATAAACATACCTTGAAGAAGAAAAATGCAGAAAAAGTGCTTGGATTGAAGGGAAATGAATGGAATAGTGATTTTGGGTTGAAAGACTTTGAGAGAGGTTGAGCGAGGGAAGTTTGATGGTTTTGAAAAACTGTCACATCAGCTATATAAAAACTGAAAACACGCGTTTTTCGCGGGTTAGAGAGTGGCGACACAGTCGCGAAACAGTCGCGAGAAGAGCCACTGAAGCATAAAAATTTTCGCGAGAAGCAATAGGTCGCGAAACAGTCGCGGTAACTTCTGTCTGAAATTGGAAAAATCCAATTTTAGCCAAACAGTATTTCGCGAGTAGCTTTTGGTCGCGAGACAGTCGCGAAACAGTCGCGAAAGTTTCTGTGTGACATGTTAAAAGAAAAAATTCCCTCAACTCCTTTTCGCGGGAAGCTCTAAGTCGCGAGCTTCTCGCGAAACAACCCCTGAACCAGTTTTTGAAGACACACAAAAACATGTTTTTTTTTTTTTTTTTTTTTTTAAAGAAAAACAAATGACACGAAAGTAGAAAATCACTTTCAAAAACAAATAAAACAATCAAAAATCTTTTTGGGTTTGATCAACAAAGATTGAGCATGTGAAAACACATTTAAACAAGTACAATCACACAAATGAATAAGGCATTCATTGAACATAGACTTGTGTGTTGTGTGTGAATATCAAAAATGAGATAGTCCTTAGTCCAATGTGAAGCTTCAATGATCAATTCAATCAAGGCATACACAACTAGCACTAGATTATGTGATCTATCTCAATTATAGAAGCATGCATATATGACCTCCCACACGTACTTGACAACAATTCATTGAAGCTTTTCATTTGGCTCCATATTTAACATATCATTTGCAACTTTTGAGCAAAGAGAATCTCATGTAGAGAAAGATGCCTGAAATTTTTGATATTTCAATTTATGAGTTAGCCTTTGGCTTGTTGGGCATCATACATTTTATTTTGGTCGCTTTCCCTTTTTCCTAGTCGAATACTAGTTTGTGCGACAGGCTTTTGCAGCTCTATATCTCTTTTCATTTGGAGATTTACAATTAGAGAGCTCTTTTAAGCAAAAAAAAAATAAAAGTGGGAAGATATATAGGCATGAGTCTATGCATGTCTCAAGATCAACAAAAACATTCACTAATCATTCATGACAAGGTTGAAGATCTATTTACAACAGTCACATAGATTTCAAAATTTCTTCCATAATGATATGAGTGCATGAGAGACAAGCTAAGCTCATTAAATGCACAAAGCCATAAGTACAAAGGTACAGGGCAAAACATGCTTTGAGACAAAACTCAACAAAGCGATCAAACTTTTTGGATTTTCTATTTTTTATGTGATTTTGAATTTTTTGAACATACCCAAAACAGAACAACGAAAAAAATAACAAAGACAACCGGTACAAATCAACAGGACACAATAAAAAATGCATGAAAAAGATGCAACAGCAAATGTCCCTAAATATTGAAAGAATTTATGCGTGGACATGTTATAATGCTTATGCATGAGCACCCCTTTTCACCCACACGTCACGTGCATTTGGGGTGATATCCTTAACGGATTGGGTACGAGAATTTGGACTATCAAACCTTCTGGTGAAACTCTCCAAGCAGGTGGTGAAGGCACCAATCATTTTCATCACGTCCATCATGCCAGGATCACGATTCTGACTTCTCGGTTGTTCACTACCCCAAGACCTCATGTCATTTCTCCTTCCTCGTGACCGAGGTGCGCTTGAATTGTTGTCTGATCTCAGCTTTTGACAGTTGGGTCTGGTATGTCCTTGCATTCCGCAGTAATGACACACATAGTCCGTTCTAGGATTCCGTTGTGATCTTGGGAGAGATCTTCCTCTGGTTTCATGTCTACCCATGGAGTGATTTCGGGGCTTATTCACCATTCGTTGCTCACTTACATTCTTCTTCTCAGCCTTCACATTCTCAGGGATGGTTTCTTCTACAATAGGCTTTGCGGCCTTCACAAACTTCACTTCTTTGGTAGCTTTGGCTGATGAGCTGCTTCCTCCGGTGTATCCCAACCCGGACTTGTCTGAAGAAGGTTTTTGAGATAAGATAACATCATCTAACTTCTTGGAGGAGACTCTCTCTATCTTGGCATGAGCTTGTACTACCTCTTGCTCAAGAAACCTCACCTTCGTATAGGCTTCAGACAACTCGCCATTTAATGTCTCAATTTCGCACTTAGCCTCTTTATATCTGACCATGAGACTTCTGTAATCTTCCTCAGCCTTCTTCATTTTCCTCACAGCTGCCTTGGCTGTTCTGGTATACTCTCCAGACTTCTCAAGAAGTAAAGAATAATTTTCTTGAAGATTAGCTGTATTCTCTTCTTCTTCTTCAGCATCTGATTCATCCACATTCCCAATAGACTCTGAATCTGAATGCTCACCAAGCTCCTTCACAAGAGTACCCAAGTCATCCGACGACTCCACATGAGCAATGGTCATGAATGCGGAGTAGTTTCCCTCTCCGTCACAGCTCTCTTTCGAGTCAGAATCAGAGGATTTTGAATCACTGAGTGTTGTGGCATAAGCTTTGCCTTTTCCCCTTAGAAAATTTGGACACTCCTTCTTTAGATGTCCATGGCCATTGCACTCATAGCAAATAGTTTCTGAAGAAGGTTGAAACTCCCTCCCTTCTTTTCTTGGAAACTCTTTCCTATCACCTCTTGAAGATGAAAATTTTCCTTTGTTGAATGGTTTCCCACTGTTCTTCATCTTCAGAAATTTTCGGAAGTTTTTCGCAAGAAATGCTACTTCCTTCTCCACCCCATCTTCTTCGGAGGAATCACCCATCCTTTCGGTGATGGTTTTAAGAGCAAGTGATTTACTCATCTTATGAGAAGGCAGTCCCATCTGATATTTTTGGAGAGACCCAACTAATTCTTGGATTTTAATCTCATCCAAATCCTTGCTTTCCTCTATGGCTGTAACTTTTGCTCTAAAACTTTCAGGCAAGGACCTCAACACTTTTCTCACCACCTTAGCATCTTCAATCTTCTCCCCAAGATTGAGTTTAGCAATTACAATTTCATTGAGCTTCCCATAGAATGAATCAAACGGTTCATCATCACCCATCTTGAGCTCTTCAAATTTTGTGGTAAGCATCTGAAGCTTTGTGTCCTTAACTTTCTTTGTACCTTCATAAGTGGTCTCCAAAATCTCCCAAGCTTCTTTGGCTACCGTCATGTGAGAGATCCTGTGGAATTCATCAGGAGACACAGCACAAAATATAGCATTTAAGGCTTTACTATTAGCATTGGCTGCTGCAAGAGCCGCCTTATCCCAATTAGCCTTAGGAGCTTCCGGCTTAGTCCAACCGAGCTCAACCGCATCCCAAACGGTGTCTTCTATAGAGCATAGAAATGCTCTCATTCTGACTTTCCAGAATGCGTAATTGTTCCCATCAAAAAATGGTGGAACATTGAGCGATTAAGACCGGTCCATCTCAAATAGGGTCAAGGATCACACTAAGGTGTTTAAACCAAGCAAGTGTACCCGCTCTGATACCAATTGAAAGCTCTAAAATGTGTTGAAAACACAAGAGCTGTTTAGACCCCCCAATTAAAATTATGGCTTGATTGATTTTACACAAACTTAATATTCAGTGCGGAAACGTGTAAACACAAGCGTATAAGCAATAAGCTACTCTAATCCATAAACTAAGCAACACAGCAGTATAATGGAATATAAAAGAGTAGGGAAGAAAGATGCAAACTCAGAAAACACCAAGATGTGTTTTCGAAGAGGAAACCGAAGAACTCGGCGAAAAACCTCTCCGCCGCCCTCCAAGCGGAAATCGATCCACTAGACAATCAGTTGGGATACATGAGTAAGCAAAAGACCCTCCAAGCCTAATCTACCCGATGCACCTAAGCCCTCCAAGCTCCTACTCCAACAAGGCTTCTCGGAACCGTGTCTTGTCTAGTTCTCCGGATCCCGCAACAAGCTCCATGTTGCATCTGCCATCCTTGGCTTCTTCCAATGCTTCCCAGCAGCACCAAAACGTCACTCAACACTCTCAAAAGGTGTGGTAAGTGTTTGGGCTATCAACCTCTCAATGGTGTGGAAATGGAGAGGGAAGGGTTGAGGAGATACCACAAGCAAGTGTATAGAGAAAGGTGGGGATGACAATCTCTAATTGCAAATGTGTTTGGCTAGGGTTTTCTCTTTGAAGCATTCCACAACATTTGTGGGTAATGGGGGTTTATATAGGATAGGTGCAGAATGTGTGAGTCAGTCAGTACAGGCTGGCAGAACAGCATGTCTCGCGGGTGTCTTGCGGGAAGGCCTTACCCGCGAGATACTCGCGAGAGACAGCTGTCTCCACCTGGCCTGACTCTTCGCATTCCAGCATGTGCAGGGCACATGCCTCACTTCGCGGGAAGCTTAGTCGCGACATACCCGCGAGATTCCATCAGCTTCCACTTTGCTTGAGTCTTCACACACCCCTTACATCAATTCCCACAACAAATACAGGGTATAAACAATTGATAGTAAATACAATCAAATTTGGCACGGAATAAAAGCCAACAAAACACATAGTTGTAAATCACAACTTTACAAGGAGTTTAGAGGGTAATAATTAAGAGGGAGATCTCACGTGGAGTAGGCGTGGGTTTAAAGCTGCTTGAAAAGGGGAGAAAAGTAGTAGGTAAATAGAATCTATAAAATTGGGTTTTGTCTGTAGAGATTATCCAAATCACTCTAGGCCAAAACCAAAGCACAAAAGGTGATGATGGACACTTGAATACACGAGCTCAAAGAAGCAAAAAAGTTTTTAGGGTTTGTGATAAGAACTACAACTGAAAAAGGGGTTTTAGGGTTTTGGATTGCAATGATTATCAATTGGGTGGATTAAGAATGCATGTTTGTCAATAAGTTTGCAATAAATATACCTTTTATACCTAGATCTATAACATTTTACTAAAAAAAGTTTTAACATTCATTGTACTCTACTCTAGAAAATGACTAAATTCAAAACGCAAACTCTTTTGTATTTTCTGACTTTGACAAGAAAATTAAATTAACTTACAACTCATCATTTAGCATTTAACACTCTTCTTCACTCTTCATTGTATCAAGACATTTATCAAGTGCCACATTAGAAATAAGGACTAATTAAAATTTAGAAGATAAGAACTCTTCATTTTCTTGGGTTCATTATTTCAAAACTTTCCTCTCTCTACAAAGCACAAAAATTTTCATGTTTCCATTCACCATTTTCACCTCTTGCACGTCTGCTACTTTTTATATACCTACCCATAGCCTTTCATCTTCATGGCGAATCTCAAGGTATTTTCTACCTTTTATTTTATTCTCTCCTTCTTATTCTTAGTTCTGTCGTCTACTTGAATGTCAAATAAGTATTTCAATATTTGCTACAATAAGTTGGACCAAACTGTTTGCGTTGCCTTCGAATCACAGGTGTTTTATTATTTTCTCATACACAAAAGCATGAAAATGGTAGGTTCATCATAATCATAAATAAGATCATAAGTTAAGATATTGACAAAAAATTGAAATACTGCTTTCATAGATTCTGATATCATTTGTCCCTTTTGAAAATCTAAACTATTTATAGGATTCTAGCCACAAAAACTCAACATATAATCTATGATCAAAAATAAGTTTGGTATCCCATATGGTAGAAACTAGAGAGGACTAAGTAAACTTTTTGTTAGATGCACACCAATTTTTTTTTTTAAAGCCTTTTGTAGTATTTTATGGCTTGGCTTAAAGCAGAATTTCATTAGCCAAATCAATTGTATGTTCATTCAATCAAATCCATGAGCAACAAGGGTATGTCATATGTGATATTTTTACTGTAAATGTTATTTCACTCGGTTTTTTTTTTATTATGTATGTCCTACTTTTCTTAATTTTTAGTTCTTGATTTATATATATTTTTTTTAATATTGCATCTAATAATGTTCTTATTTTACTTATTTAAGCAAATTTATGTTTATTATGATGTTCATTTCTATGAATCATGTTCAAGCTTTCCCAGCTTACTCAATTTCTATTGATGTAGATAGTGATGATCAGAATCCTATAGAAACCAAGTTTATTGTTTTAGCTTGAGACCAACATAATTTAATTATACTTTTATGCAAATCTTGAGATCGACGTACTTTTAGGAAAATTTTTCCTATGCATCGCACAGGTTTCTAACTAGTTATTTTAATAGTTCAAGAAATACAGCATTATATTAAAGATTATCAAGTGTTTGTGACTCCATAATTATTTGCCTTCTATATCCATGGTAATGAAGCCTTAGCCTTTAGTTGAATTTCTCAAAAGCCATGTAACTTAATTAGCACTTCCTTATACATATTGTAACTATCTAAAAAAATAAAAAATAAAAACCATTCTTTAGCCAACGAAAATTGCTATTTTGTATCTTGATGGTGAAAACCGTGATTTTAACTCAAATTAAGAGCATATTATGATGTCGATTTCAGGCTAGATTAGTTTTGGAAATTTCAAAATAAAAATTTATAAATAAATATATATATATGACCATTTTACCCATGTAAATTTGTTTGTTCAAAAAATGGGATTGTTATGCTTATGAAATATGATGTCTACAACATGCATATGGGTATATTTATGACTTAAATTACATCTTTTACTATATTCCAATTATAGTACGTAATACATATGATAACAAAAAAATTTATGATACTATAAATAAATAAATAAAAACTAATTTAGCATTTAATATATTTAGTTTTTTTTTTTCCAATTTTTAACTATATCGTCAAGAAAGATATATAACTAATGAATGAAGAGATGATGTTTAATATACTTCTTCAGTCACTTAACCAAATAAATTACAAAAGTATTTATTGTCCCATTTTCTTATAATTTTGAAATTATTTTGTCTTATTCATTTAAATTTGATATACATATAGAGTATATTATTTAATAATATGATCTATTCATTCAAATTGCAAGAAAAAAAAAATTCAAGATCTTTATGAAATGATTTTTAATATGAAAAATAAAATATGGTTCTAAAAATTTAGATTTTTATAACTTTATTATATTTGTAAGAAGACAAACTTTATTATAGTATATAATGATATACCTTAACAAAATAAATTATTATTATTGTCAATAAAATATTAAAGTTCAAACAAGTTGAAATATTTTTATACATATATAAATGGAGAAATTTTTTATATGTTTTCTATATAAAAAAAGATTTATCTTTTAGAATAATTTTATCTTGTAAAGGAAATTGGGTTTTTTTTAATCTCTCTCTCATATAGTTTCTTACAAAATATGCAATATAGTAATAAATAATATTAGTCACATAGGTTCAAATCTGAAGTAGAACAAATTCTCAAAAAAAAAAAAAAGAATTATTATAAAATCAGAAGTAGAGCATGTGGCAAGCTTGTGTGGAAAGTGTTCCCCTTAGATCAACCACAAGCTGGGGCACGCAGGCACATTCTAAACACGCGCACCTACATAAAGATCTAAACAAACACGAGCCCACATGCATTTAGTCAAGTCGATGTCATATTGTTATCAACACCAATCAATTTCTATCCTCTGTTAAAAAACAAAACAAAACAATAATTATTAGATACAAAATGTTAATGTCTACAATATTATCACAATAAATCTTAAGTGGTAAATTGTTATTAGCTGTAAATTATAGATAAAAGGGTAATTTCAATAATAGGTTTAAATTACAACCAATAACAAATTCTAAAATTTATTGTGAAAATATTGTGAATATAGTATTTCTCTTATTAGATGGTGAGCATTAAGCATATTAGAAGCTCGTTAGCGGCATCATCATCAACTTTTGCGGTCAGAGCAATTAGCAAAAATACCTCCTCCCTATCCAATTTTGGTAATATATATATATATATGTAAATTTACAAAACCAAACCTAAGTTTCAAATAAAATTAACTTAAACTTGTGCCTCTGAACAACTATAGTCTATTGTTATTATAAAATTTATTCCAAGTATTCTATAAAGTATTCTTACAATACGTATGCTCAACACATCTATTGGATTTAACATCTAACGGTTTCCACACTATTTCACGTTAAGAATAAAATGTGGATATTTGATGGGTATATATATATATATATATATATATATATATATATATATTTTTTTTTTTTTTTTTTTTTTTTTTGAGAATGAACATAAGGATTTTATTGAACTTGATTTGCCAAAGTGGTCAAATCATTTTGAGCTACAGAAAATAAAGAATGAGCAACTTCCTCCATCCATGCAACATAGTCAGAAACATTTATCGAGTATCTAGCTAGGCTATGTGCTAATTTATTGCTGTCTCTTCTACAATGAGAGTATAGAAATTTTGCATAAGAACTTGAAAAAATAATTGCATCCTGGACAAGCGGCTGCACTGAAGCTATTGTACCACCCCCTGACTTTAAAGAATTCGTGATCAACTCTGAGTCTCCTTCCAATATAGCTTCAACTGAACCTATTTCCAGTCCAAATTCTAGTGCCCGTGCTGCAGCAACTACTTCAATTTCCACTGGTGTGAGTGCTGGGGAGAAGCTCTGAGCCAGAGACGCTAGAATAGCACATGTGTGGTCACGTACTACAACACTGATCCCGCTTCTGTTTTCAGTCTTGAATATTGCTCCGTCAAAATTTATTTTGACCAACCTTCCATCTGGAGGCTTCCATACTACCTATGGTTTCGGTTCTGCTGCAGGTATGGGTGGGACCACAGCAAGAAATTCATCTAGCCATTCTTTCGCTTGTGGTACAAGCTGGTCCGAAGTGCAGCAAGGTTGATGGTTGCGAACTTGGTTTCGCTGATTCCAAACCCCCTAAGTTATCATCCCAAATAGCTCCGGGTTGCCTTGATTGTTAAGGATCCGTGACAGCAGCTCCTTGAAATTTGTAACACCTGAAATATGCCTTGAACTCCATTGTGAAAGAGACCACATCGAGCTGAGTTCGCTACATGACCACAGTGCATGTAAGGGAGTTTTGTCTTCCTTCCAGCAACGTTCACACAGTGAGTCAACTAGTATATGTCTCCGCTTCAGGTTTGATTTTGTGGGAATGGCATCATGACAAACGCGCCACAGAAAGTTTTTACTTTGTTCGGAACTCGCAAACCCCAGATGCTTCTCCACAAATTCTTTTCTCCATTATGTGTTACCTCAGGCCTAACCTCTTCTTCTTCCATCTTCAAAAACCGGTATCCAGACTTGCAAGAATATTGGCCATTTTGGGTCCACAGCTAGTACATCTTATCCTCTGTTGGGTACTTTGAGATAGGAATTCTCTTTATGAGCTCAACTTCTTTAGGTACAAATAAACCAGCTATAACTTCGTCATTCCAAGTCCGGTTCTCTTCATTTATGAGGACATCAACTGTGGTCTCCTCCCAACCCTCTAGGACAGGTGATAGGACACGGGTAGGAGGTTTAGATGGCAACCAAGTGTGCTGCCAGATCTGAACTTTCTGCCCTATACCTATTCTCCAACAAGCACCACGTTTGATAACATCACGACCATATAATATGCTCCTCCAAGCATATGAACCACGACTAGATTCCTCCGGCTCCATGATAGTGCAATTAGGAAAAAAATGTGGTTTAAAGACCTTGTAAAATAATGAGGATTAATCTTGCAATAAACGCCACACTTGCTTGGCCAAGAGAGAGTCATTGTGTAGGGCTAAGTCATGAAAGCCCATGCCACCCTCACTTTTGGACTTGGTCATCTCACTCCATTTTAGCCAATGAATTTTTCTTTTGTCTCCCCTTTGTCCACACCAAAACTTTCTTGTCATCACCTCAATTTCATTACACAGCCCTATGGGTAATTTAAAACAACCCATTGCATAGGTTGGAATGACTTGGATCACCGCTTTGATGAGAACCTCTCTACTAGCTTGGGAAAGGAGTTTTCCTTCCCATCCTTGCAATTTCCTCCATACTCTCTCTTTGATATAATTAAAACTTGCTTTTTTTCCTTTTCCCGTCAAAGATGGCAACCCCAAATATTTTTCGTAATGTTTAATCTCACGAACCCCAAGGACCTCTTTTATGATCTGTCTATCAGCTTCAGTCACTGATTTGCTAAAGAAAAGAACTGTTTTGTCTCTGTTTATTTTTTGGTCTGAGACATCTTCGTACACGGATAGCAAGTCCATCACCTTGCTGCATTCTGTGGAGTTTGCCCTACAAAACAGATGGCTATCATCTGCAAAAAAACAAATGGGTTAGCTTAGGTCCTTGTCTGCACAAACTGAACTCATGGATGTCGCCTTTGCTAGCTGCATTTTTAATAAGGCCATGTAGGCCCTCAGTGCACAAGAGGAATAGGAAAGGAGATAGGGGATCCCTTTGCCTAAGACCCCTTGAAGGATGTATCAAGCCTTTTGATTCTCCATTCACTAATATAGAGTAAGTGACTGTTTTCACACACACCATGATTAGGCCTATCCATTGTTCACAAAACCCCATTTTTCTCATCAAAAATTCCAAGTACACCCATTCAACCCTATCGTAAGCTTTACTCATGTCAAGCTTCAAGGCCATGAACCCCTTTAAGCCAGAATTATAATTTTTCATACAATGTAGTGTTTCAAAGGCAATAAGGATATTATCAGTAATGAGGCGCCCTTTAGCAAAAGCTAATTGGTGCTCAGTAATGATAGAATTGAGAAGGTTTTTTAGCCTATTTGCAAGAACTTTAGAAAAAATCTTGTAAAGAACATTGCATAAACTTATGGGACGATATTCTGAAACAAAAGAAGGGTTTTTCTTTTTTGGAATAAGGGTGATAAAGGTATGATTTACTGGTATGGAAGTGTACCTGAATTCATCCAAGATAACACCGAGTGTGTGACATCCCCTTCAATCATAGGCCAGAAGTGTTGGAAGAACAAAGGGGGCATCCCATCAGGACCGGGAGATTTCATAGGTGCCATCTATTTCAAAGCTTGAACTACTTCCCACTCCTCAAATTTGCACATCAGCTCCTTGTTCATCTCCTCTGAAATTACATGTGGAATTTGGTCTAGGGCAGCATCATGTGGGGTCGGATTTGAGGAGGTGAAAAGCTCCTTGTAAAAATTGATGAGAACCTCCCCAATATCATTTGGCTCCACCTTCCAATCACCGTGTGGATCATTAATTCCCAAGATTATATTTTTCCTAAACCGGTGTGATGCTTGGGTATGGAAAAATTTTGTGTTACCATCTCCATTTTTTAGCCAAAGAATACGAGAGCGTTGATTCCACATTCTAGTTTCTTTGTCCATCAATACATTGATCTCTTCCTTCAATTGTTTTATTCGAAAATTTCTGCCCGTTCTCACAGCCACGGCTTCCTCCTCAATGAGTTGTTCCTTCTTCCTTCTCAATTCCCTCTAGACATTACCAAACACATTATAGTTCCACCATTCTAAGTCTTTTCCACACTTGTCAATTTTTCCAAGAATTCCTCTATTTGGATCTCTTGTTACACAAGACCTCCAAGCTGCTTCATCTACCTCCCCACAACGATTATCTAATAGCCACATCTCTTCGAACCGAAAAGGTTTCTTGTAGGGAGGAATCTCAATACCTGTCGGATTGATTAACAAAGGCAATGATCTGAGGAAAGGCAAGGGAGATGATGTACCCGAGTGTCAGGAAACTTCATGAACCACTGATTAGTAGCTAGTCCACGATCAAGTCTCTCCCATATTGAGTGCCCATCTAAATAATGCTTGCTCCATGTGAAATTCGGCCCAATAAAACCCAAATCCATAAATCCGCATTCATCAATAACGTCCCGGAAAGCTTGCATTTGACTATGAGCACGAATAGCTCCTCCCACCTTTTCTTCTTGTCTGGTAATTTCATTGAAATCCCCCGCACACAGCCACGGGATGTGTGGCTTATCATTGAGTGTTCGAAGCTTTGCCCAAGCCTCTTGTCTTCTAGCTGTAACCGGTTCACGATAGAAACCTGTGAATCGCCATTCCTATGGGGTATTTTTTCCAACAAGCACATCAATGCAATACTTCGATGAGTCTTCCACTGTGATTCTAATCTCTTCCTTCCACAACAAAACCAAACCCCCTCCTCTATTTCCACTAGCCACTGACCACTTATTTCTGAAATCAAAATTATGAAATACTTGATCTAGCCTTGCATCATCTGTCCATGTTTCGGCTAAAAACACGACAGTAGGATCTTGTGCCCGGATGTAATCTCCAAGCTCCCTCACTGTACGTGGGTTCCCAAGCCCACGACAGTTCCAAACTAAGAGACTCATTGTGATGGGCGGGGCTGTTCATCAGCCTCCGCCAGTATTGAAGGATTAATCTCAACAGAAACCACACGTTTTTTGCTTGGTAAGCCATTGGGATAAGAGAGCTGTTCATGACTCCTTTTTGTTGGTAGCACTAGTTCTTCTTTGCATTCAGTACTCTTGGTTCTTCGTGTTACAGCAAGGTTGGTCATACGTTTCCATGTTCCTTGTTGCTGCACGTGTTTTTTTCCTTGCTGCCCCGTAGCTTCTTCACTGTGTGGTGCATGATTTTCGGACCCCTGACCTTGACAAACCCTAGCCGTTTCCTTGACTTCCTCATTAATTTTGTGGCTTGAATGCTCTTTCCTTGTACCCTCATAATTAGGAGTAGACACGACACTTAATTTTGATAAACGCTCATCAATCTCAGCAAGCTTAGAAAGGAAAGACTCTTGATGCACCAAATTAATAGGGGTATTATTGGGATAGGTTTCCTTTTGGGGAGGAATTAAATTCGGGTTGAAAAAGGAAGAGGTATCATTCCGTGCCTCATTAAATTCCTTGTTTTTTCCCTTATCAGTAATTCCATTCTCCAACGGCTCAACATAATCATATGGCTGCTGAAAATCAGGGGAGCATTTATTCTGTCCCTCTGTAACCGACTCCATTGATTGCACCATTGGTGAGTCCCTCTGAATTTTTTCCACGTCAGACGGTGCCTTGTGATGTGGCTAATCCGCCGTGCTGTGTACCTGAGCTTTCCTGGTAGGTATCAGACTCTTGGGAATGGAAGAAGCACCCTTCGTCTTCTTGTAGAAACCTGGTACAGTGACTACGGTTTTTTGTGCTCGACTAACAGGGGCTGCCCGTAACCAAGGCCCAAACTGCTTGTCTTCATCTTTGAGGGAACCTTCACTCTCTACCCAAGCTTCACAGTCCCTATCGTCATGGTTGAGACAGCCACACCAATAGCAAATGTTTGGTAGGCGCTCGTACTTAAATGACACCCATAGTTCCTTCCCTTGCCCTAGTGACACCTTTCTTCCACGACTTAATGGAATAGTAATGTCCAGCCTAACCCGAACTCTCATGAAACTGCCACCCTCCCCCTCTGTTTCAGATTTCTTGATGACCGTTCCAACGTTACTACAAATTCCCTCTGCCACCTTCTGATTCATGAACCTCACAGGAATATCATGTACTTGCACCCAGAAAGTAGTACGATTGAACTTCAATTCTTCAACTGGCGTGTCCTTGTCATAGCGTTGCAACACCATGAGGTGTTTGTCAAAGCTCCAAGGCTCATTCTCGAGAATAGTATCAACTTCAAGTTTACTATCAAAAATAAAAAGGACAATGTGGTTGCCCATATTCTTAATTTTAAATCCATTTTTTGATCTCCACAAAGGCTTAAAGGTCGAAACTATAGCTTCCATATTCAGCGCTCGTCTTGTGAAGAATTTGGCTGCAATGATGAATTATGGCGTGGCCATATCATCCTCAAGATCGAAGGTTGGCCCTTCTCTGTCCGAGAGTGATAAACCATTGCAATGGTTTGTTAGTTCATCCATGGCTACTGTGTTTCCCTAACCCCTGAAAAAATGTACCACAAACCTTAAGGATAAACTTGTTATCCTAAGGGACAAAAGCACCTAACAGAAGGGACAGAAATTCTACAGCCTAGGAGAAGCTATGAGAGAGACTTTCACTAGCGACAGAGAAAGTAATGCTATTCTTGATGGGTATATGAACATTTCACATCCGAAAGTTGTGGAACAATAGTTAGCCTTCTTTTAGCTTTTTACCATGCTTACTCAAATTACAGACGTATTTTGTGTGTGTGTGTTTTTTTTTTAAATAAATTATAGACCAAATTTGCTTATATTCGATAGTTACAAGGAATAGAATGAAATTTAAATCCTGAATGTGTCAATCGAAAATACTAAAATGCCCCAACCATGGCTCTTGACAATTGTGGGCCAATTTAATTGCTCCAAAATGAGCTCTTCCTACTTTATGACTCCAAAGTCCAAACTGCGTACTAACTATAGGCCCCTTTTGGTACAGAAAAAGGCCTAGGCACCACGTTTGTGCGTACTATAAAACTAGTAAGGTCAACAATGCCATGTACATACTGTGCCTCACTAGTTTAAATTGGAGGGGGCCATTATTATTACGTCATGCTAGCTCGTCTTTCTTTTTTCCCTTTGCATTTGGCAAAAAATTAGTACAACAACCTTGGATTGTATGCTACAACTTTGCTACAACTTTGATGTACTAAATTGTATATAGTGGAGTAAAAAATAGCGAGTCCATACATGTGAAAAGAATAAGCTAGAAATGTTGTAGTAATTGTTATGGTCCTAGAATATTTATTATTATTATCCTTTTTTATTAGAGGTCATGTTGTTTTTAATTCTGGAGAGTTTGAGTGGCTTTCTTGTCTCTGCAATTTTACGACGTATTATTGGCATGGACCTTCCTCAAGTAATCTCAAAATATTTATTTATCCTTTCAAAAAACACAATTATTTATCTTATCTATAAGCATTATATAAGTATGAAGTGTAACGACTTTTTCACTGCAAGCAATTTGATTATGACACTATGAACTCCAATTTTGGATTAAAAAACACAAACGATTATGATACTATTTCCAGTCCTTAATTAACTACTGCATGACCCTTGCAATCATCCCGTGCCCATCAATATATTTTTTATATTGTTGCATTCATTCCCATGCCCCGCCATAAAGTTTGATATTGAAAAGGATCGATTCCACTTTAAATTCATCAATTTCATTAGCATATTAAATAGAAAAATGTATATTTAATGATAAGTCACTTAAAATTTTATATTAACACTGTCAACGTACACTATTAAATTCATAAAATAAAATTATGCGATAAAATGAACTCCTTCACTGAAAATGTAAAGGATTTTGTTCCTATTCGATCTATGGTACCTTTGTTTTTTTTTTTTTTTTTTTTTGGGTAGTTCTATAGGGCCCATCTTTGTTTCCTTTATTTTTTTGAGAAACAATAATAGTGCCTTATTTGGTCCACTTGTGATAAAAAATGTGCCATTCTTTCTAGCTCTGTAACAAGTAACAAGAGACGTGAACCATGCTTCTTTTCCATGTACATCCCACGCAATTAAACACGATAAAGCTAACTTTCGCATCTAATATTATATCATTTGCAAATTCTTCCCTATAAATATGATAAATTCCTCTCAGAATATCGTCGACATATAGAAGAATCTCGGAAGAGTTATTGATTTGTGAACGTGTAAGTGTCTGCGAGAGAGAAGATGGATGCAAATGTGGTTAAAAAATGGTCTTCTTCCAATGAAATAATCAGCACAGTTCAGGCAGCCCTAAGGCTGCCATTGATGGCAGTGTTTTTGGGGTCTCTTCTGATGTGGATCATGGCGCCTACAAACACCTATAAGCAAAGTTGGTTGCCAAGTATCCTAGCAAAGCTTAACTCAACATATTTCGAGCCCAAACAAGGTTGTTCCATTTGCATTATTCTTTTCTCTTTCGTTGCTTTTGTGTTCACGTTGTATATAATGTTGTTTTCTCAAATCATTTATTTATACTCTTCATGTGTTACAGGTGCAAGACTTCTGATTTACACTCTTCCCATTCTATTTGTTGCTGCCATGGGCTGTTTCTACCTCCATATGGGAAAGAAATTGAAAAATGATAAAATGGCAAGGTAATTTATAGCTTTCTATGTACATTTTATAGACTAAATTATTAAATTTACTATTTTTTAACAGTTTAAACTTTTAGGGTAATTGATGTTTTTTCAACTACTTTTTTTTTAATATCACTAATAATCAATTTTATTTCTTATGTAATCAAATATTTTATACAAGAATGAAAACTCGGATCTTACCTTTTTTAACAGCAGTTGCAGAAATCCTCGGTTTGCCTCATGGAAAAAGCCGGTGCTCATAAAAGGCCCTCTGGGGATTGTTTCCAGAGTAGAGCTAGCTTTTCTCATCATGTTCATTGCACTGTTAGCATGGACTTTTGCAACTTACATTAGCAATTATTTTGCTAACATCAACCCAAATTCAGCAGCAGCACAAGGCGAAAAAGTGTAAGAATTTCTTAACAAATTATCAAATTCAATGTTCGATCGAACTCTCATTTCAAACGATATCATCATCCTCAAAAGTTGGATTAATAATTTAATAAAATGTTAAAGCTTGTTGGTGCTTTTGGCAGATGGCAATCTAAACTGGATTCTGCAGCCTTAACCCTAGGCCTCGTTGGGAACATATGTTTAGCATTTCTGTTTTTCCCGGTGACTCGCGGTTCATCTTTGCTGCCACTCTTTGGCCTCACCTCTGAGAACAGTATCAAGTACCATATATGGCTTGGAAACATCACCATGACTCTCTTCACAACTCATGGTATTTGTTTCATCATCTATTGGGCCGTTACCAATGAACTCTCCCAGGTAATTAAGAATTTATATTTCGGAACCAACTTCAATTTATTCATGAAGCATTCTTGTATCTCTTTTTTTTTTTAATTATTAAACATATACGCCTCTTTTATGGTGTGTTTGGAATTTTGAAAGAGAGGAGAGTAGAGGGTATGAGATTGAAGGAGATGCAAGGGAAGAAGAATAGTTGTCTTTCTCTTGTTGGAATATTTTAAAAATTAGTGAAGATGAGTGGAGTAGATGTATATCTCTCTTCTTCTTTTTTTAATTAAGATGAAAATGATAAAATTATCAAATAAATTGACAATCATACCCTTGTTTTGATCAATTTAAAAATCTATATATATATATATATATATATTAACATCTGAGCACGCGCGAATGCTCTTCTATTTTTTGGGTAAAAATTAATAATTTGCATTTATTATAATTAGAAATATATTTTTTTATTTTTCAAACAAATAAAAATGATAAACTTTAGAAATAAGCAGTAACTTCTATTTCTTTTTTGAACGTGAAGAAAAAAATCCTAAATTTTGGGAGTTCTCTTTTTGAATTCAAAATGAAATTTGTTAGTTGACATTTATGACCATATTTCTAAATGAAGTAACCCTTCATTAATGAAGATATTTCTGAACCACATAAAAATCCAGTTCTTTCTTCTTTTTTTTTTTTTAGAAAGACATAAAAGTACAATTGAAAGAAGGAAATCCTCTTATACTCCTATATAATATAGACTAGCCTCTGAGCACGCGCTCACACCCGTGCTCAAAGGCTCTTCTATTTTTTGGGTAAATTTTAATAATTTACATCCATTATAATTTGGGATTACTACATTTTCGAATCACAAAAAAAAAACCTAGTAGTGTGATAAAAATCTTATGAGTATTATGCATTTGTTGTTGAAGTGCAACTGACAAAAAATCTATTTCAATTAGAAGTAACAATAGAGAGAAATGCAGAGGAAGGAGGAAAAATAGTTTTTTTTTTTTAAATTTGGCAAAAATTTAGGAGTTTTTAAATTACTAATTTTACATGTCTAACCCTATTGTATTGTTTGGGTTTTAGTAGTGGATTAGTGGATGTGAATTTATTTTGTAGTGGGTTGTTGAGAATTACAGGATTGTCCTCCAAATTTGTCCAAGTGTAAGGGTATTTTGGAACAAAAAAAAATCCGATCTAAATAGGGAAAGCCTCTTAAAGAGTAGTATAGATATGTGAAGAAGTTTTATTATACACGTTTCTTTTTTATGAGAAATTCTATTCAGAAAATGTGGGGAAGGTAAATACGTGGGGAGTTTTTTAAGCTATTGAGTAGAAGTAGGAATTTATATCAACGTAGAAGTAGGAATGAGAACGTAGAAGTAACAAAAAAAATCTGGTCTAAACAGGGAAAGCCCCTTAAATAGTAGTATAGATATGTGAGGAAGTTTTATTGTACACGTTTCATTTTTATGAGAAATTCTATTCAGAAAATGTGGGGAAAGTAAATACGTGGAGAGTTTTTTAAGCTATTGAGTAGAAGTATGAATTTATATCAACGTAGAAGTAGGAATGGGAACGTAGAAGTAGAAATTTATTAGAAGTAGGAAGACATTTCAATATAAAAGTAGGAATTTATTATTTTTGTAAATTTACAATTTTAACCTCATTTTTAAGTTTTAAGTAGGGGTAGTTTTGACAGAAAAAAAAGCAATAACTAACTTTCTTTTGTCTTTTCTCAACAAAAAAAAAATTTATTTGGTCAATTTACTATTTTAACTCCATTTTTAAGTTGTTGGTTAATTAATTTAGGGGTATTTTTTACAGTAAAAAAAGCAATAACTAACTTTCTGAATCCTTTTAATATATACAGATAAAGAGTCATGTTAATAAGTGCACTTAGAGTAATTGTTAATAAACTATATTAGAAAAATTTTGACACAATTTTAATAGGAAATATAAAAAGTTGTTAACAACATTAATTGTTTTATCATTTTTCAATAAAATATTTTTAAAAATAGTTCTTAAACCAATGCCCTTAGAGTACTCGTTAAAATTTTCCATATATAAATTATAGAATCATAATGACAAAACTGACAAATTAACATTTTTTTTTTTAATTGAAGGAAAATCCCTCTCCCTCCAATTTTGCTCAATTTATATATATATATATATATATATATATATATCTCATTCCCACAAGTCTCTTCTCTAGTTCTCTTCCCCCTCCAACCTTTAAGAAAGGCGTCAACTCTTTTTCCTTTTTTTCTTTTTGATATAAATAGGAAAGGGGCGTTCGGTTGGGAAAATTAGGTTATCCCGTTAAGGGCTCTTGACAAGAAAGGGGTAATCTTTCTACTCTTTTGCCAAATCTTTTTTCAAATCTTAGACAAAGAATTTACTCTTTTCCAATTATTTTTTGTGTTTGATAGAAATCTAGAATCATAGAAAAGTTCTTTTTGGGATGGACGGAGGATAATGGCTTTAAGAAACTGAAAGCTGTCATGGTTTCGTATGGATATAGAGGAAAATTACCATTTCTCTTTTTTTCTTCTTTTTCTTTTTCTTTTTTTTTTTTTTTTTTTTTTTTTTTTTTTTTTTTGATGTACACGTACTATGTACATACAATGTACATACTTTCACCTTAGGTGTTCACAATTTTTTAAAATGTCCATATTTATCATATGATGACATATTATGTGTATGTGTATTCCCATTTTTGGAGAGATACTTACTTGTAATCTATAAATGAACTGAGTTTCAATTTAGCTATATATAATACTATATCTTTATATATAAATTTGTTTAAAAATATACTTATATAAACTTGAAATTAGATTATATAATTTCGTAAATAGATTCATATGATATCAAATCTTTTTTTTTTTTTTTTTTTGCTTTTTAATGATAGTAAAAGCAATACATTCATAATAAATTCTAATAAATTTGTGAAGGACCAAATATTTTAGTTATAGTTTACTATATATAGGAACTAAATAACTTAATCAAGTAGTTTATAAACAAATTCGAATTTGATTGATAAGAAAATGTACCAAACCTAAATTTAAAATCTAGTTTGAGAAAGAACTAAAACTTAGCTCGTATTTAGAAGAAAATTAAATGAATAACATTGAACTTCTAATATACAAGTATACAACTCGACTTGACTTGTTTACTGCCATACTTACCTGCAAATTATTTTTGTTATCTAATTGTGAATGTAATTTTTTTTTTTTTTTATTGAGGGATTGTGAGTGTAATTACACAACAAGAATATATAACCCCATGTCAAAACCTTAATCTTCCTATTAACTTAAAAGACTATTAGCACTAGAAGTAACCAAAATTGAAAAAGTGTCAATGTTTGTAGGAGATGTACGTGTAGGTATGATTTTGTTCATGTAAAGAGATCATGAACCGAAAGTAGCAGATGCAGAATCTAAAAATGGTAGTGTTCATGATCACTTCACATCACATGGAAATCGTGGTGCTCTCCTCCGGTAGTGGTTGGACCCACTCGTCAAGTTCTGTGGTTGTTCTCCTATGTAGATTATTGGGTATGCAGAGAGAAGTTTGTGACTATTTCAAAGTTTGAGAAGGTTGAATTTATGTTGATCACTAAAAGAGGTTCATCATAAATGGAACTAGGTTGACTTCATGGATGGGAGAGAGCTGAGTGGAACACTTTCTTGGTAGGACCCTGTCCCTCAGCCTCAAAAAGATAGTGAGTGCGGTATTACTAATTCGTGTACGTATGGTAGAGAGTTACTTTTTCTTTTCTTTTTTCGTACTTTGTCGGTTGTTCTTTATGCGGGATTTTTGGAGGTGGATTGTCACTAACATTTTTAGAAATGAAAGCTAGATAGCTAATGAACTAGAAATGAAATGTTTCTATCCAAAGGAAAATGTTTTTATCCAGCTTTAAACTTCTTTTATATTTTTTTTATTAGATGTGAGTTTTAAAAATCTAATAGTTGAATTACATATTTTTATTTTATTCTCTATACTTGCAAAATTTCATAAAAATCAAATATTTATAGCTAATTATCAATTAAATGTTTAAATTTTAAACTTGATTCTAAAAGAGAAATGTTTAAATTTTAAACTTTTGTGGTCTAAAATTATGCATTAAAAATATGTTTATTAATCGAATAGTAAATAATATCTAATTTGAAAGAAATTTAACTTAAATGTTAAAAACATAAAGAACGTGTAATCTAAAAGTTAAAATTTCAAAATTCACATCTAATAAAAAAACATAAAAAAAAATCTGAAATATTTCTCTCAAAATTAGTTTCAAGAGAAACCTTATATATATATATATATATATATATATATATATATATATATGTATATATTTCATCTGCTAATATATTATTATTATTGTCTTTGAACATAAGACTACCTATTTTATTTTTATTTTTTTAAATACTGACTATTAAAATTCAAGGTTTAAATATAAATTAAATACTATAATAAAATTTTAAATAAGTAAATATATATATATATATATATATATATATCATTAAAAAAACGTATAAAATTGTTAGACTTCAAAAAAAAAATGTGACAATATAATATGAGGCCATCCAATTGTCTAAATATTTTGGTTTCATATATATTATAAATTATAAATACTAAAGTAATTATAAACATTACAAAAATAGTATACAAATTAATGTGGTAATAAACATGATTGATATTAGTACAACACATTCCCTTTCAAAAAAAAAAAGATATTAGTGCAACACATTAAAAAAAAAATTTAATTACTATTAATTTATAGGTATTAACTAAATTTTTAATATTTATGTAATAAAATTGATAATGTCCCACATGATCAACATTAAAAAAATAAATAAATAAAAAATTCACTACTCCTCACTACAAAAAAATCGGCCTGTCCATGCGTTATTAATGATGTAGTGAAATCTTGTCCACTCATTTCAATAAGAACTATAGAAGATTCTAATCTTCATCAGGGATTGCTAACTAAGGAGATTTTAAATTGTTCTTTCATTGATTTCAATTGATTGAGCATTCAAACAGGTTAAGGGATAAGGGTGTCACTGGTTGGGTTGATTCAAGTTTGACAACTAAGGTCTTAGTTAATCAAACTCAAATCATCCCAACCAATTAGACTATTGAATTAGGATCCATTCTGTAAATCAATTTGAGTAGTCGATTAGATTATTTAATAATATGACTTAATCAAACCCAACTAGATCTTACGTATTTTTTTTTTATTATTCTTTTCCCTAACCAATTCAACCCAAATGGCCGGTCATGAAGATTTTTCTGTTTTCTTTACTTTTTTTTTTTTAACCTACTTACAAATTACAATTACTTATCTACATAATTTAAAAAATTAAAAAAATATATTAAAAAGAATTCCTATAATTAACTTGTCATTTTGGTCTTCTAAAAAAAATTTATGGTAAATTACAAATTACACCCCTAAAGTTTAGAAGTGATTGGATTTTACACCCTGATATTTCAAAATTTGGATTTTACCCTCTGAAGTGTGGTGATATTTGGATTTTACACCCTCACATTTCAGAATTTGGATTTTACCCCCTATATTTTAGAAGTGTTTGGATTTTACTCCTTAAAATTTTGGAGTGTTTGGATTTTACACCTTATAGTTTCAAAATTAGGGGGTGTAAAATCCAAACAACTATAAATTTTAGAGAATAAAATCCAAATTCTGAAATGTCAGGGTGTAAAATCCAAGCACCCCAAAGTTCAGGGAGTAAAATTCAAATTCTGAAACTTCAGGGTGTAAAATCCAATCACCCCAAACTTTAGGAATGTAATTTGCAATTTACCCAAATTTATATTAAGGAAAGAAATCAAGGAATATCATATCACCATGTCTTGTTTGCCATTATTTCCCTAATTATTCATATTAATTTTGTATTATGGAGAAAAATCATAAATGTTTGAAATGATTTATTTGAGTTTTTTCATAATATTTTGCTTAAACAATGTTTTGTATCTTTTAAAATTGTTCACTCTATTCTATTTTATTCACTTTTATTTTTTTTAATTAATATCTCTTTTTATATTTGTTTTATTTAAACCTACCGCTCAATTATTAACTTACTAGTTGAACATACCCTTAATCCTTTGAGTCTTGGCGTATACCAGCGATTACGACTTTGGTTCACTTCATGTCATATGTATACCTATTCGTGGAGATTATTATATATTGCAATGTTGTTTTTCCTCTGTAATCTTAATTGAGATGTAAAGATTAAAATGTTATGCTATTGTTTCAATACAGATGCTTAAATGGGACAAAATTGGGGTATCAAATTTGGCTGGAGAGATTGCTTTGGTAACTGGATTAGCCATGTGGTTAACAACCATCCCTCGCATACGACGGAAATTCTTCGAGCTCTTCTTTTACACACATTACCTTTACATCATCTTCATGATTTTCTTCATACTCCATGTTGGTATCTCTTTCTGTGGCATGATGCTTCCCAGTTTCTACCTCTTTGTTGTCGATCGTTACTTGAGGTTTCTACAGTCACGACGAAATGTTCGATTACTCTCTGCCCGCGTTTTACCATGTGAAACTCTTGAACTTAACCTTGGCAAGAGCTTAGGTAATGTTACTATATACATATGATCGGTGCTTATATTTGTATTGTGTTCGACTTTACATCTTACTAATCACAGTCTTTCACACGTTTTTTTATAAAATAATAAAAAAAAAATTTCACACATGACATACTAAAGTCGATGAAGTATAAAGTAAAACATCAAGAGTGAGACATAAGATTTTTATTCAGGCTCATACACACTACAAAATGAATTTTCAAAAACCGTTTGAATATAACTATTCTTGAAAGAAAAGAAAAAACTTATTTTTAAACTTATTCAAGGAAAAAAATTCATTGAGAACATTTTACCTGTGACTTTTAAGATTGATGTGAAGGTCCATTTTATTTTAAGTTCGTTTTCTAATCTATCCTGCCAGGTCTGAGCTATAATCCATTGGGCATTATGTTCATAAATGTTCCCAGCATTTCCAAACTGCAGTGGCATCCTTTTAGTATCACTTCTAGTAGTAATTTGGAACCTAACAAGTTCAGCATTGTCATTAAAAGCGAAGGAAGTTGGACCAAGAAGCTCTACCAGATGCTTTCATCACCTTCTTCACTGGATCGTCTTGAGGTCTCAGTTGAAGGACCGTATGCGCCGGCTTCTAAAGATTTTTTAAGGTAAACGTATGCACATGAATAGACTCAAAGCACAAAATGACATGTCAGATAAGAAAGTAATAGAGACTGTAACTTCAAATAAAATAAAATGGTAGAAAAAAAATACATGTAACCAATCATAATTAGTCTATTGACGACAATCCATAACTGAACCTACAAATTTTAGAACTATGACTTGGTTATTGTTATAACTTCTTTGCTTTTCAAACAAAGTTTGATTCTTTTTTTCTTTTTCTTTTTTTTTGACCAAATGAAGGAACAAAAACAAAAATGTACTTTCTTTATGCGAACTAGCTATATGGTAGCTTAATATATTTCAAATAATATTAATTATCGTTTATGCAGGTATGACACCATTGTGATGGTGAGTGGAGGCAGTGGCATTACTCCATTCATCTCAATCATTCGAGAGCTCATCTATATGAGCACAAAGCTTAATTACAAAGCTCCGAAAGTGATCCTAATTTGTGCATTCAAGAACTCCTCAGAACTAACCATGCTAGACCTCATCCTTCCCATCTCTGGAACCCCCTCTGACAACTCCAATTTGCAGCTACAAATTGAGGCCTTTGTAACAAGAGAGAAAGAACCCAAAATAGATAACATAAAGCCTATAAAAGCCATAAAGTTCAAGCCTCGTGCAAAAGATGCACCATTGTCTTCCATTTTAGGCCCCAAACACTGGCTTTGGCTTGGCATGATAATAGTCTCTTCCTTTGTCATTTTCCTTATATTACTAGGAATTATTACTCGTTACTACATATATCCTATTGATCATAATTCCAATATAATATTTTCGACCACTTGGAGATCTGCGATAAATGTGTTAGTCATATGCATCTGTATAGCCATGACGGCTAATGCAGCAATATTTTGGAACAAGAGGCAGAATGATATTGAGACTAGTCAGGTTCAGAACATGGAAGGGACAACTGGGTCTCCAAGCTCGTATGATATGGAATTGGAAAGCCACTCACACCAGTCTCTTTCCCAAGCTACCAATGTGCACTATGGTCGAAGACCTGACCTAAGGAGTGAGTAACTTGTACTCTCATATAAACATCTAATATCTGGATTGGCCTTCAAATTTCGAAGTTAAGACGGCATGCTCTGAAATTATAATAGATTACCAATTATTTCAAAAGTTTTAAGTGTGGCGAAATTATAAATTTAATTATTTAACTATAATTCTAACAAATGTAAATAAATTTTCTCTTGCAGGAATGCTACTTGAGTACAATGGATCAAGTACCAACATTTTTGCATCTGGCCCAAAGAGGTTGAGACAAGAGGTTGCAACCATTTGTTCATCTGGTTTGGCAGATAATCTGCACTTTGAGTCTATCAGTTTTAGCTGGTGAGTTGTCTATGTTGAAATTTCTAAGGGGTACTAGACGTGTGCAGCAATGTTGTAAAATATTGGTGCTTGTGGTTGCTGGCTTGCTTCTATATGCCTGTATCATTATGACGTGTTTGTTGAGGAGAATAAATGTAACTATGTAAGTGCAAATGATTTCGAATGCTTTGTTAAATAAGCAACTGTGGCTTTAGTCTCTCACTGCTCAATGATAAAATGTATATATTTATGAGCAGAAAATAATGACTATCTTTTGGATGACTTATCTCTGTGATTGGATTTTCTATCATTGCATGAACTAGTGTAAGGCTGAGATTCGTGCTTCATAAAATGAAGCCAATGTCAAAAATGTGTACAACAAAAACCTTCCCTCACCATAACATAGCTTTTGCTTAAATGGCAGGCGAATGAAACAAATATACAAAGCATCGGAATTTCTCTTTCATTTTAAAGACAATCAAGTGCACTCAATCTAAACTCAAGTAGCCAATCCTTTATGAAGAATCAATTGGATCGTTTCTGTATATAGGAAACCAGTCGATGTGATCACATTGAATTTCTTGAATTTTCTCATCTTAAGGGTGTGCAATATTTACCACGTTACATGTCATTAGTTACATTCATGTGAGGGATGGCGTAAACAGCATGCTAGCTGGTCTTTCTTTTTTTCCTTTTTATTTGGCAAAAAATTTAGTACAACAACCTTGTATGCCACTACTTTACTACCTCTTTGATGTACCAAACTGTAAATAGTGGAGAAAAAAAATAGTGAGTCCATATATGTGAAAGAGATAGGCTGGAAAAAGTTGTTGTAATTGTTATGATCTTGGAGTTTTTTTGTTTTTTTTTTTTTAAATGAGAGGTCATGCTGTTTTTAATTCTGGAGAGTTTGAGTGGCTTTCTTGTCTTTGCAATTTTTACGACGTATTATTGGCATGGACCTTCGTTGAGTAATCTCAAAATATTTATTTATCCTTTCAAAAAACACATTTATTTATCTTATCTATAAGCATTATATAAGTATTTCTCCGATTTAGAAGTGTAACGATTTTTTCACTGCAAGCAATTTGATTATGACACTATGAACTCCAACTTTGGATTAAAAAACACAAACGATTATGATACTATTTCCAGTCCTTAATTAACTACTGCATGATATTGAATTCTATACAAGCTTCACAATTGCATCAATGGAGGGACGAAAACTCAGAGAGAGAAAGATGAATGTAAAACTTATAGAAGTGAATTCATTGAATAAGTTTACAATACTCTGTTCTATATATAGTGAGAACAGAGGCGGGAAAGATGAAAAGAAGAAACAAAAATAACTAACTGCCCAATTGATCTAAGCCATACACGTGGAATAAAAGCTAACTAACTATTTAACGTTTATGTATAAACGGCAGTCGTTCATATGTTCTTAGTCTATTCTAAACTTAAACTACTCGTAGCTTATCTCTATATTTACAAAACAACAAGTTAAGCTATTCGTAGCTTATCTCTATATTTACAAAACTACAATGCACAAACACTGATGTCTTATAACAAACTCAACACATGACCCTTGCAATCATCCCGTGCCCATCATTCATAATACATATATTTTTTATATTGTTGCATTCATCCCATGCCCCGCCATAATGTTTGATATTGAAAAGGATCGATTCCATTTTAAATTCATCAATTTCATTAGCATATTAAATATGAAAATGTATATTTAATGCTAAGTGAAAGCTCGGATTTGTGCTAAAACCCAAGAACTTGTTCAGACCCCCAATTAAAAATTACAACTAAATTGCTTTTACTCTAACTTAAACTAAATCCAGAACAAGAGTAAATAAAATGCAATTACCGGATCTACTCTAGTGCATACATATGAACAATAAACAATAAAAGTAAAGAACAAGAGTAAGGGAAGAGAGATGCAAACACAAGATAACACCAAGACGTGTTATCGATGAGAAAACCGAAGAACTCGGCAAAAAAACTCTCTGCGGCCCTCTAAGTCAAAATCGATCTACTAGAGAATAAAGTTGGAGTATACAAATAACAAAAAATCCTCCAAGCGTAGTCTACCCAATGTACTTGAGCCCTCCAAGCTCCTGCTATCAACGGACTTCTTGGAGTCATGTCTTCTCTAACTTTTCGGATCCCGCAATACGCCCGATTGCATCCGCCAATCCTCACTGACTTCTTTTGGCAAATTCCCAAAACTTCCCAAGCTCCAAAACACTCTCTACACTCTGAAAATGTGTGGGTTGTGTTTGAATACAAATATCCTCTCAAGGTATGAAAATGGGAGAGGAAAGGAGAAGAGGCTACAATGATTTCTCACTAAGAATGAATAGCTCTCTCTCTCTAAAAGACGAGTGTGTTGTGTTGTAGAAAACCTATATAGGGTTTTTCTCTCTAAATGGTCTGTCATACTTTTGTGAGTAATGAGGGAATATATAGTATGGGTGAAGGGTAAGAAAGTCACACTTAAAATCCTCCAGGCAGAGAGTTTCACGGGTACCTCGCGGGTTGGCCCTTCTCGTGAGACACTCGCAAAACTGACAGCCTAGCATAACTCTTCAGTTTCCAACACGTGCTTCTCACGTGCCTTTTTTGCGGGAACCTTTACTCGCGAGCTTTTTGCAAGTTAGTCACAAAATTGCACTGATTCTTCATTTCATGCTTGATTTTTTACCAACTTAATACTAAACCCAATACAATAAAATTCCACAAAATACAAGAAACAAAATTAAAACAAATACAACACTTTTTGTCATGGAATAAAGCCAATATAAAATATAGTTATAAATCATAACTTTACACTAAGTCACTTAAAATTTTATATTAACATTGTCCACGTACATTGTTAGATTCATTAAATAAAATTATGCGATAAAATGAACTCCTTCACTTAAATTGTAAAGGATTTTGTTCCTATTCGATCTACGGTACCTTTGTTCTTTTTTTTTTTTGGTAATTCTATAGGGCCCATCTTTGTTTCCTTTATTTTTTTGAGAAACAATAATAGTGTCTTATTTAATTTGGTCCACTGGTGTTAAAAAATGTGCCATTCATTCTAGCTCTATAACAAGTAACAAGAGACGTGAACCATGCTTCTTTTCCATGTACATCCCCTGCAAACATGATAAAGCTAACTGATAAGGGTAAAATTATAATTATACACTGATAGGAAGGCATAGAGTGACAAACCCGTCGGCTTTGCTTAAGTCCGTCAACAGTAGGGAGTCTATAGCCTTGAAGCTAACGAGGTCAACTTGGTCAAGATGAAAGGCTGACACCACTAAGCTGACGGGAATACGCAAGACTAACGGTTCTAACATAATCTTGACTTGGCCACCACGCATGCGTGTATAAGGAAATATCTTGTGCTCCACGCTCAATGTTAGTCCCTTACAAGGAAAGGATTCCACAATATACGCTTATAAGGATTCCTATAAATAAAAGACTTCTAAACCAAGGAAGAGATGTCAACCATCTACTACTATAAAAGCCCCAATACCCCCACAAACAAAGGTACACATAATTTACCCCAGCTCTAGCACTTTAGAGTTGTGAGAAAAATTCTAACTTGACCTTCGGAGGGTAGTTGGCCGGCACCACACCGGTGCCCTTTGTTAGGTCATCTCTTTTTGTTGTGCAGGTGTTGTTTCGAGCGTGCGAGGACCGTGTAGCTCACTGGTGATTTTTTCGGTATCATCAGTTGGCACCGTCTGTGGGAACCTTTGCGATTAGTAAGCCATATTATCGCTTCTTGGACAAAGAGTTGCATGGTACTAACTCGCTTGATGGCGACCACCAATAACGTTTAGGGAGATGAACCACGGCCCACTGCCCTGGAGAGGCAAATCCAAACCCTTACAACAGCAATGGAACGTCTCACCAAACAGAATCATGACTTAGAGGAACAGCTGCGGTAGAAGAACGCAGCGATGGGTACCCAAGAGGAAGACCAAGAAGGTACCAGCGCTAAGAGAAGAGACCAAGAAGGGCCGGAAGGCAGCAACGCCCCAAGCAGACCAAACAGCAGGACATGAGCCTCCCGTCCACCACGGATACGGCTCCACCTCACATTGTCGCAAAAATACAGATGATGAAGGAACAAATGGATTTGATGATAAACGCCCTCAAAGGGCGAGTGTCTAGCGACCTTGACGACTTGGTCCACCGAACCGATTCGCCATTCACCACGTCTGTCAACTCCTTCCCCCTCCCACCGAAGTTTCGCATGCCGCAGATAGAAAGCTATGGCGGAGCCAAGGACCCCGTAGATCACTTAGAATCTTTCAAGACCCTAATGCACCTTCAAGGAGTGGCAGACAAGATCATGTGTAGGGCCTTCCCTACCACATTGAAGGGTCCCGCAAGGATTTGGTTCAGCAGGTTGACGCCTAATTCCATCAGCACTTTCAAAGAGCTAAGCGTCCAGTTCGCTTCACACTTCATCGAGGGACACAGGTACAAGAAGTCTACTGCATGCCTAATAAGCATCAGGCAACAGGAGGATGAGACACTGCAGTCTTATATAGCCCGCTTCAACAAAGAAGCACTTTCAATCGATGAAGCTGACGACAAGATACTCGTAGCTGCTTTCACAAATGGACTACGGAAGGGTAAGTTCCTATTTTCACTATATAAGAACGACCCTAAGACTATGTCAGATGTGCTTTACAGGGCAACCAAATACATGAATGTTGAAGATGCACTTCTGGCCCGAGAAGAGAAACCCAAAAAGAGAGAAAGGCAGGAAGATACCCGATAGGACAAAGGGCGGAAGATGGCAAAAACTAGGGAATGAAAGGGATGACAGGCGCTCTAAGCCCCCTACGGGGAGATTCATGAGCTTCACTCCACTGACTACCCCAATCGACCAAGTCCTAATGCAAATCAAGGACGAGGGAGCCTTGACCTTCCCTGGAAAGCTGAAGGGAGATCCTAACAAACGGTCTAGAGATAAGTACTGCCGTTTCCACCTTGATCACAGTCATGACACAGCTGACTGCTACGACTTGAAATAGCAGATCAAGGCCCTCATCAGGCAAGGGAAGTTACAAAAGTTCATCAACAGAGAGAAAGCAGATCTGCCTCCTCAGGAGCAGGCTCCCTGACGGGACAACGAGCATCCCAGACCACCCTTAGGAGACATAAGGATGATCGTGGGAGGCACAACGACCACTGGCTCGTCCAAAAAGGCTCGAAAGACTTACCTTAGAATGGTTCAAAATGTTCAACTAACGAGCGTTGTCCCGAAGATGCCGCGAGTAGATAATCCCATTATTGGTTTCTCGGAAGAAGATGCCTGACTTCTTTACCACCCGCATGATGACGCGCTCGTCGTTAACATCCAGGTAGGAGACTATAACACATACCGGGTCTTGGTTGACAACGGAAGCTCCGCAGACATCCTCTACTACCCAGCATTCCAACAAATGCGGATCAACAGAGAACGACTAGTTCCAACCAGCGCTCCACTCGTTGGGTTTGGAGGAATAAAAGTATACCCCCTCGGCGCAGTCACATTACCTGTCACAATTAGAGATTATCCTCATCAAATCACTAGGGATGTTACATTCCTTGTTGTCAATTGCTCCTCTGCCTACAATGCCATCATAGGACGCCCTACCCTAAACTCGTGGAAGGCTGTAACTTCAACCTACCACATAATGATCAAATTCCCCACTGAGTACAGAGTAGGAGAATTGCGATGGGATAAAGTAATTGTGTGTGAATGCTATATTGCGATGCTGGAGATGGACGACCATCTACAGACCATGAGCATAGAGGAACACCAGACAGGGGCAGAACCCGTAGAGAGTCTCGAGGAAATACCCCTCGATAGCTCCAGATTAGACAGAACCACGAGAATCGGCACTCTAGCCAACCCAACGATTCGCCTAGCACTCGTAGCCTTCCTCAAGGAGAACCAGAATGAGTTTTCCTGGAGTCATGAAGACATGCCAGGAATCGACCCTTCAGTCATGGTACACAGGCTGAATGTGTCACCCTCATTTCCACTCGTCCATCAAAAGAAGCGAGTGTTCGCCCAAGAACGAGACCGAGCAATAGCAGAAGAAGTCGGCAAGCTACAAGAGGTAGGCTTCATCAGGGAAGTATACTACCCCGATTGGCTAGCAAATGTGGTAATGGTCAAGAAAGCCAATGGGAAATGGAGGATGTGCGTAGACTTTACGGACCTGAACAAAGCATGCCCCAAGGATAGCTACCCTCTCCCAAGAGTCGACGTGCTAGTAGACTCTACGACTCAGCACCAACTCCTGAGCTTCATGGATGCCTTTTCAGGTTATAATCAGATCTGAATGGACGAAGCGGACTAGGAGAAGACTTCGTTTGTTACCAGCCAAAGTCTTTTTTGTTACAAAGTGATGTCGTTTGGCCTTAAGAACGTAGGCGCGACATATCAAAGGCTCATGAACAAAATGTTTGCAAGAAAAATTGGAAGGAATGTTCAAGTCTACATCGACTAAATGTTGGTAAAAAGCCGAAGAGAAAAGGACCATTTGAAGGATCTCGAGGAAACCTTCAGCACCCTTTGCTCCTATAACATGAAGCTCAATCCAAGTAAGTGTGCATTTGGAGTGACAGCGGGAAAATTCCTTGGTTTTATGGTGTCTCAAAGAGGTATCAAAGCCAACCCAGACAAGATCAGAGCTATAATAGAGATGGCCCCCCCAAAAAACGTGAAAGAAGTGCAGAGTTTAAATGGAAAAGTGGCCGCCCTAAACAGGTTCGTATCAAGGGCGACGGATAAATGTTTGCCCTTCTTTTCCACACTAAAAAAGTCTTTCGAGTGGACTGCCGAGTGTCAACAAGCGTTCGAGGAGCTGAAGGCTTATCTTTCTTCCCCACCGCTGCTAAGTCCTTCGCAACCGGGGGAAGAACTCTTCCTCTATTTGGCCGTCTCACCGATAGCCGTCAGCGCAGCCTTAGTCAGAGAAAAAGACAAGGTTCAAAGGCCCGAATACTATGCTAGCCGGGCATTTCATGGTGCAAAGGAAAGGTATCCGCCCATGGAAAAACTCGCCTTCACTTTAGTTACTGCAGCCCGCAAACTCAAACTGTATTTTCAAGCCCACACGGTGATCGTACTAACTGACAAACCCTTACGACGGGCAATAAGCAACCCTGAAGCCACTGGTCAATTGGCACTATGGGCAATAGAGTTGAGTGAGTTCGACATTCAGTACCGCCCGCGTACTGCCATCAAGGGACAGGTCGTCGCTGACTTCATAGCAGAATTCACCAACAGGGAAGACAAGGGGGCAGATGAATGTCCTCAATGGAGTGTACATACAGATGGGTCGTCCAACAGGCAAGCCGGAGGAGTAGGCGTCATGCTCCTCTCTCCAGAAGGAGACAAGATAGAATGTATGGTCCACCTCGAATTCCCTACCACCAACAATGAAGTAGAGTACGAAGCTTTAGTGGCAGGACTTGATCTTGCCAAAGCGGTAGGGGCCGCAAGCATGGTTCTTTACTACGACTCTCAGGTCATCACCAACCAAGTAAACGGGGATTATGAGTGCAAAAGAGAAAGAATGAAGAAGTACCTGGAGCAAGTAAGGAGAAGGGTAGACGAGCTAAAGGCTAGGATCATCCAAATCCCCAAAGGAGAGAACGAACAAGCCGACTGCCTTGCCAAAGCCGCTTCGGCAGAACATATGACCGCCCTTGATAATGTACTCTCTTTTGTTTAGCTTTCTCTGCTAATAGATTCTGTCGATGTGCAGGAGATAGGCTCTGAAAGCAACTGGACCACACCAATAGTCTCTTACTTAAAAAATGGCATCTTACCAGATGGAAGGGAGGCCGCAAGAAAGCTGAAGGTCCAAGCAGCGTCATTCGTCTTAATAAGGGACATCTTGTACAAGAGAGGCTTCTCCCGCCCATACCTAAGGTGTTTAGGTCCTGAAAAAGCAGAATACGTCAGAAGAGAAGTACACGAAGGGATCTGTGAAAACCATTTAGGGTCGCGATCATTGGTGCACAAACTCGTCCGAGCAAGGTACTACTGGCCCACCATGCAGAAGGATGCTCAGACTTATGTCAAAGCCTGTGACAAATGTCAAAGGTTCAGCAATGTCATCAGACAACCGTCTAAAGAATTGACCCCAATGACAGCCCCATGGCCATTCGCTCAGTGGGGATTAAACATCATGGGGTCATTCCCAATAGCGGTACGACAGTTGAAGTTCCTGATAGTAGGCATAGACTACTTCACAAAATGGGTAGAAGCTGAAGCCTTACCCACCATTACGGAGAAGAACATACGAAATTTTGTTTGGAGGTTCATCATATGCAGGTTTGGGATCCCTAGAGTATTAGTCTCAGACAACGGGAAACAATTCAACAACGACTCCTTCCAGGACTTTTGCTCACAGTTAGGGATCAAAAATCGTTACTCCTCCCCCGCCCACCCTCAAGCTAATGGATAAGTTGAAGTCAAGAACCGATCCTTGCTCAAAATTATCAAGACTCCGCTCGAGGGGGCAAAGGGTATATGGCCTGAAGAGCTATCAAGCATACTATGGGCATACAGGACAACAGCAAGGACTCCTACAGGAGAAACACCATTTCGGCTAACGTACGAAAGTGAAGCAGTCATCCCAGCCGAGATCGGACTCATAAGCTATAGGGTGGACAAACATGATGAATGCAAGAATGACGAGGCTATACGTCTACAGCTTGATCTAGTAGACAAAGTCAAGGCGACGACCGAACAAACACTCGCACGGTATCAGGACCGCATGGCCAAGCACTACAAATCCCGGGTCTAACACAGAGATTTTCAGATTGGAGATCTCATACTAAGAAAGATCATGGGCGCCGCTAGAGACCCTGCCCAGGGGAAGCTCGGCCCCGACTAGGAATGACCTTACCGAATCACGTCATGGCAGAGGAAAGGCACCTACCACCTGGAGACACTTGACAGATGGAAACTACACCATCCATGGAACGCCAAGCACGTACGGAAGTACTACCAGTAGAGAGGATAGCATGAAAAGAAGCACTCCTTTATTTCTAGTTTATCTTAGTTAATTTTAGCTATACTCCTCAGTTTTTCTATTTACTTAAGTTTTGCTACAATAACTCTTTTAGAGCCCAAAGGGCAGGTCGTCTTTTTTTTTTTTAAGAACTACTTTTTCTACAAATGCATGGTTTATCATAATAAGAGGAGTTTATTCAGAAATGACTAAGGTCTTCATCTACAGAAAATTGTCCACAAAGTGAACAAGTTTATTAAAGTCCATAAAGTAGACAACTTCATCCCAGAATGATGAAATATTATCAAGTCCACAAAGTGGACGAGCTTATTATTATTGTCCATAAAGTGGACGAATTTTTTTAAGTCCATAAAGTGGACAACTTCATCCCAGGAGGATGAAATATTATCAAGTCCACCAAGTGAATGAGTTTATTATGTCCATAAAGTGGACGAATTTATTAAAGTCCATAAAGTGGATGACTTCATCCCAGATCAAGTCCACCAAGTGGACGAGTTTATTATGTCCATAAAGCGGACAAGTTCAATAATAAGCCCACAAAAGGGATAAACTTAAGTCCATAAAGTGGATGGGTTCATTGGTCCACAAAGTAGACGAGTCCATTACTTGAGAAAGAGGACGAGGTCATTGAAGCTGACGGCTTCATAAAATCGCCATTACTTAATAAAATGGATGTCATTAAAGCTGATGGCTTCACAAAACTGCCATTACTTAACAAAGTGGATGAGTTTAATAAATGAATCCACAAAAGCCGACGAGTTTGTTAGCCAAACCATAAATTAGACAAGTCCATGGAAGTGGACGAGGTTATAAGGTAGACGGATTTATCGGTCCGTAAAATGGGCAAGTTCTTTCAAGAAAACAAATTATGATTACAAAAACCACAAGACAAGGGACGGACCCACAACGAGTGGACGAACCTAACTAAGCTGACGGGTTCAATAAAAAGCCAAGAAACAAAATCAAGTCTACAAAGTAGACGTCCTTAGATGGACGAGCCTATCGTGTAAGGCAGACGAGTTCGTCTCTAACTTATGGAAATATATCACGAGAAATGGGCAAAGAGATAAAGAGCAATGCATACATGCTAAAAGCAACGAATACCAAATACCATAAATAAAATGGAGTTTTTTACAAACAGAGCTCAAAAAACAAAAGGGGCATTGTCCAGAAATTAGATTACAATTAACAAAAAATAAATAAATAAATAAATAAGATCCTAAGTTCACGAGGCAGGGAGGTCTTGTGGGGTCCCGTCACCCTGGGTCTGGTCTGGGGCATCCTAAGATGAAGGAACATCGGCAACTGGGGGATTGGCCAACAGAGTCAGAGGAGTGACGGGAGGATTCACGACAGGCTGAGCAAGGATAACGCCGTCATCTGGAATATCCTGCTCTGACTCAGTGGCGCCATCACCCTCTTTAGGAATAGCGTCACCTGCAGGAGTCATTGGCAAAGGGTCATCCATTGAGACTAGGCCTGTTCAGGTACCGACCGGCACCGACGAAACCGACCGGCGCCGAACCGATCCGACCGCTTCTCAAGCCTACCGTAGGTGTCCGGCGCGGTGGTCGGCGACGATCTGGACAAACCGAAGACGTCCGGTGCGACAAGCGGTGGCTGTTTTGCACTCCGACGAGAAACCGCACCGCACCGGTATCTATACAAATACACACTATAATTTTACATATATGCATCAATGTTTACAATTTTTTATTTTAATGTTTCAGTAGATTGAAGAAAACCCAGTGAAGATAATATGAAAGCAAATGCAAGGAATAGGAAGAAGAAGAAAACGACGCAGGACTTAAGGATAGGTTTTCTTTTTCTTTTCTTTTTTCTTTTTTTTTTTAATATAAAATCTGGCACTAAAACTACGTCGTTTTAGGGCCTGATATTAAATTTTAATATCAGCTCCAAAACGACATAGTTTTATCATCAGATTAAAAAAAAAAAAAAACGTTTTTTGGCCTTTTAATTTAAAACCCTAAATTTATTTACACACCCTCTCTATATCTTTCACTCTCATCCGCCTGCCTCTTCCAGTCCCAACAAGTCAGCAACAAAAGTATTCATCTTTCCTCTCTCTCCCCTCAACCTCCGCCACTTGCTGCCGCCGCTTGCTGCCGCCGCAATCTAGTGCTTGATGCTGCGTTTTTTGGAGTTTCACCCTCTCCTCTCTCCTCTTTGTCACAATATTCTCAAGAGTTTCTAGTGATGATTCTGACTTCAGATGCTCTTTCTTGTAAATGTAATGCTTTCTACCAGGTTTATTTATGTAATTTATTTTCAATGGTTTTGTTTGATCTTTTATAGGTTTGGTTTAGTTTTTTTATTTGGGTTTTTGTGATTTGAAATGGGTATGTTTGAGAGAAAGATTGTGAATTTGTTTTCTATTGATTTTTTGTTTTTGGAATATTTGGGTTTTTTTTTCTTTTCATGAGTATGATGTGGCGTGGGTTGTTAATTGCATTGTGTTTGGTTCCTGAGAAAGTGAGGAATTAACCGAACTAACCGCACCGAACCAGTATTTTGCACCGCAGCTTGTGTAGACCGGTTCCCACCCCTCCACAGGTGAGGTGCGGCTAGGAATGAGGGAAAACCGCTCCTATAGGTGCGATGCAAAAATGCCCCAAAAAACCGGCCGCACCGCACTGTGTACAACCCTAATTGAGACCTTCGCCAAATCCAGGTGAGGGTAGTTGGATTTAACCTGTTTAAGGCAATCCTCAAAACCCACACCATAATATTCAGCGCAAGAATCAATGTATGCCTGCGACTCCTTGAACTCCTTTACAGCGTCAGCCTTTGCCGTCTCCACCTGGCCCAGTAAAGCCGCCAACTCCTTCTCTGCCGTCTCCTTGGCTTCTTGATCTTTTACCCTCAAACGACTCTCCTCCTCCAATTTTTCTTTCAACTCCTTCACCTCCTTGTTAAGGGCACGGAGGGCGTCTTTATACCGATCCTGCCCGTCGGTCAGGTTTTTGATGGGCTTTTCTTGATGGGCAATCACCCCTTCATTGGCAATGCCCTTAACCTATAAAGCCTTCATGCAAACCAGTGCCTACAAGACAGGGCAACCGTCAGCTAGATAGCATGAAGATAAATTAATAAAAGAAAGAATGAAAAGTACTTACCCGGGCAAGGTCAAAGAGGCCTGAATCCCCCAGCTCTTCCGTCGCTTGGCCAACACAAGGGTCTGCGTCTTTGTCCTTAATAATGGACTCCAGCATCTCAACAGCATAATCCTTGTGGGTAAGGAGACAACGTTCAGAATCTTGAGTAACGAGGCCGGGCATCGTCATCAACCCCTTGCCTGCCTCGTGCTTTGAAGGGGACGGCTTCTTAGGAAGCTTACCTCCAGGAGTGACGGACACCTTTTTTGATGGACGATCGTCCTTCCCGTCATTTTTCCTCTTTGCCACCCCCTTGCCAAAGGCCTTAGGGGTTGACGAGGACTCCCCCACCTTAGTTTTCTTCTCTTCGTCCTTTTTACGAGCGACAGCCGCCCTCACTCTGGCCGCCTCCATTTCTACAAAAATAAATGACAAATATTCGTACAAGCAACGACCAAGAAGAAAACGAGTGTAAAAGACAACGGAAGAAATTAAGAAATACTTACGTCGACAGGAATAGGCGTTCAGCTTACGAGCAATCGGCGTCGGCTCCAAACCTCCACAGTAAAGGTGCAAGGTGTCGAGAGTAATAAGATCTCAACACTTTCGCTCCTCCAAAGGGATCTCTATTACCCGACGGATAAAGTCCTCCTGCTCCTCTGTAATACAAGGACAAATGCTAGCTGAAAATAAGGGAAGTAGATGGTATTAGAAGTTTGAAGCAAAACAGACAAAGGATAAAAAGCAGACGAGATTAAACTGAATCCTTGATAAAAGCCCAAGTATTGTCAAAATAACTATGAGGCATCGTCTCCCATTCCTCCTGACGACATACCCAGTTCGTCCCTTTTACAAAGAAATGCCTACCCTTCCAATTCCTATTGGAGTCAGGCATATCAGATACCAACTTCAGCCCCTTCTTCCTCGCCACAAAGTGGTATATCCCCTGAGACGAGACTATATGTTGAGGTCGATAGCACCAAAAGAATTCGTCAATGGTTAATGTGCGCGCCCAAAAATGAGGCCGTCTGGGCTAGGCCTCACTCGGACTCACAACTTACTTGTATAATGGGCTTGAATTTCCTACACTGGGTCGTTCTTCGCACTGAGACTCAATGAGATCACTTTTCTCTTCTAGAGGATCTGAATCACCTTGTTCTCACTCTACTCTCTATCTATCTTCCCTCTTTTACCGTAAATTTTCCAACCCCCATCTTCCCCAAACTTCTCATATTTATAGTCCAAAGTCAGTGGAGAGGTTATGATCACTTCCCAGTTTAGTGCATCAAGCGGTCCAGTATTATCGATCGTAAGTGGGTGGTTAGGTGGGAGTGGGAAGTGGTGAGAATGGCGTTGGAACTTGTTTCCCACTTCCGTAACTATTCTCGGCAGAGGCACCTAGTACGGCACGACCGAGCATGCAAAGGACAGAATAGTTTAGACGTCGTTCCTTCATCATTGCTCGGGAAAGTATTGCCGAGAAATGATGAAGTGGCAAGGTTTGGGTCCCGCAGCCCGTGTGGCTTCAGGATGGGCCGCTACGTAGAAAAAGACTTGCTTTATGGGCCATACACCCAGGTCAGGGTCCAAGGCCCAAATGGGCACCGGTGCGGGGACCGTACAATTAACTAACAATTCCCGCCGCTTAGACGACCCCACAAAATCTCAGCCCCAATGAATATCCTCCAAGCATTGGGGGCGATTTGGCTGACGGACAAACCTAAAAAGTTGGCCAACTGACGGTGAAGCACCGTTAGTGGCAACCTCAATCCTGCTGCAAACATGGCATCATACATGCCAACGTCTGCTATCTTCCCCGAGTAGCACTTCTCAAATTTTCCAGGGAGACGGATTAGGATGTCATCCGGAATCTGGTAACGGTCTCGTAGGGTTTTGAAGACTTTGTCCGTCATCGTTGGCAAAAAGTCATTGACAGTCCATATCTTGGGGAGAATAAAAGAACGGTCATCTCCAAGGGCTCCCAAGGTCCTATCTAAAACCTCCTCGTCACCGTCATTGTTATTCCCGTCACTCTCTCTTTTTTCCCTTTCACCTTCCACATCACCATCATTATTACTCCCGTCACTCCCTTTTCCTTCCCCTTCATCATCTTCTTCATCACTTAACACTCCCTCATCTTCTCTTTTATAACTTTCCACTTCTTCGTTAGTAGATTGGGCTAACGTTTCCCTCTCTGACAACCAGGAGAAGCCCTCCTCAAGCTCGTGACCTAATGGGAATACCTCGTCGTAGCCCGCTCCATTGCGGACTGACAACTACTCACTTGTCGCCTCTCTAGACATCTGACTACCTACAAGCGACGAGGCATTCTAAAAGCCTAAGTTGACGACCTTTTCTAAAAAATATAAGTTTTCACAACTGAAAGAAAAGAAAAAAGTAAGAACAGGAGGTAATAAGAGGAGGACGACTTACCAAGTAAAACTAATGAACTCTTGGAAGATGACGGTCTTGGCTAAAGCAAGATGATGTAGGCAAAGTTCGCGAAGAGACGGGTTCGCTTTGGCAATCAACAACAGTAAAATAGAAGAAACTAAGGGAAGAAGCGAGGTATATATAAGGGAGGATATGCACAAAAGACGAAGCAACGCACTCTTCCAGAAGCGGAACCAATTGAGGTGCGCCACGTGTCCAAGCAAGAAATAAAGACTGCTCAAGGCAATAAATGATTCTCTCTCCTGAGAAAAAGAAAATTAATAACTCCATAACCCATCAACTTAGGCTGGCGATGTTATGGAGTAGGGGGTAGTTGATAAGGGTAAAATTATAATTATACACTGATAGGAAGGCATAGAGCGACAAACCCGTCGGCTTTGCTCAAGTCCGTCAACAGTAGGGAGTCTACAGCCTTAAAGCTAACGAGGCCAACTTGGTCAAGATGAAAGGCTGACACCACTAAGCTGACAGGAATACGCAAGACTGACGGTTCTGACATAATCTTGACTTGGCCACCACGCATGCGTGTATAAGGAAATATCTTATGCTCCACGCTCAATGTTAGTCCCCTACAAGGAAAGGATTCCGCAATATACGCTTATAAGGATTTCTATATAGAAAAGACTTTTAAACTAAGAAAGAGATGTCAACCCTCTACTACTATAAAAGCCCCTATACCCCTACAAATGAAGATAGGCATAATTTACCCCAGGTCTAGCACTCTAGAATTGTGAGAAAAGTTCTAACTTGACCTTCAGAGGGTAGTTGGCTAGCACCACACCGGTGCCCTTTGTTAGGTCTTCTCTTTTTGTTGTGCAGGTGTTGTTTCGAACGTGCAAGGACCGTGTGACTCACTGGTAATTTTTTCGGCATCATCACTAACTTTCACATCTAATATTATATCATTTGCAAATTCTTCCCTATAAATATGATAAATTCCTCTCAGAATATCATCGATATATAGAAGAATCTCGGAAGAGTTATTGATTTGTGAACGTGTAAGTGTCTGCGAGGGAGAAGATGGATGCAAATGTGGTTAAAAAATGGTCTTCTTCCAATGAAATAATCAGCACAGTTCAGGCAGCCCTAAGGCTGCTATTGATGGCAGTGTTTTTGGGGTCTCTTCTGATGTGGATCATGGCGCCTACAAACACCTATAAGCAAAGTTGGTTGCCGAGTATCCTAGCAAAGCTTAACTCAACATATTTCGAGCCCAAACAAGGTTGTTCCATTTGCATTATTCTTTTCTCTTTCGTTGCTTTTGCGTTCACGTTGTATATAATGTTGTTTTCTCAAATCATTTATATATACTCATCATGTGTTACAGGTGCAAGACTTCTGATTTACACTCTTCCCATTCTATTTGTTGCTGCCATGGGCGGTTTCTACCTCCATATGGGAAAGGAATTGAAAAATGATAAAATCGCAAGGTAGTTTATAGCTTTCTATGTACATTTTATAGACTGAATGATTAAATTTACTATTTTTTAACAGTTTAAACTTATAGGATAATTGATGTTTTTTCAAATACTTTTTTTTAATATCACTAATAATCAATTTCATTTCTTATGTAATCAAATATTTTTTACAAGAATGAAAACTCGGATCTTACCTTTTTAACAACAGTTGCAGAAATCCTTGGTTTGACTCATGGAAAAAGCCGGTGCTCATAAAAGGCCCTCTGGGGATTGTTTCCAGAGTAGAGCTTGCTTTTCTCATTGTTAATGTATATTATGTTATGGGCTTTAGGCCCAGCTAGTTTACTTGTACTTGTACTACACTTTACTTGTACCGCACACATATGTCTACTTGTACCGCACACATATGCCTCCTATATAAAGGCATCACATGTATATTTCTTGATCATGAAATACAATACAACGATTCAGTATTTCTAACATGGTATCAGAGCCACTACTCTAATCCTTTGGTGTGTCGCTCTTAAGCAGTCTTGTCTTCTTGGGTGTCATCTGCAGCCGTTGTTGTGAGCAGCACCACTGCCTCCACCGCGACTCCAGTACATCAAAGACCACTGCCTTGCCGCCACCATCGCTTCCGCTTCTCCGATCAAACCACAGATTGTACCATCGGAAAGAAATATCTCCGATCTACTTTTCTGTAAAATTTCGTCTTCATCGGACCAGGCACGCGCCTCCACGCGCCACTGGAATTCTCGGCGTCACCGCCACGCGCCGCCAATATCCTTCACGCGCTTCCACGCGCCGTCCACGCGCCTCACGCGCAGTCCACGCGCCTGCCAAGGTTTGCTGACGTCATCGTCTTGCCACGTCAGCCCTAGTGACGTCATCAGTGCTTAAGTCAGCAACACGTCAGCTTGCTTACGTCATCACTCAGCAGTGATTACGTCATCATTCCAGACCGTTGACCGCGTTGACTTTGACCGGTGACCGCGTTGACTTTGACCGTTGACTTTTTGCTGAGTTGACTTTTGCAGTTCAGGTTCTCCTTACCCAATTTTTCGCATAGATTTCATTTTTGCAGTCTATTTTTGCATATTGTGTTTCTAAATGGATAAAAATGATGTTTTTCTTCCTCGCCCCATCAATACTGTATTGGAGGGGAACAAGAATTACTTATCTTGGTCTCAAGCTATGCGCAGTTTTCTTAAGGGTCGCATGCTCTGGCATTACTGTACTGGTGCAATTACCATTCCTATCAAGGGAGCAAGTGAAGAAGATTCTGCCTTCCTTGGTCGCATGATTGAATGGGATAGTCACAACCACATGATCCTCACATGGATTCGGAACACTTCCGTTCCCTCTATCTCTAATCTGTTGGGCAGCTTTGACGATGCAAAATCAGCATGGGATATGTTGGCCAAAAGGTACTCCACTACTCACGGATCCATGAAATATCAATTGGTAGTTGAATTGCATCAACTTCGACAAGAACCAGGGCAATCCATCAATGACTACTATGATCAGCTTCGCTTCATTTGGGACCAAATTGACCTTTCTGATCCGATTTGGGCATGCTCAAAAGATGCTCAGCAATATGCTACAGTTAGAGATGAATTTCGTCTCTATGAGTTCCTGATGTCACTTCACAAGGACTTTGAGCCCATCCGAGGTCAGCTTCTTAATCGCAGTCCTCCTCCCTCTCTTGACACTGCTGTAAACGAGTTGGTTAGAGAAGAAGCTCGGCTTGCAACCCTTCAAGCCCAGAATAAGTTCAATGTTTTGGCTATTACTCCTTCTGCTCCTTTCATTGAGCAACCTCAGCAATCAGGTGATTCTTCTGGCTCTAGCAATCGTCGCAAGCAGACCAACAAGAAGTTCTGCAATTATTGCAAACGTCCTGGCCACACCATTGAGACTTGTTACCGTCGCAACAAATCTACTGCTGCTGTTGCTAATACTGAGCCTACTCCGCCGATGCCTTCCATTTCAGCTGAGTCCCAGTCTTCTAGATCCACTATCAACCTCTCCCCCACTGAACTACAGGAGATCATAGCTCAGGCTGTTCGTATGGCTGGTAATGCATCTCTTTCCACTGCTCTCTCAGTTTTGCCCGGTAAGTCTCAAACTTGGCTTTTTGATTCTGCCTGTTGCAATCACATGACACCTCACTCATCCTTATTCTCCAAACTTGACCCTGCACCACATCCTCTTAATATTCATATAGCTGATGGTTCCACCATGCATGGGAATAGTCTAGGTTTTGTTTCAACCTCTAACCTCTCTGTTCCTGGGGTCTTCCATGTACCTGACCTATCCTATAATTTGTGCTCTGTGGGACAATTAGCTGAACTAGGATATCGCCTTATTTTTGACTATTCTGGGTGTATTGTGCAGGATCCGAGGACGGGACAAGAGCTTGGGACCGGTCCTAGGGTTGGGCGTATGTTTCCTGTGGACAATCTTCATCTTCCACCTGTTGCTCCTGTCTCTGTTGCTGCTGCAGCTGCTGCAGTTTCTTCCTTACCTTCTCTTGCACTTTGGCATTCTCGTCTTGGTCATGCCTCATCTACTCGGGTACAACAGTTAGCTTCTAAGGGTCTGTTGGGTTCTGTGTCCAAAGACAATTTTGATTGTACTTCTTGCCAGTTAGGAAAACAGCCAGCTTTACCTTTCAATAATAGTGAATCTATCTCTAATAGTATTTTTGAGTTAATTCATTCTGATGTTTGGGGACCTTCTCCTGTTACTAGTATTGGTGGATCTCGTTATTTTGTTGTTTTTATTGATGATTATTCTCGTTATAGTTGGATCTTTCCTATGAAATCTCGTTCTGAAATCTTACCAATATACAGTAACTTTGCAAAAATGGTTGAAACACAATTCTCCAAACATATCAAAACTTTTCGTTCTGATAATGCTCTTGAATATACTCAATATGCTTTTCAAGCTCTGTTGCATTCCTATGGCACTGTACACCATCTAACCTGTCCAGGCACCTCTCAACAAAATGGTCGAGCCGAAAGAAAACTTCGTCATATTCTTGACACTGTCCGTGCTCTTCTTCTTTCTGCCAAAGTTCCTGCCCCATTTTGGGGTGAAGCTGCTCTTCATGCTGTTCATGCCATTAATCGCATTCCAAGCACTGTCATCCATAATCAGACTCCGTATGAGCGCCTTTTTGGGTCACCCCCTGATTATCATTACCTTCGCTCTTTTGGATCTGCTTGTTTCGTTCTTCTTCAGCCTCATGAGCACAACAAACTTGAGCCTCGATCTAGACTCTGTTGTTTCCTTGGTTATGGTGAAACTCAAAAAGGGTATCGGTGCTATGATCCTGTCTCTCATCGTCTTCATGTTTCTCGTAATGTTGTCTTTTGGGAACACCGCTTATTTGTTGAACTCTCTCATTTTCGTTCTTCCCTAACTAACTCTTCTGTTTTAGAAATCTTTCCAGATGAGTCTCCTGTTCCTTCTACAGATACTCCTGATCCTCCTTTGGACTTCTCTATTCCATCTCCAGATATTTTTGATGATGAACAGGTTGTTGACGAGCTACCCCACCTTGAGCCTAGGTCCCCTACTCCTGCTCCGCCTGAAGATCCTCCACAAGACATTCCACCTCGACACTCAACCCGGGTAAGATCCATTCCTGCACATTTACTTGATTATTATTGTTACACTGCCCTTGCTACACTCCATGAGCCTCAAACCTATCGTGAGGCCTCTACTGACCCTTTATGGCAGATTGCAATGAAAGAGGAAATTGATGCATTAACCAAAAACCATACTTGGGATCTGGTTACTCTCCCTCCTAGTCAGTCTGTGGTTGGTTGTAAGTGGATCTATAAGATCAAGACTCGCTTTGATGGGTCCATCGAGCGCTACAAGGCTCGTCTTGTTGCAAAAGGTTTTACACAGGAGTATGGAATTGATTATGAAGAGACTTTTGCTCCGGTTGCCCGTATCTCCTCTGTTCGTGCCCTCTTAGCTGTTGCTGCTGCTAGTAAATGGGACCTTTTTCAGATGGATGTTAAAAATGCCTTCCTTAATGGGGATCTGCATGAAGAAGTCTATATGCAACCTCCTCCTGGTCTTTCTGTTGAAACAAACAAGGTTTGTCGCCTTCGACGTGCACTTTATGGCCTTAAACAAGCTCCACGAGCTTGGTTTGCCAAGTTCAGCTCCACCATCTTTCGCTTGGGTTACACTGCCAGTCCTTATGATTCTGCCTTATTTCTTCGTCGCAATGATAAAGGCACCATTTTGCTTCTCCTATATGTGGATGATATGATCATAACTGGTGATGACCTCAGTGGCATTCAAGAACTCAAGGATTTTCTTAGTCAGCAGTTTGAGATGAAAGACCTTGGACATCTCAGCTATTTCTTGGGTCTTGAGATCACTCGTTCCACAGATGGTCTGTATATTACTCAAGCCAAGTATGCATCTGACCTTTTATCTCGAGCTAGACTCACTGACAGCAAGACTGTTGACACTCCAGTTGAACTTAATGCGCATCTGACACCCTCGGGGGGGAAACCATTGTCTAATCCCTCTCTTTACAGACGATTGGTTGGCAGCCTAGTTTATCTCACAGTTACTCGTCCAGACATTTCTTATGCTGTTCATCAGGTGAGCCAGTATCTGTCTACTCCACGATCGACTCACTATGCTGCTGTTTTGCGCATTCTACGATACCTGAAAGGCACTCTCTTCCATGGCCTTTTCTACTCAGCTCAGTCTCCTCTTGTACTCCGTGCATTCTCTGATGCTGATTGGGCAGGAGATCCCACTGATCGCAGGTCCACTACAGGTTATTGCTTTCTCCTTGGTTCTTCTTTGATCTCTTGGCGAAGTAAGAAACAAACTTTCGTGGCCCGCTCCAGTACTGAAGCAGAATATCGTGCTCTTGCTGACACCACATCTGAGCTCCTTTGGTTACGATGGCTTCTTAAGGATTTGGGTGTGTCCACATCCTCTGCTACTCCCCTTTATTGTGACAACCAGAGTGCCATTCATATTGCTCACAATGACGTCTTCCATGAACGGACTAAACACATCGAGATTGATTGTCATTTTATCCGTTATCATCTTGTCCATGGTGCTCTCAAGCTTTTCTCCGTCTCCTCCAAAGATCAACTTGCAGATATCTTCACCAAGGCACTTCCTAAGGGACGCACTCGTGATTTGGTTGACAACCTCAAGCTGGTCTCACATCCACCTTGAGTTTGAGGGGGGCTGTTAATGTATATTATGTTATGGGCTTTAGGCCCAGCTAGTTTACTTGTACTTGTACTACACTTTACTTGTACCGCACACATATGTCTACTTGTACCGCACACATATGCCTCCTATATAAAGGCATCACATGTATATTTCTTTATTATGAAATACAATACAACGATTCAGTATTTCTAACACTCATCATGTTCATTGCACTGTTAGCATGGACTTTTGCAACTTACATTAGGAAGTATTATGCTAAAATCAACCCAAATTCAGCAGCAGCACAAGGCGAAAAAGTGTAAGAATTTCTTAACAAACTATCAAATCCAATGCTCGATCGAACTCTCATTTCAAACGATATCATCATCATTAAAAGTTGAATTAATAATTTAATAAAATGTTAAAGCTTGTTGGTGCTTTTGGCAGATGGAAATCTAAACTGGATTCTGCAGCCTTAACCCTAGGCCTCGTTGGGAACATATGTTTAGCATTTCTGTTTTTCCCGGTGACTCGCAGTTCATCCTTGCTGCCACTCTTTGGCCTCACCTCTGAGAACTGTATCAAGTACCATATATGGCTTGGAAACATCACCATGACTCTCTTCACAACTCATGGTATTTGTTTCATCATCTATTGGGCCGTTACCAATGAACTCTCCCAGGTAATTAAGAATTTATATTTCGGAACCAACTTCAATTTATTCATGACGCATTCTTGTATCTCTTCTTTTTTTTCTTTTTTCTTTTTTTATTAAAGATATACACTTCTTTTATGGTATGTTTGGAAATTTTGAAAGAGAGGAGAGTAGAGGGTATGAAATTGAAGGAGATGTAAGGGAAGAAGAATTGTTTTGTCTTTCTCTTGCTGGAATATTTTAAAAATTAGTGAAGATGAGTGGAGTAGATGTATATCTCTCTTCTTCTTTTTTTTAATTAAGATGAAAATGATAAAATTATCAAATAAATTGACAATCATATCCTTGATTTGATCAATTTAAAAATCTATATATATACTAGCCTCTGAGCACGCATGCGTGCTCAAAGGCTCTTATATTTTTTGAATAAAAATTAATAATTTACATCTATTATAATTTAGAATTTTTTTTTTATTTTTCAAACGCGTGCTTAGAAACTCTTATATTGTTTGGGTAAAAATTAATAATTTGCATCTATTATAATTTAAAAACAATTTAAAAATGATAAACTTTAGAGATAAGCAATAACTGTAATTTCTTTTTTGAACGTAAAAAAAAAAATTCCTAAATTTTAGGAGTTCACTTTTTGAATTCAAAATAAAATTTTTTATTTGACATTTATGACCATATTTCTAAATGAAGTAACCCTTCATTAATGATGAAATTTTTGAACCACATAAAAATCTAGTTTTTTTTTTTTTTTTTCTTTTGAGAAAGATATAAAAATCCAGTTGAAAAAGGGGAATCCTTTTGTACTCCTATATAATATAGATAAAGTGTCATGTTAACGAATACCCTTAGGGCACAATTTTAATAGGAAATATAAAAAACAACATTAATTGTTTCATCATTTTTCAATAAAATATTTTTAAAAATAGTTCTTAAACTAATGCCCTTATATACTACAAAAAAAGAGGGCTATAGCTGCATTTAAAAAACGCAGCTACAGAACCTAAAAACGCAGCTATAGCCTATAGCTGCGTTTTTATAGCTGCGTTTTCAAACATGGCCTATCCGGTGTGACTATAGGCCCCCTGCGGAACCTAGAGCTGCGTTTTTAAAAACGCAGCCCAAACCAAGACCTAGAGCTGCGTTTTTTACAGCCTAAAGCCGCGTTTTTTCACAACCACAGATGCGGGACCTGTAGCTGCGTTTTCTAGAAAACGCAGCTCTAGACCCGGTTTGGGCTGCGTTTTTAGAAACGCAGCTCTAGACCCCGACATTAGGAATTCCTATAGCTGCGTTTCTAAAAACGCAGCTATAGGGTTTTTTTTTTTTTTTTTTTTTTTTTTTTTTTTTTTTTTTTTTTTTTCTCTTCCGAGACACATCCTTGCCCAAAACAAGACCTGTACACTTAGATGCATCCAATTGGAACCAACAATTGCCAGCAAACAAAAAAAGTTCATTGCCAAAAGATTAATTACATAAACAAATATTTACAAACAAGTTCCCAACAACAGGTGCATACTCTTTTTATTTTTTGTAATCATATATTACACACAGGTGCATTTTCCACAAAGCAAGTAATGAAAAGAAAGCTACCTTATCTTCAGCAAGCAGTGGAATATGAAGAAGAATCGCAGCTGGCTCAGTGTCTTCCTACCTGGAACCCCCATTAAGAAGCAGCTCATTAATAAGTACGATAAGATGTAGAAGATTGGACGACATGTACACAATGTAGTACAATAATGTACACGGGTAAGATGTAGAAGAAAGCTAATATTTTATTACACAGCTTATATGAGTATTTTTTATTAAGGGTTGTAATAAAAATCGGAAACTATAGTCACTGTATATGCGAAACTATGCAGTGTGACAATTAATGCAGATGAAGGTAAAGCGTGTGACGCATATAAGCATTGTGGTGCTGTTTTATGGTTGAGCTTTTACTTCAACTAGTGAAGTATGATTATTGTCTTTATAGTGTAATTATAAGTAAATGTGTGTTTCCCAATTAGAATAGGGTATAGATGCATGAGTGGAACTCTGAAATGAAGAATTAATAAAGAAGTTGTCTAACAATAGCGTCTAAGTTATTCAGCAAAAAAAAAAAAAACAATAGCGTCTAAGCAATACATTCTAATTTTGCATTGTCTTCGTTGCTCATGGCATGTACACAATGTAGTACAGTTGACATATACACAATGTAACAATTTTAGTCTGATTTTCCATTACATGCGCTTCTTTTTTTCTTTTTTGTTTAAAAAATAAATTAGTCTTTAATCCCATTATTAATATCCAAAACAGATAGAATCCCTATATAAATTAGTCTTTACTCACATAGGAGATCAAGCGCACCTGGATTTGCCAATATTTGAAAAGTCAATAAGAAAAGTCACCTGGATTTGCAGTAGCCAATTCACAATCAGGAAATCAAGCTATGAAATTCTTAACCTGTATATAGAAAAAGAGATGGAACGTAAGTAACATGCAAATCAAGTTTGAGAGAACTATAAATCAGCACAATGTAAGAGAAAGATAGTAGAAGGAAAAGAGAAACAGAGGAAACTGATCTGTTTTCTCTTCTCTCAACTCATTTGGCTGGATTGAATTGCTATGTTACTCTCTAATAAACCACAGAAGAATCTCACCAAATCAGATTATTATTAGCCCAATAAGACAATGACTGAAAAGGGTTGTCTAGAACCCATATAAAATTGCCATTTTGAGTTAAATGTTCACTAGGAAAGCCAAAAAGAAAAAAAAAATCCTTTGTGGACCAAATTTGAGCAACCAGACGATTGTGTCCAGTGCAGGCCATGATGTGTTGTTACTTCAAAATTACGCTGCAGCCCAGCATGGGGTGATGTCAGACAAGAAAATATTATTCATGTCTAATATATAATTGAGTGATATTTTAATGTTAGAAAAACCACAAAAAGATAACATATCTAATATATAATTATATATATAATGAGGGTGACAAACTTAATTCTCATTTATTTGAATGACTTTAGAAAGGGAAAGGGAAAGGATTTAAGGGGTTTAGATGGGTAGAATAGAAATCCCTCCAAACCTGTTTTGCCGAATTCCTCAAATTTGGGGACAGTTGGAGGGGAAGGGATTCAGGTTTAAAGAGCTTTTATGTACTTCCTATTTTTCCCTTCATGGTTCTCAAGTATAGAGTTCAATAAATTAATGATACTTTCATAAAATTATCAAGTGTCTTATAGCTTGCTGATATTTCCTTCTTTCATTTTATGAGGGGAACCGGAGTTTGAATCTCCCCTACCCCATTGTTGTAGTTATGAAAATTAAATAAAAACAAAATAGATAGATATTATTTATAGTTTTTTTTCAATGAAGTTTGTGATATAAAAGAGACATATATATCACAATAAAATAAAAAAGGCATGAAATAGGAAGAAAAGTATGTTGTATCTATACTTAGTGGTTGTTCCTACTCTGTCACAATCCTAAAAAAAAGAGAGGAGGGTTGTGGTAAGGAGATTAGACATATAAAATGTAGTCACTTTATTATGAATGGATAAATATGATTCATATAGACACTTGGAATATAATGGCCTTAACAGATAAACTAATTGAAATAGTAGATACAATAATTAGGAGGAAAATAAACATAATGTGCTTTTAGGAGACTAGTAGGTGAGAAATCTAAAGAAATAATTTCTACAAAATTTGAATTATATTCTCATTTGTGGCATTCATCAGCCTTGTCGGTTTGTAATTTAAACCTTACTTCTCACCAAATTTTCTAATTTATTAAAATACCTAAAACAAACCCACTGCCATGTTATATTGCCCATTCAACTTAGTAAGTAGGCCCCTTTTCGCTTTCCTCTTAATTGTCCTTCATGTATGACTATGCCCTTTTCCTCCTATTCAGTTACAGAACTTTTTCCATAGTTCTTTTATATTCTTGTCCATGACCAAAATCTGATTCCAAACCTCCAAATCCCTACTAATGGGGTAATACTTGTACTCAAACAAGACACAAAAACTTCTACAACACTCAAGTATGGGTAGAAGAGCCCAAGGTTCATAGAAGACCCCGACAGTAAATTTTATGAATATAAATATAAAATGGTGCACGTCAAACAAGACACAAAAACTTCTACAACACTCAAGTATTGTTTTTATAAATGGTGCACGTCAGTTTATAAATATAAAATTGTAAGATCCATAGATCACTGTTGCCTTTTCTTTTTCCAATGACTTGCTTCCAGAAGAAACTAATTTTATATTTTTTGATGAATAAGAAAGCTTTCATTCAATCATAGGTAGGTTACAAACTACAAAGTTTATCAAAAAAAGTTTGACAGCATAATACAAGCTCAAGCAACTAGAAGATGCGAACCAGAAACCTACAACTACAATAACACCATAGTACAACACAAACACAAGCATCTAAAAAGCTACAAGCCAGAATTTAAAACAACAATAGCACCATTCTTATTGTCAGCATCAAAAACAAGAACAAGGAATACTCTAAATGATGCATAACATTCTATTTTGATTGGAGCTTTCAAATTCTCCTATCATAAGAGCACTCAACATATCATTATTTAGTATTCTAAATATGTTTTTCAAAAGTTTCAACAATCAATAGCACAAATCACACAGCAGTTTCAAAAAAATTGAACTGAAGTAATCACTAAATAAAGTCGATACAACTCCAACAGCCACTATAAATTATATAAACCAAAACAAAGATTGCTGGTTCCATTTTCTAATCTCTAATAAACCATAAACCAACCAGCTAGAACCTGACAGCATATTAATCTACTTGCATTTTTTATCTCACAAAAATATCAACATCATGGAACTTTGACCAAAAAAAAAAAAAATAAACCAATGAAATCCAATTATCAAATACAAACAAAGCACAAACAGCAAAACTAGTTAAGATGGCACAACAATAAATCCCAAACCGCATACCGTGTTCTGCCCAAGAGGAGCTCTTAGAGCCAGCTGATCAAATGTCAAGCATTCTCCTCCGGCCTTCTCGATCCTAGCTCTTGCAGTCTCTGTGAACCTCAGGGCTGTAACCTTCACTACTAGGACCTCATACACCCTAATGTCATCGGTCACGGTCCCAACAACCACAATTCCAATCAACACAACACTAAATTTTACATCACAAAAACGCAAACCCAGTTCAGTCCTCATTCAAATATAGCAAAATTGAAAACCAATTAAGAGAGTCTCCTCGGTTTTTCTTAGCAAGCAAACAGAACCTATGAAAATGTTACAAATGAAAAAATTTCATGCTTTGCCTACGCATGCAAAATTTCACATGGGTTTCGATCGGGATGAATACCCACCCTCAATGGACAAAATTTCACATGGGTTTCGAAGCGTACCTGAAATGGGTTTTGATTGGAGCCGTTGGAAAGCCCTTTTTCCTTGCGTCAGTGAAGTCGATGAAGATTGATGAGAAAAATGATTCCTACAAGTAGAGAGAGGATCGATTAGAGACAGAGATAGAGGATCTATGAGAGAGAAAGAGAGAGCTTACAAATGAAAATGTTCTCTTCCCCCTCCAACCTTTAAGAAAGGCGTCAACTTTTTTTTCCATTTTTCTTTTTGATAAAAATAGGAAAGGGGGATTCGGTTGGGAAAATTAGGTTATCTCGTTAAGGGCTCTTGACAAGAAAGGGGAAATGTTTCTACTCTTTTTCCAAATCATTTTTCAAATCTTAGACAAAGAATTTACTCTTTTCCAATTATTTTTTGTGTTTGATAGAAATATAGAATCATAGAAAAGGTCTTTTTGGGATGGAGGGAGGACAATGGTTTTAAGAAACCAAAAGCTGTCATGGTTTGATATGGATATAGAGGAAAATTACCATTTCTCTTTCTTTTCTTTCTTTTTCTTTATATATATATATATATATATATATATGTACACTTACTATGTACATACAATGTACATACTTTCACCTTAGGTGTTCACAATTTTTAAAAATGTCCATATTTATCATATGACATATTATGTGTATGTGTATACCCATTTTTGGAGAGATACTTACTTGTAATCTGTAAATGAACCGAGTTTTTTTATAAATAACTTGAGTTTAGTTTAGGAAAATACTTGTTTATATTTGTTTGTTTAGCAAACAATCTAAACTCAAATCCAAGTTTATGCTTGACTATTAAATGAGCTAAGTTCAAACATAATATCATGTTCGTAAACAAGCTTGTGATTAGAGTTTCAATTTAGCTATATATAATACTATATCTTTATATATAAATTTTTTTTAAAATATACTTATATAAACTTGAAATTAGATTATATAAATTTGTAAATAAATTCATATGATATCAAATCTCTTTTTTTTTTTTTTTTGGCTATTTAATGATAGTAAAAGCAGTACATTCATAATAAATTCTAATAAATTTGTGAATGACCAAATATTTTAGTTATAGTTCTACTATATATAGGAACTAAATAACTTAATCAAGTAGCTTATAAACAAATTCGAATATGATTGATAAGAAAATGTACCAAACCTAAATTTAAAATCTAGTTTGATAAAGAACTAAAACTTAGCTCGTATTTAGAAGAAAATTAAATGAATAACATTAAACTTTTAATATACAAGTATACAACTCGACTTGACTTGTTTACTACCATACTTACCTGCAAATTATTTTTGTTATCTAATTGTGAATGTAATTTTTTTTTTTTTTTTTTAATTGAGGGATTGTGAGTGTAATTATACAACAAGAATATATAACCCCATGTCAAAACCTTAATCTTCCTATTAACTTAAAAGACTATTAGCACTAGAAGTAACCAAAATAGAAAAAGTGTCAATGTTTGTAGAAGATGTGCGTGTAGGTATGATTTTGTTCATGTAAAGAGATCATGAACCGAAAGTAGCAGATGCAGAATCTAAAAATGGTGGTGTTCACTTCGAATCACATGGAAATCGTGGTGCTCTCCTCCGGTAGTGGTTGGACCCACTCGTCAAGTTCTGTGGTTGTTCTCCTATGTAGATTATTGGGTATGCAGAGAGAAGTTTGTGACTATTTCAAAGTTTGAGAAGGTTGAATTTATGTTGATCACTAAAAGAGGTTCATCATAAATGGAACTAGGTTGACTTCACGGTTGGGAGAGAGTTGAGTGGCACACTTTCTTTGGTAGGACCCTGTCCCTCGAGAAAAATACAAGATGTTTCGGATGCATGTATCCTCCCACTCACATGAGGGTGGGAGGATGCATGCATCCAAAACACCTAATACCACCTCCTATCCCTCAACCTCAAAAAGATAGTGAGTGCAGTATTAATAATTCGTGTAAGTACGGTAGAGAGTTACTTTTTCTTTCTTTCTTCGTACTTTGTTGGTTGTTCTTTAAGCGGGATTTTTGGAGGTGGATTGTCACTAACATTTTTAGAAATGAAAGCTAGTTAGTTAATGAACTAGAAATGATCAATGTTTCTATCCAAAGGAAAATGTTTTTATCCGAACTTTAAATTTTTTTTTTTTTATATCTTTTTATTAGATGTAAGTTTTAAAAATCTAACGGTTATATTACATATTTTTATTATTTTCTCCATACTTGCAAAATTTTATGAAAATCAAGTATCAATAGCTAATTATCAATTAAATATTTAAATTTTAAGATTTTGTAGTCTAAAATTATGCATAAAAAATAAATTTATTGATCAAAATAACATCCAATTTGAATGAAATTTGACATGTATGTTAAGAACATAAAGAACATGCAATATAACAGTTAAACTTTCAAAATTCATATCTAATAAAAATACATAAGAAGAGTTTGAAATATTTCTTTCAAAATTATCAACGTTTGAGTTTAAGTTTAAGTTGGACTTATTAGAGAGATAAGTTTTGATTAAACAAAAATAATTTTGTTTAAAAAAAATGATAATGATGAGTTTGAGTTTAAGTTGACTTGTTAGAGAGATAGAGTTTCACTTCTTATTAAGTTGGACTAAACAAAAATAATTTTATTTAAATAAAATGATAATTTTATTTAAATATTATACTAACGTGGAAAATTATGAGAGTTTCAAAAGTTTCGGTTTTATATATATATATATATATATATATATATATATATATAGATTAGGTAAGATGAGCGGAGTAGAAGTACATCTCTCTTTTATTTTTTAATTAAGATGAAAATTATCAAATTATCAAATAAATTGACAATCATATCCTTGTTTTGATCAATTTAAAAATATATATATAAAGGGTCCTGTTAACGAGTACTCTTAGAATAATTTTTAATAAACTATATTAGAAAAATTTTGACACAATTTTTATAGGAAATATAAAAAAGTTGTCAACAAAATTAAGGGCTCATTTGTTACTTTTTTTTAAATAACATTTTTCAGTATTTAAACAATATTACACGTATTTTCACACGCTTTTTCATCCACATGTATTTCTAAAAAATACAAACAACGTTACTAAAACAACATTACCAAACGGGCCCTAATTTTTTTTATCATTTTTCCATAAAATGTTTTTAAAAATAGTTCTTAAACTAATGCCCTTAAGGCATTTGTTAACATTTTTCATATATAAATTATAGAATCATAATGACAAAACTGACAAACTAAAATTTTTTTAATTGAAGGAAAATCCCTCTCCCTCCAATTTTGCTCAATTTTCTTAAAATTTTAGTGTGTGTATATATATATATATATATATATTTTAGAAGCGTGTGTGTGTATATATATTAAAAAAAACCACCAAAAAAAGTGACGAAATCATTCTATCCCATTCCCTCAAGTCTCTTTTCTAGTTCTCTTTCCCCTCCAACCTTTAAGAAAGGCATCAACTTTTTTTTCCTTTTTTCTTTTTGATATAAATATGAAAGTGGGGTTCGGTTGGGAAAATTAGGTTATCCTATTAAGGGCTCTTGTCAAGAAAGGCGTAATCTTTCTACTCTTTTGCCAAATCTTTTTTCAAATCTTAGACAAAGAATTTACTCTTTTCCAATTATTTTTTGTAGTTGATAGAAATATAGAATCATAGAAAAGCTCTTTTTGGGATGGAGGTTAGGTGTTCACAATTTTTAAAAATGTCCATTTTTATCATATGATGACATATTATATGTATGTGTATACCCATTTTTGGAGAGATACTTACTTGTAGTCTGTAAATGAACCAAGTTTTATATAAATAACTTTAGTTTAGCTCAGGGAAATGTTTGTTTATATTTGTTTGTTTTGCAAAAAATCTAGACTCAAATCCAAGTTTATGCTCGACTATTAAATGAGCTAAACTCAATCATAATAATATGTTTGTGAACAAGCTTGTGATTAGAGTTTCAATTTAGCTATATATAATACTATATTTTTTTATATAAATTTGATTGAAAATATACTTATATAGACTTAAAATTAGATTATATAAATTTGTAAATAGATTCATATGATATCAAATCTTTTTTTTTTTCTATTTAATGATAGTAAAAGCAGTATGTTCATAATAAATCAATAAATTTGTGAAGGGCCAAATATTTTAGTTATAGTTTACTATATATAGGAACTAAATAACTTAATCAAGTAGTTTATAAACAAATTCAAATTTGATTGATAAGAAAATGTACCAAACCTAAATTTAAAATCTAGTTTGACAAAGTACTAAAACTTAGCTCGTATTCAGAAGAAAATTAAATGAATAACATTGAACTTCTAATATACAAGTATACAACTCGACTTGACTTGTCTACTGCCATACTTACAAGCAAATTATTTTTGTTATCTAATTGTGAATGTAATTTTTTTTTTTTTTTTTTTTTTTAATTGAGGGATTGTGAGTGTAATTATACAACAAGAATATATAACCCCATGTCAAAACTTTAATCTTCCTATTAACTTAAAAGACTATTAGCACTAGAAGTATTCAAAATAGAAAAAGTGTCAATGTTTGTAGGAGATGTACGTGTAGGTATGATTTTGTTCATGTAAAGAGATCATGAACGGAAAGTAGCAGATACAGAATCTAAAAATGGTGGTGTTCACTTCACATCACATGGAAATCGTGGTGCTCTCCTCCGGTAGTGGTTGGACCCACTCGTCAAGTTCTGTGGTTGTTCTCCTATGTAGATTATTGGGTATGCAGAGAGAAGTTTGTGACTATTTCAAAGTTTGAGAAGGTTGAATTTATGTTGATCACTAAGAGAGGTTCATCATAAATGGAACTAGGTTTGACTTCGTGGTTGGGAGAGAGCTGAGTGGCACACTTTCTTGGTAGGACCCTGTGCCTCAGCCTCAAAAAGGTAGTGGGTGCAGTATTACTAATACGTACGGTACAGAGTTACTTTTTCTTTTCTTTTTTCGTACTTTATCGGTTGTTCTTTACGCGGGATTTTTGGAGGTGGATTGTCACTAACATTTTTAGAAATGAAAACTAGATAGTTAACGAACTAGAATTAAATGTTTCCATCCAAAGGAAAATGTTTTTATCCGAACTTTAAACTTCTTTTATTTTATTTTTTTTATTAGATGTGAGTTTTAAAAATCTAATGGTTGAATTGCATATTTTTATTATATTCTCTATACTTGCAAGATTTCATAAAAATCAAATATCAATAGCTAATTATCAATAAAATGTTTAAATTTTAAACTTGATTCTAAAAGAGAAATGTTTAAATTTTAAACTTTTGTGGTCTAAAATTATACATAAAAAATATGTTTATTAATCGAATAATAAATAATATCTAATTTGAAAGGAATTTAACTTAAATGTTAAGAACATAAAGAACATGTAATCTAAAAGTTAAAATTTCAAAATTCACATCTAATAAAAAGACATAAAAAAAAGTCTAAAATATGTCTCTCAAAATTAGTTTCAAGAGAAACCTTTTTTATATATATATATATATATATATATATATATATATATATATATATCATCTGCTAATATATTATTATTATTGACGTTGAACATAAGACTGCCTATTTTATTATTTAAAACAAAATACTGACAATTTAAATTCAAGGTTTAAATATAAATTAAATACTGTAATAAAATTTTAAATAAATAAATAAGTAAATATATATATATATATATATATCATAAAAAAAACGTATAAAATTGTTAGACTTCAAAAAAAAAAATGTGACAATATAATATGTGGCCATCCAATTGTCTAAATATTTTGGTTTCATATATATTATAAATTATAAATACTAAAGTAATTATAAACATTACAAAAATAGTATACAAATTAATGTGATAATAAACATGATTGATATTAGTGCAACACATTAAAAAAAATTAATTACTATTAATTTATAGGTATTATATAAATTTTTAATATTTATGTAATAAAATTGATAATGTCCCACATGATCAACATTAAAAATAAAAAATAAATAAAAAGTCCACTACTCCTCCACAATATAGACAACGTATTTTAGGCGTATTGTTAGGCGTTTCGAATATTGTGATGTTGATTTAGCATAATTGTTGGTTACTTGGTATCAGCCTTATTGTTAGGAATTTGGCAGCCTTTCCTGCAAATGTTGGTGAGGAATAGCTATTGAGATCAGGTTGTTATTGCATCCTATCCAAATCCGAAAATGTGTTGTGGTTGGGAGGGGATTAACATCAGGTGCAATACCCTAGCTATTGCACCTGGTGCAATTCACCAACTTCCCTCACAATTTTTTTTACTTTTTTTACTTTTTAACTTTAACTTTTTAACTCTATTTTAATATATTTTATTTAATAGTTGAGATTGAAAGTTGCTTTTTCAACTTTCAATCTCAACCATTAATTTGGTATTGCACCCTAGGTATTGCACCTTTTTTTTTTTTTTTTTTTAGAAATGGATACTTGCTGTCATATTAATCAAGAAAGGGAAAATCATCCAATACAAAAGACATGATATCTGTTGGAACACACTCCAACCATATTTTAGAGGAAAAATAATGTCTCGCTCGCTGGGCTAAAGCATGAGCCACTGCATTGCCTTGCCGACGTACGTGAGCGAAAGAAATACTCAAAGATGAGTTTGCTAGAGATACAATATCCTTGATGAGATGCCCGCCTCGAGAATTCTCCATACCGGGACCCTTTAAAGAGTTAACCACAGATTCAGAATCGCCTTCACATACAAATTGATCATGACCCAATTCAGCAGTAAAACTTACAGCGCGCCGGGCAGTGAGGAGCTCAAGGATTTCCACTGATGGCGGTTTCACTATCTGCTCGGATAAGGCAGCTAACACTTGCCCCTCACAGTTACGGATTACCACGCCAATACTCGCCATATCTGACTCACCAAACATTGCACCATCGTAGTTAGTCTTCACGAAGCCTCCATTGGGAGGTAACCATTTGAGAGGAGAAGCCTGTCGTCTGTGGGAATGGTGACTGTCCAGCCCCCGGAATTCGCAGAGGTAATTCTTAGCAAAACCAGCTATATTGCGAAAGGGCAAGGGATTTTCTTGAAGACGAAATTTGTTTCTTTGATACCAGATTGACCAGGCCGTAACTGCAAATAAAGGTAGCAAAGACGGTTTGGCGCGGATTTTTTGCAATACGTCCGAGAAAGAATCTATTGCCGTTGAGCTCCTATCCACCCAACCGAAATCCGAATCCCAAACTCCTTTAATGCAGCTACAACCCCATAAAGCATGCACTATCGATTCCGACTCACTAGAGCAGCGAGAACAGCCCGATTCATGGAGAATTTTTCGCTTCAGAAGATTTTCTTTAGTGGGCAGCAAATTAGTGCAAGCCTTCCATAGAAAGTGTTTGACCTTACCGGGAACCTTCAAACTCCATATAGTTTTCCAGAAACCTCTCTGTGAGTCCGATACTTGTGGCCGATTCAAGTCAAGGTTATGAAGCTCGCATAGGAGTTTATAGCCTGACTTCACAGAATAGCGGCCCGATTTTTCTGTTCTCCAAACCAAAGTGTCAAGTTGTGGGGTAGAACACAGGGGAAGAGATTTGATAAGACTTACTTCAGGTGGATAAAAACACAAGTCAATGAGGTTGGTATTCCACCAACCCATTGCGGAATTAATCAAAGAATCAACAGTAGACTCCGGCGCTAGCTGCGAAACCGGGGACCTGATTCGGCCTTCAGGACTTCGTAACCAAGCATCTCTATAAATCCGAACAGATTCACCATTGCCAATTCTCCAAAAGGATCCATTTTCAATTAAATCTCTAGACCACAATATACTCTTCCATGCAAAAGAACCCGTAGAAGTTTTAGCTTCAAAAATTGAGCATTTTGGAAAATACTTCGCCTTAAAAACTCTGTAAAATAGAGACTCCTTATCATGAATCAACCTCCACACCTGTTTAGCCAACATGGCTTTATTGAATTTGCATAGATCTTTGAAACCAAGTCCTCCCTCACTCTTTGGTTGACATAAAACCTCCCATTTTGTCCAGTGAATTTTTCGCCTATCACCCCTTTGTCCCCACCAAAATTTTCGGATGAGCATTTCAATGTCTTGGCAAAGACCAATTGGCATCAAAGCCCATCTTCTCCATAATCCTTTGAAGGAACACCCATTCAAGCCGGTCGTATGCTTTACTCATGTCCAATTTTAAAGCCATATGACCCAATTTCCCTGTTCTTTTCCTTTTCATGTGGTGTAAAGTCTCAAAGGCCACCAAAATATTATCGGAAATAGCTTTATCTAATTGAAATGCGCTTTGAGATTCAGAAATAATATGGGGTAAAACTTTCTTCAACCTGTTAGCCAACACTTTTGAGACAAGCTTATATAAAATATTACAAAGAGCAATGGGTCGAAATTCAGTAACAAATTCAAGACTCTTCACCTTAGGAATTAGAGTAATAAAAGTATGATTCAAACCTGGCTCAATTGAATTTGAATTTAGACATGAAACCACAGCTTTGACCACATCGTCCCCCATACTTTCCCAATAATGTTGGAAGAAGATTGGCGGCATTCCATCCGGGCCCGAAGCTTTTGAAGGGGCCATTTGCTTCAAAGCTAACTCCACCTCATCCTTAGAGAAATTTCTGATTAAGCAAGCATTCATGTCATCGGACACCACCTGTTTAGTATATTGAACTACTTCATCCAAATCGTGCGGATTTGAGGAAGTAAACAATTGGTTATAATACTCAACAATCATCCCTGCAACCTCTTCATCACCCGAAGCTGTTCTACCCTGAAAGTCTCTGAGTTCAGTAATGTTGTTTCTCCTGAATCGCTGTGAAGCACAGTTATGGAAATAGCTAGAATTTTTATCCCCAGAAATCATCCAGTTCACATGACTACGTTGCTGCCACATTTTTTCTTCAACTCTAAGCAGCTTGGCCACCTCATTTTTTAATTGAAGAAAAAATTCCACACTCCCTCCTTTCGTTGCAGCCTCTTCCGCTAATTTTAGATTCTTTTTTTTCTCTGCCAAAGTATTTACAACATTACCAAAAGATTTCTTACTCCAAGCACACAACTGGGTTTTACAAGTATCGACGTTGAGCATAACTTTGGGCATAGGTGGGTCAGAGGAGGTGGCTTTCCAAGCATTCTTCACTGTGTCATGGCAGCCTTGCTCTTCAAGCCATATATTTTCAAAACGCCAGGGGCGTTGAGGCTTTAAATTAACCCCATCGGGTAGGACCAAGATCGGACTATGGTCCGATAAAGCACAGACCAAAGTTTTAACCTTAGTTGAAGGAAACAGATTAAACCAGTCAGCTGTACAGACAGCCCTGTCCAACCTTTCCCATACCACACCACCGCCCCGAAGAGTTTTGTACCAAGTGAACTTACTTCCCACAAAGCCAAGATCAAACAAGCCACACTCATCTAAGGCTTCACGGAATTTCAGCATTTGTCCATAAGGTCTTAACCGGCCACCCAACTTTTCATGAGACTTCAAAAGTTCGTTAAAGTCGCCTCCACACAACCACGGTACCGAAAAACGATTGTTTAAATCACGTAACAAATCCCATGATTCCATACGAAGCTGGGTTTCTGGAGCTCCGTAAAAACCCGTAAAACGCCAAACATTTTCCTTTCCTCTATTGATCAAGACATCAATATGATTATGAGAGGAAGACATGACTTGCAAATCAAAGTCCTTCTTCCAAAACAACACCAAGCCACCACCACGAGTTACTCGAGAAACCCCATGATGATGACCAAAACGAAACGAATCACGTAATCCAATTAGCCTAGTATCATCCAGCCATGTTTCGGCTAAAAACACCACCGTAGGATCTTGTGCCCGGACTAAATCGCCAAGCTCCTGAACTGTCTACCAGTTCCCAAGCCCGCGACAATTCCAACAAAGGAGACTCATAACTCCCGGCGGAGTTGCTCCACAACCTCCGCCGATCCCAGTTGAGTAGAAGACAACGTGCTCTGTTTTTTAGTTTCCTCCTCTGTTTTTTGTTTTTTTACCTTCTCTGTATTAGAATCCTCACGGACCTGAGAGTCCCTTGCTTTGCGTTTTGGGCTGTCAACCCCATATGGTGTTTCCTCCATTAAATCAGAATTGGGCCTATTTGATATTCTAGTCCACTGGCCTTTCTTCATTTCCTTCATTGGGCTAGGCCCATCACCAACTTTTCCTTTCCTACCCGGTCCATCCGAAATTTTGCTTGTATCTGGTTTCGCGCTCTTTTTATTGTCTGATGCACTTCCCAACCAATCTGTCCCTCTGAACTGACAGCCCTCAGATTTGGATATCTGAGTACCTGGTTGATCCTTTAAGCACCCCATTTTTTCGCAAGGGACATGATCATATTTTAGTATGTCATAGTCAATTTCCTGGAGTTTTGCCAAAAAAGGGTCTCCCTCAGCGTATGTACCCATGCTTTTTGGGAGAAGTACAGGATTTAAGGTCGTAGGAAAGAGTTCCGCGACACCCATCGAGGAACCGCCATCACTTATGCTCACGTCGCTTTCAATAGGTTGGTGTTCGACAGTAGATGGTGAGGAGGAAACAACTTTACCCGGAGAATCCGTCGTCAACTCCACATCAGTCCGCAATCTCGAGGCCACCAAAGGCAGAACAGCATTTATTGCATTCCCCGCCAATAACGAGGTTTCCATCTCAGCTTGCTCACCAGGGGGAGGAGGACAAGTGTTTTCCGGTGACTGTGTAGTCTCCGTTTGAACACCTGAGCTCTCCTTTGGCTTCTCCCCACTAGAATGATGACCCCCTCTGTCTTCAAAGAAACCTGATACATGCAACACAGATTTCCTAATGTTGACCGTCTGTGAAGCACGCATAAAAGGTCCAAATTGTTTATCCTGAGGTTTAAGAGAACCCTTGCTTTCAATCCACAAAGGGCAATCTCTCTCATCATGATCAAGGCGTCCACACCAATAACATATAATGGGTAACCTTTCGTATTTGAAAGAAATCCATACTCGACCACCCTCTTCCAGGTTAACTACTCTTCCCCGGCACAACGGTTGTGTTACATCTACTCTGACCCTAACACGCACAAAACAGCCTCCTTCCTCTGTTGGGTGAGTTTCCGAGAGGCCAACCTCTCCCATAGAACTACAAATATCCTCAGCCACTTCCTTAGACATGTATCTTATTGGAATATCGTAGACCTGCACCCAAAGAGATGTTTTGTTAAATCTAACATCTTGTAATGGGGTATTTTTCTCATACTTTTGAATAACCACCAGGTGCTTATCAAAAGTCCAAGGCTCACTGATCAAAACCCGGTGTACATCCTCCTGATTTTCGAAAACAAACAACAGAACATGGTTACCCATGTTTTTTATTGTGAAACCCTTAATCGCCCTCCATAGTGGTTTGAAGGTCCTAGCAATAGCATCAACGTTCAAAGCTCTTCGGGTTAAGAACTTTGCTGCAATGATATGATCCTTAGATCCTTGATTTTTTCCCAACGTGATTTTGTCTCCCTCTCTGTCCAACAACGAAAGTTTGGTCCATTGCTTTGATAGATCTTCCATAACAACTGGGCTCAGATAAGAACGGAAAGAAAGGGGAAAAAAAGTAGACACTATACTTTAGAGAAAAAGAAAAAATAAACTGTTTCCCAAATCCCCTGAAAGAATGAACCCACTAGCCCTGCAGACAACACAGTTATCTCAGGGGAAAAAACAATCCTTCAAAAGAAGGAACAAACTATTTCACAGCCGACGGGGAGACTTGGAAAAGACCAAGTCAACCACAGTGGTAGGAAAACTCATATGCTGATAAAACTTAATATCTAGGTATTGCACCTGATGTGAATCCGTTGGGAGGAATCTTCACCCTACCTACACTAGGAAATGTTTTTTTTTTTTTTTTTTTTTAGTAACTAAAGAAATGTTGACTAACATACAAATTTTTACATTTGTTGTAAAAACGTTGTAAATCTAACATTTCTTGATTGACTAACATATAAATATTTGGAAGTGATATTAAATTTCTACTCTGTTTATTTTTCAGAAAAAATAAAGAACAAAAAACTGATTATATTACTATTGTTGCATCTATTATATTATTAATGATGCAGTGAAATCTTGTCTACTCATTTCAAATTAGATTTGATAAAATTTTAGAAACTCAACGATGGAGTTTTCTTAAGAACTATAGAAGATTCTAATCTTCATCAGCCATTGCTAACTAAGGAGATTTTAAATTGGCCTTTCATTGATTTAAATTGATCGAGCATTCAAATAGGTTAATTAAGGGATAAGGGTGTCACTGGTTGGGTTGATTCAAGTTTGACAACTAAGGTCTTAGTTAATCAAACTCAAATCATCCCAACCAATTAGACTATTGAATTAGGATCCATTCTGTAAATCAATTTGAGTAGTCGATTAGATTATTTAATAATATGACTTAATCAAACCCAACTAGATCTTACGTTTTTTTTTTCTTTTCTTTTCCCTAGCCAATTCAACCCAAATGGCCGGTCCTGTAGATTTTTCTTTGTGTTTTTTTTACTTTTTACTTTTTTTTTTTTTTTTAAATACCTATAATTAACTTGTCATTTTGGTCTTTTAAAAAAAATTTAGGGTAAATTACAAATTACACTCCTAAAGTTTGGAGGTAATTGGATTTTACACCCTGACTTTTCAAAAAATTGGATTGTACCCCCTGAAGTGTGGTGATGTTTGGATTTTACACTCTCACATTTCAGGATTTGGGTTTTACCCCCTATATTTTAGAAGTATTTGGATTTTACTCCCTAAAATTTTGGAGTGTTTGGATTTTACACCCTAAAGTTTCAGAATTTTGGAGTGTAAAATCCAAACAACCCTAAATTTTAGAGAATAAAATCAAAGTTCTGAAACGTCAGGGTGTAAAATCCAAACACCCCAAACTTTATGGGATAAAATCCAAATTCTGGAACTTCAGAGTGTAAAATCCAATCACCCCTAAACTTTAGGGGTGTAATTTGCAATTTACCCAAATTTATATATTAAGGAAAGAAATCAAGGAATATCATATCACCATGTCTTGTTTGCCATTATTTCCCTAATTATTCATATTAATTTGGTATTATGGAGAAAAATCATAAATGTTTGAAATGATTTATTTGAGTTTTTTCATAATATTTTGCTTAAACAATGTTTTGTATCTTTTAAAATTGTTCACTCTATTCTATTTTATTCACGTTTATTTTTTTAATTAATATCTCTTTTTATATTTTTTTTATTTAAACCTACCGCTCGATTACAACTTACTAGTTGAACATAACCTCAATCCTTTGAGTCTTGGCGTATACCAACGATTACGAGGTACTTCGGATTTTCAACCCCAAAAAGAAAAAAAAAATGAAACCTTCTTGTGTGCTTTCTGAGTCCTAAAACAATTCTACCCGATTTCAAATAAACAACTAAGTTCTAATAAAACCTTCTTGAGTGCTTTCCAACAAGTTTTACAAATTTGCTACAAAAATCTTACAAATTTAATGCCGATAATGTATATGATTCATACCACATTAATAATATGATAATTAAATCTCTTTATTGCTTTCTTTTTTGTGTTTTCCATAAAATTTTACACGTTAGTTAGTAAGACTAAGATTTATATTATCCTTACTTAGCATCACTTATTGGGTACATATGTACAAAGATCCTATATGTCTGTCTTTGAAATGCAAATGGTACACTTCATGTCATATATATACCTATTCGTGGAAATTATTACATATTGCAATGTTGTTTTTCCTCTGTAATCTTAATTGAGATGTAAAGATTAAAATGTTATGCTATTGTTTCAATACAGATGCTTAAATGGGACCAAATGGGGGTATCAAATTTGGCTGGAGAGATTGCTTTGGTAACTGGATTAGCCATGTGGTTAACAACCATCCCTCGCATACGACGGAAATTCTTCGAGCTCTTCTTTTACACACATTACCTTTACATCATCTTCATGATTTTCTTTATACTCCATGTTGGTATCTCTTTCTGTGGCATGATGCTTCCCAGTTTCTACCTCTTTGTTGTCGATCGTTACTTGAGGTTTCTACAATCACGACGAAATGTTCGATTACTCTCTGCCCGCGCTTTACCATGTGAAACTCTTGAACTTAACCTTGGCAAGAGCTTAGGTAATGCTACTATATACATATGATTGGTGCTTATATTTGTTTTGGGTTTAACTTTATATCTTACTAATCACAGTCTTTCACACGTTTTTTTATAAAATAATAACAAAAAAAAATTTCACACATGACATACTAGAGTCGATGAAGCATAAAGTAGAACATCAAGAGTGAGACATAAGATTTTTATTCAGGCTCATACACACTACAAAATGAATTTTCAAAAACTGTTTAAATATAACTATTCTCGAAAGAAAAGAAAAAACTTATTTTTAAACTTTTTCAAGGAAAAAAATTCATTGAGAACATTTTACCTGTGACTTTTAAGATTGATGTGAAGGTCCATTTTATTTTAAGTTCGTTTTCTAATCTATCCTGCCAGGTCTGAGCTATAATCCATTGGGCATTATGTTCATAAATGTTCCCAGCATTTCCAAACTGCAGTGGCATCCTTTTAGTATCACTTCTAGCAGTAATTTGGAACCTAACAAGATCAGCATTGTCATTAAAAGCAAAGGAAGTTGGACTAAGAAGCTCTACCAGATGCTTTCATCACCTTCTTCACTGGATCGTCTTGAGGTCACAGTTGAAGGACCGTATGCGCCGGCTTCTAAAGGTTTTTTAAGGTAAACGTATGCACATGAATAGACTCAGCACAAAATGACATGTCAAATAAGAAAGTAATAGAGACTGCAACTTCAAATAAAATAAAATGGGTAGAAAAAAATACATGTAACCAACCATAATTAGTCTGTTGACAATCCATAACTGAACCTACAAATTTTAGAACTATGACTTGGTTATTGTTCTAACTTCTTTGCTTTTCAAACAAAAGTTTGCTTCTTTTTTTTCATTTTTCTTTTCTGGACCAAATAAAGGAACAGAAACAAAAGTGTACTTTCTTTATGCAAACTAGCTATATGGTAGCTTAATATATTTCAAATAATATTAATTACCATTTATGCAGGTATGACACCCTTGTGATGGTGAGTTGAGGCAGTGGCATTACTCCATTCATCTCAATCATTCGAGAGCTCATCTATATGAGCACACAGCTTAATTACAAAGCTCCGAAAGTGATCCTAATTTGTGCATTCAAGAACTCCTCAGAACTAACCATGCTAGACCTCATCCTTCCCATCTCTAGAACCCCCTTTGACAACTCCAATTTGCAGCTACAAATTGAGGCCTTTGTAACAAGAGAGAAAGAACCCAAAATAGATAACATAAAGCCTATAAAAGCCATAAAGTTCAAGCCTCATGCAAAAGATGCACCCTTGTCTTCCATTTTAGGTCCCAAACACTGGCTTTGGCTTGGCATAATAATAGCCTCTTCCTTTGTCATTTTCCTTATATTACTTGGAATTATTACTCATTACTACATATATCCTATTGATCATAATTCCAATATAATTTTTTCAACCACTTGGAGATCTGTGATAAATGTGTTAGTCATATGCATCTGTATAGTCATGACAGCTAGTACAGCAGTATTTTGGAACAAGAGGCAAAATGATATTGAGACTAGTCAGGTTCAGAACATGGAAGGGACAACTAGGTCTCCAAGCTCGAATGATATGGAATTGGAAAGCCGCCCACGCCAATCTCTTTCCCAAGCTACCAATGTGCACTATGGTCGAAAACCTGACCTAAAGAGTGAGTAACTTGTACTCTCATATAAACATCTAACATCTAGATTGGCCTTCAAATTTCAAAGTTAAGATGGCATGCTCTGAAATTATAACGGATTACCGATTATTTCAAAAGCTTTAAGTATGTAGAAATTATAAATTTAATTATTTAACTATAATTCTAACAAATGTAGATAAATTTTCTCTTGCAGCAATGCTACTTGAGTACAATGGATCAAGTGCCAAAGTTTTCGCATCTGGCCCAAAGAGGTTGAGACAAGAGGTTGCAACCATTTGTTCATCCGGTTTGGCAGATAATCTGCACTTTGAGTCTATCAGTTTTAGCTGGTGAGTTGTCTAAGTTGAAATTTCTAAGGGGTACTAGACGTGTGCAGCAATGTTGTAAAATATTGGTGCTTGTGGTTGCTGGCTTGCTCTATATGCCTGTATCATTATGACGTGTTTGTTGAGGAGAATAAATGTAACTATGTAAGTGAAAATGATTTCGAATGCTTTGTTAAATAAGCAACTGTGGCTTTAGTCTCTCACTGCTCAATGATAAAATGTATATATTTATGGGCAGAAAATAATGACTATCTTTTGGATGACTTATCTCTGTGATTGGATTTTCTATCATTGCATGAACTAGTGTAAGGCTGAGATTCGTGCTTCATAAAATGAAGCCAATGTCAAAAATGTGTACAACAAAAACCTTCCCTCACCATAAGATAGCTTTTGCTTAAATGGCAGGCGAATGAAACAAATATACAAAGCATCGGAATTTTCTCTTTCATTTTTAAGACAATCAAATGCACTCAATCTAAACTCAAGTAGCCAATCCAGTACATCCCTTTATGAAGAATCAATTGGATCGTTTCTGTATGTAGAAAACCAGTCGATGCGATCACATTGCAATGAATTTCTTGAATTTTCTCATCTGATGGGTGTGCAATATTTACCACGTTACATGTCATTGGTTACATTCATGTGAGGGATTGCGTAAACAACATAATTTGCAAACATCAATGTGACTCTACCGAGTTTTCCAATAAAAATATCAAGTTAAGCCACAATTCCTCGCAAATTTTTTTCATAAATGTTGAGGTAGCAGGTTGTTAAGTGGTTGGCTCATTTTTGTGTGCGCGCGCGCACGAGAGAGAGAGAGAGAGAGAGAGAGAGAGAGTTAAAAATGAGGCTAAGGGGACACTTCCATTTCCCCTATCCTTGGTTGGTAGTTTAGTAGACTAAGCTCTCAACGTTTACCATGTGATAAACTGGAAATTGGGATAAGTGTATGAACCAATAAAATTAAAGAAACACCTACACGATCAAAGGCTCTTTTTCTATATATAGAAATTATACATGTGAATAAATAAACAATTTAAAAAAAGAAAATGAAAACTCAGGAGGCAGTTAACTTCGTATAGGTCTCCCCATGTAGGTTTTGTTCCTCCTTACCTATAAGAAAGAACAATTCTATTATTCCAATGAGACTAGCAATACCATCATTTTCATTCAAAAGATTAGATACAAAATGGACAACATGATTTATTTCCTGGTGCTCATTGTCCGCTCCATTCAAAGGACCGATGGATGCTTGGTCATTTGTATGGGATTTGACTGATATTTGCTCCGGCCAAGGAAATGTTCCCATTGAATTACTCCAATTAGCAACAATCTGTTGCCGAAGTCTAGGCTTGGAAATCCAAAACTGCCCTGGCTAATCTTCCAAATTTGTGACTGACGAAAGTTTCTCTTCCAAGTCTTCAAGCAGATCATGGTATTCAGCAAACACCGGATGTGACTGAAAATCATTGATCAACAAAGAACCCTGAGATATGCATATATGACCAATTTCATGATTATTGTTAAAATCATGAAAGCATTGAAGCATACGTACCTGCAGGGTAATGCTATATGCTTTCCATAACCGCATATCATGCTGGAAAAGATCAAAAAGGACCTGGGCAAATTCACAAGGAACATGGGTTAAAAAGGGTCCAGAGTTACTTTAAGAACAAAGATAAGATCCCCTGGAATTAAATCCTTCAATTCCCTCCAATTGTTATTTAGATTTAAGACGTGACATTTAAAATCAAATAAATGCCAAGTGTAACACATCTAGCTAAAAATGTGAGGGAATTGGAGGATTCAATTGGAGGGGATCCTTTCCCCTTTAAGACCAACCTAGATGAGACATAAATATTGCTCTGTTCTACCCTATCTTTCACCGAAAATTCCCTTGCCACCTATACACCATTTTTGTATGCATGTATCCATGCAGGATAAGGTTAAGCATTAATGCTTTTCTGCACGTATTGGCACAAGGCTAGGATGACAAAAAAACTATCATTTAAACATATTATAATCCTACTTTTAACTTCCAGTACTGGCTTTCCTCAGCTTTGCCACCATTAATTTTATTTATCACTAGTACACAAATTTTGAGAGGTGAAAACATTCAGCTACAAAATGTCAGATGCATATGGTATATATAAGAATACAAGCAATTCCAAAATCGTTAAGTAATTGCCTCCAAGATATATAGGTGAGATCTTAACCAAAAAAGAATTGTTAACTTTACGAAATTTCCACAACTAACTCCCCTTCAAGAGTAAACATAATAAGAGTTATCCTTGTTGTTCGAGTTTGAAAATTCTTACTACAGAAATTACAATCCCAATATTAAGAGGGTGTTTGGATTGGGTTGTTTTGAGTTATATAACTCAAAACTCAAATTTCGTGGGCCCCACTGATTGCATTTTGTTTGGTGTTGTTTTCAGTCATGGCTTCTAAAACTTGTTTCTCAAAAATTTGAGATATGGGAATGAAAACTGAGAACAGGTTTCATGCTGTTTTCAGTTTTCAAAAACTGAGTTTGATGGCATTTTGGTTATTATTTCATCTATGTGGGACCCAGTGGCAGTGTACAGTCACAACCAGCACAATAACAAGTTCAACTAACAGCACCTATAACCGAAAAAGACAAAAGCTATTGCAGGCTGTGGACTGTGGGCTCCACCAAAAAGTGAAAAAATTGGGAAATGAGATGCGGGGCACGGTTTTGAGATATTGGAGCCAAACAATTTTTTTCAGCGTTGGGGTTTGAGTGAGATAGAGTTTTGAGAATTGAGTTATATTTCTGAGTTACGTGTTTTGAGTTTAGAGTTTTGAATTTTGAGATACTTCCAATCCAAACACCCCCTAAGACGTTCTTCATTAGTTTCTCATAATTCATGAAAGCTAATACTGATCTCAGACAAGTAATACACCAACAATGCCTATGCATGAACCAACAATTTTAGAGACCTTGTAAAAAGGAATCCAAGCGTACCTCAGATCGTCTTAGAAGTGTAGCCAATACAACTATCCACTCTTTGAACTTGACAGAGCACATATGAGCCAAAAGGAATTCTGCATCCAACCGGCTCTGCAAAGTAGCCATTTGAAGCTGGAAACACAGTGGATTTAGTAAGGGGAGAGAGAGTCCATAAAACAAAAATAATACGGAAAACCAAATATTCTGGAATTAAATGCATTATCATGCTTTGTGCTTTAAGACACATATTCAAGCCTCTGTTTACACTTCAACAAATACACTAGGATCCATTGTTCCTTATATGGAAAAATCCATCAGGATTCAACATTTCTTCTAGACATGTGATGAAACCCAAACTACAACAAACTGAGCCTAGCTGCCCTACCAAATTAGAAAACATAAGATCCCTCTGCTCTAAACGAGGATAGTTTGGAAACTATGACTAAGGCTATTATTAGCTAGCCAGTCAGCTGAGAACTTCCTCTTTGCAAATGAAGAAAGAGACAGCCCCAACATCAACTATTTGCAGACAGGGAAAGTTAGGATAGCAAGTTGCCATCTCACCATTCAATAGCTGGAGCAAAGTACCTGAGTCCATCTTTACCCTTGAGCAGCCTTCTATTTTACTACAGGTAGGCCACAGCATAATGCCCATTGCTCAGTCATAGAGCAAATCCGTGTATAATATGAAAAGCTTGCCAGTCAAGCTTCGTAGATCGGTCCTGCCCCACTAGCTCATCACCCATTTAATTTGACCCACCCCGTATGAGATTCCAATTGTTCATATTCATAAGAAGCTTTATCTTATTCCAAATTTCAGTATAAACCATTGCAATTGATCAACCAACACATGACCAGAGGACAATAATAAATGGTCTCATTTTTAACCTAATTTTTATGACAAATTATAATTACTTCCGGCATATACCCATTACAAAGGCTGAATCAGGATAGGCACCTAGGAAAATAACATAAAAATGAAATAAAACCAAAAGAAAATGGCAGAGAGAGAGAAGGTGATGCTAGGCTGTTAATATGTGACTTAACAATTTTTAACAATAAATTAACAAGGATTTTGAGCATTTAAGAGTTTCCAGTCATGCCTTTTGCCCAATTAGTTCAAGCCCTGAAGCAAAGTTTTCCAAGCGAGCAGATCCATATCTTTCTCTTTGAAGATACTCCTGCAACATACAGTTGTCAAAAAATTAAATCACTTCACAGTAGAACATAATGATGCAGGAAGAAAAAACACAACCTTCTCTTACCACTAAATCAAACTGAGTGCCTTTTACAAATGCAACAAGCTTAGAAAGTTCTTTCCCTGACATTAAATAACTCGCATGGTTTTCTAAGATACTCTTAACAGAAGCAATATGAGCACTCTGCTCCTTGAATGAACTGACAGGAGAAATAAGATGCTTAGTTAGAATCATTTGGAATGCCAAAGCTTGTGGGGACTGGGAATCATAAAAAAATATTAAACATAAAAATGTACAACCTTTTCTCCGAGGACTGCCTCCGGTAATTAGGACGGAAAAGAAAATAGCCCAAGAATCTAGGAGATAATTTGTCTGAATCTGTAGATGCTTGTTCATAATCCCTTCCTGATCTCAGCAAGAACCTTACCTAAGAACAACAAAAAAAATTAAATTAAATTAAATTTATTATTATCCCCTCTCGAGATACAGGTATCAATGTTGAAAAAAGCATATAATAATAATAATGTCGAATTCATACCAGCTCCCCAGCAAGTTCATATAATGATTCATCAAGCGTTGCCTGCAGAGGGTTTGACAATCACTGTCAAAGATAACTCTTAAAGAAAAACAATAAAGCAAAAAAGGGGGAAAAAAAAAGGGTTTGAAAACGGAAATTATAATTTTTTATTTGTTTTAAAAAACCTACTACTAGTCTCTACCTGTAATAAGCGTAAAGCACAGTACTGACTCACAGCAGGACCTTCAAGTTTAGCAATCACCTGAAACATTCAAGATGAAACAAGTCAATAGATTCTCACAACCAGATATAACACAAAAAATGGGGGGCATATACTATGTACTTATGCATGGCCTGGTAATCACAGCAAAAGGGATTCAAAAACTTTCATCTCCTTCCATAATACATCTACAGTTCAGTTGCAGGGTTCAAAGTTTCTTCTTCCAACCAACACAAGGCACAATTGTCTCACCAACCAAATTCTATCTGAAAAACACCCTAAAAGACATAATTCTTGGAAACACAATCACTTGATAAAGCATTGGATGATCCACGGAAAGTTATCTAATCAGGAGACAAGATTGACAGCACTATTTTTTAGTGAAGGCACGTATACTGAAGAATGGTACTAACTACCCCTTATTTCACAGTTAACCTTAACCCCTATCAAGAGAAAAGAACTATTGGCAGAAAATAGAGGAAGAAGCAAAACCATGATAATTTCCAAACAATTTCTTACAAGTATATAGCAAGCAGCAGTACGGTACCATCTCCGCTGGAAGCACTCCTCAAACAACCTAAACAATGAAAAAAAAAAAACACACTTTTGAGATTATAAGGCATCAATGTTAAGCAAACATGGAAACAAAATGAGAACATTTAAATTCTAGATTGTTCAATTGAGCTTATGATGTAACTGACACAGGTGATGTCCAACAACTGATAGAATAAGAACAACAAATCAAGGCAATTTATGGACCACAGATGTGTGGGAATTGGTTTTTTTATTATTATTATTTTATAATTCAATGGTTGAACTTGGGCCAAGAGGTGCCAGTCAAGCTAAATGGCTCTCAGCGTGTGGAAAATGGTATGTTATGTCCACATAATAACTTTTGTCTTGATGAGGCACAAACTATGGACTAATCAAGCACAAGTCTGGGGACCAAAGGCCAACCAGGTCTACCAGCACAATCTGCAGGAAATCTGAAAGACTCCCAACATTTTTTATCCTTGTTACACAAGTTCCTAAATATACACGATTCTAATACACTTCAAATGTGAAGTAAAATCATTCAAGAAAAAATAAATAGAAAAATTGAAGTGAAACACTGAACTCTGTAGATCTTCCAGCAGCAGAAAACAAATCCGCCCAATGTCGACCATCCGTTTTTCTTGCAACACTTACAACCACATCAAAATACTCGGGGAAACTTCTGATCAAATCACAGGTCTTCTCCAGAAGAGAGAATTTAGCATATTTAGGGACTGAGACATGGTTCTTGCTTACATTTTGCCTGCAATACAGTTAGCATAGTCAATGACATAGTTCTTTATATACACAGATGGACAAATACAGCAATCATTATATATTCCAATATATTGAAAAATAACCTAGAAAGAGAGATTAATTAATGCAAAAGGTCAAGCAAAATATACCCAACCACTCAGTATAGTGTAGCTCTCATAAAGTAACCTCTGTCAATTAGAAAATACTGCCAGAGGTCATATAATTTAATAGCAAGGAAAGCATTAACTAATGCCAATGAAGAATACACTTGATTAAGGTGCCAACTAGCATGTTGAGATGATAATATCTATGGTGTTCAAGGACTGGGATGAAATCCGGCCTTCATAAAGATTTAGGGGGTTTTATCATTAGAGAGGAGTCTACCCACATTGTATTGCCAAGTTGCCAACCATTCCCAATAATATACAATCTATAGGAAGCTATTTTGGACACTGATCTTCTACAACTCGTCACACCATTAAAGTATTCATGCTCAAAGTCAGACTCATTCAATTTCCCTTCCTTTATTTGAAAATACCTGGTTATTTCTGTATCAAATACAGTGAATAGAAGCCACTCCAGACAATGTGAAAAATGAGGCTTTTCTGCTGATAATTGTGCCAACCTTAAAGCCTCCTCCCTTTTGTCCCTCTGGCAGACACACATACAAAAACTGAATTAGAAGAAAAGCATCTCAAATATAATAAAGAACACTGTTATTCAACTTACATGAACTTCAAGCAGCTTCGGGTATTGGATTAAGCCAACAAAATCAACCAAGGAAAGTAAATAATCCTTGCTTGACAAGAGAAAACTTCATTCCAAAATCATAGGAATACTAAATGATGTCAGATTCCTACCAACCAGCAACAAACAGAACACTACATATATTCTTATGACTTTATCAACGTTTTTGAAATACAAACTTTTTGATGAATAAGTTTTCGAAATACAATTGTCTAGACACTGGCCCTGCTAATATCCTAAGCACCATCCAAGGGCCAACTTGGTTGAGAGACTCTGTATTACACATGGTAATTTTTAGTTAATGACACATCTATAAGGATCTATTGCATATGAATATACTGAAGTGAGTATCAAACTACTCTGACCAAATTTTCTCTTATTGGACAAGCAAAACATGGGAAAGTCCTGAGATTGGGAATTTCCTAGTGAAAGCATGAGGTCAGGGAATTCATGCTATCTGCAGTAGAATTAGATCTAGGTTTCTTTCAAACAGTCCTAACACATTCTTGTGCAAAAACAATCACCTCCCCCTGCCCCCAATAAAAAAAATTCAAATAAAACGTGTAGAGAGGTGTGGGGAGTGTCCAGTTGAGGAAAAGAAAGTTTGGTTATGGTTGCAGGAGACATTGGACATCCATATCAAAGAACATAACAAGGCAAAAGTAGTACCTGAAGAAGGTGACGAAGTAGGCAATGCAGTATAGTTTGAGCTTGAGGAGTAGGCTCAAAACATGGAAATTCAGTGCATGCTGAAAATGACATTCTCTGGGAAACGCCAACAACAACACCAGCATTTGGAAGAAGCCCCAGAGGGTATACTTCACGATCAAATTCCAGCTCCGGATCCAACTAAAAATGAAGGCCGAGTTACTTTACCAACTCAAGGTACATGGACCAAATACCAGATCAAAGTTCTTTAAGTCCCACGAATTCATTTTTGAATATGAATATACATAAAGTTGAACACCTTTTTTTTTTTTTTTTTTTGAAAAGTAAAATTAATAATACATAGGTAAATCGAACACATCACCAGTAGGTTGAAGCCATTTAACATCTGGTCTTAATTCAAACAGAAAATTTAATATCTCATTACCAAAGGTAAAATACATTTACAGGCCATATTTCTTGCATGAAAGACAGACCAGAACAGAGAACAGAACTAAGCCCATCTTATAAATTAAAAAGAACAAGAAAAAGAGATACGTCTCTTATAGTATCAGGTAAAGGCAATCAAAAACATTTAAAACTGAACTCCTATATGACATGAATTAGTGGAACTACTATTTTACCTATAGCCTTGCTGATAGCTTTGCAAACGAACAAATCAGTAATTGAATTATCCAATATACAGGTTGTACCTAGTGCACAAAGGTCTCACTTTTACGAGGTTTGGGAGAGGTCATGGTAGGCAGCCTTACTCCCAATTTATTGGAGAGGCTGATTCCCAAACTCAAACCCACAACCTACTGCTTTTGGTGGAAGGCACTTGCCATCACACCAAGTCTTGACCTCAATTGAATTATCCAATATGAGGAAGAAAATTACACAACTGAAAACAAACTTCAAAAAATCACATGTCCTATCTGCCAAAAAACCCACAATATAAAGAGTCTTGAAAACATGCATACCTGCATGAAATCCTCCTGCTTAAAAGGGTCAACACCAGGAGATGGATACCAAACCTGTAAAAATAAGCTTCCAACCAGAATCTATATCAGACAAGTACAAATGACCAAAACTAATGGTAAATCATAATAAACAAGATGATTAAGACTATTAAAATTCAATAGACCTCAACAGTTCATTACCTGCATTCCTCGGTGGCCATAATCTAACCACGAAACTTCCTCAATTAGATTTACTTTCTCCTCTGATTGACCACAAGTGACCCAAAATAATTCAACAGAGTCCGTAAGCTCCCTTTCACGTCCTTCATCCAAATCAAGAAGTGAAAGCTCCCCATTCACCCTCAATATCAAACATCTAGCAAAACATGTGTCCATTCAGAGGATTATGTTTGTGAAAGTTTCTAAGTATCACTTTGTAGGACACATACCTTGCAGGCTCACTAAGTAACAGATCCGGAGAGGAAGAAATATGATTGTTTGGGATGTTATCTCTGGGAAGCTGATCAGGGATAAAGCGCATAGCTGCAGGATGGCTCTTTGCAGTCATGATTGAGAGTTCCCGTACTGTAGAAAGCTGTTTGTCATTTTATCACTTAAAAATGTATGAAGTATAAAGTTTTATTAAAGCACTCATTCAAAGTGAAAACAGAAACTTCAAAAGTACAGAAAGTAGGATCATTTCCAATGATAACTTAAAGAAGAACAGCTGAGAAACAGGCCTTTACCTGTAAATCTGGTGTACTAGAAGGTGTCAATTCACCTAATAATTTCACATGGAATATGTGGACATCAAATGGCTGATACGTAACAAGAATGTACTCTTGATAGACATCCATCACCATTGGCTTAGCAAGCAAAGGTTTCCGACCAAGCAGTGAGCTCTGATCAAGGTGATATCTAGGATAAAAAAGCAACTCATACCTGCAAAGGATCAATTATTTTAGATTTATATACAATGATGTCCTGCAATACAAAATAAACAAACCGTGCATTTTAGCTATTGGAGGAGCAAAATGCAAACAAATAAAGCCATAGAAATACCATGAAGTGAATTACATATACAAAGGGATAAGGCCTATGATGCAGCCATGGAAGCCTAATTTGTTACTACTTCAAAAATTTCATCTATTCAAGATTTATTTTATGGGGCCCACTGTGAAGTCCACTAAAATAAAAGTCATGTGGTTTTAAAATCATAGTACGTGTCCTAGGGTTAAAAATGTTTTTTAATTTGGGTTTTTATTAGACAAGTTATGATTAATTTTTTATTTAGGGGCAAAACTATAATTCCCACAATCCCTAAAAAAAAAATTTAAAGATCCCTAAGAATTAAGTGTATTTTGGTAATTTAATTTGAGTCAAATTTATATGATATCCCAAGTATCTTAGGCTTCTTTTGGAGTCCTAGATAGTATTTTATTAGTTATTACCTTATTAAGTTTTTAGTTTACTATTTTTTTATATAGGTATTAAGTTTTTAGTTTACTAGTCAAACTAGGAGTTCTAATACTACAAGTCCAGATATATTTTTGTGCTAAATGTACTCAAAGAATTGGTGGAGTTGATTAATAAAAAAAAAATTTGATAGGTGGAGTAGATTAATAAAATTATTGAGTGTTTTTAGCATTGAGGCACATTGTCCTTATTATTCCTTTTCTCCCTTTCTATTCTCACTTTCTTTCTTTTTTCTCTTTCTTATGGTACTGGTCATACAAATACTATAAATTTTTTTCTATACTTATTTCCTTACAACCCCAAGTCAAACCCTTCTTCTTGCCTATCAAAACCATCAAGTCCCACATACTTTCTTGATCAAATAACCATATTTATAAATAAACAAAAACATAAAAGATACTCATCAAACCCTAGCCAATTTTGAGCACTAACCCTTTCTTCTACAACTCTAAACTTAGATTCACAAATTCTCCTAAACCTTAGCCCACCATAAGCGCACATAGAAAAATTCCCCAATTTTTCCATCCTACGGCTGCCTAAGCAATCAGCAAGGTCAGTGAATAGGCCTCAATGTAACATATATAGAGCAATAGTTCATAAATTATCATCATTTTTCAAACAGATTAAAACAAACTTGGAATAGACTAAATAAATGAAACACGGAATCATGGATAATCATCTCACGTGTTAGAAGCATCAATGTAGTTGCAGACAACAACGATCTTCCCCAGCCATAACAAACCTTTGCACTGAATCTTTTGCTCCTGAGTAATATCTCCAAAGACTCTCCATTTTTTCAACCGTATATCATATATGATTAACCCATGGAGACCAGAAACTGCCAAGTACATTCCATCCTTGCTAGCAGCCACATGTTGAACTGGCCAATTTTGGGAGATGTATGAAACCTGAGCCAAGGCAAATCCAAATCAGTAAAATCCATATTGCAAGGACATCAAATAAGGATTTTCCAAGTTTGTAAGTTGAATGCGTAACTGGAAGGTTAAGATGTAGCATTTTAAGATCGTCGGTATCTTCAGACTGCACAACAAGCAACCGATCTTCCCCATAAATAACTTGACGAACATGTGTTGTTCCTGAAACTCCTCTGTTTAGGCAACATTTGCCAAAAGAAAATGCAAGAATTCTCTCAGAAGATCCTTCCTCAATAGCATAAAGCCTATATCCATATTCGTCCCACTGCATCAGTGAGGTGCCACCCATCAAAGGTTCATGCTTACTATCCTGGTTTGGCTTAACCATTGGAGACGAGACAGAACTTAAACCAATCTGACGGATCGTCGACATCAAACGGCACCCAGAAACAGACCAAACTGTAAGTCCTCTTAACTTCCACCCAACTGCAAAAGCTGAATTATCAGGTGTCCATGCAATACAACTGACAGAGCCAGTATCATCCATTGAATATCTGCAAAATAATTACACCAAGACATAAAAGCCCATCATACTTCATGATCTATAACCTAGACCAATAAGAATATATGATATAGACATCTAATCAAACTAGTAAATACTTTGATTTTTATAAGTCAGCAGGAAAGAGCATTCCTCAAACTACTCGCAAATGCAGGTATTAATAATCATCAATTAAACTTTTGGACTCATCTTCAGAAACAGCAATACGAAGCAGATATTAGCAAATGAAATAAAATTCACTGTAGCATTTTGGTTTATCAATTTGAATGAACTGATCAAAAAAAAAAAAAAATTCACAAACACAAACTTTGATACAAAAGCATCTCCAATATGAGTAATGACTTATAGTATATAACTAAATATACACAAAATTCCAAGTTACAGATTTAACTCAAGTCCACTCCAGCCAGTCTCAAATACTGATTACAGGATTTGAGTCATTCAACCCTTCCTCAGACATACTGGGTTACTTGGAGCACGACTCTTCTTTTTCCTAACCCTTGTGCAGGTCATAGTGATGAAAGAAATATTAACCATGCAAGGGGAAAAACAATCACTTTTTGATAATTCAATAGTTCGGGGGGGTGGGGGGATTTGAATCCCGGAGGTCTCAATTGAAAAAGCTAGGAGGTGCCAACCAATTGAGCTACTAGGCTCTTGGCAAGGGGAGAACAATCACACAAAGATGAAAAAGAACAGAGACAAGGGTAAGTTGATATAAACTCAAGATGAAAAGGAATGTTATTTTGAAAATCTTAGGTGACACAAATGTATTTATAGAAGCCTCGGAGCTTCCAGTATCTAGCCCTACAAATTAAACTTTAAAAAAACAAAACAAAAACATTGATAAGTACACACGCACCCAATGGGTTTGAATCCATGACCATACCCTCCACCCATTCTTTAGAGAGAAGGAAAAGGCATCTGAGCTAGAGCTCAATGCCTACAAAGTAAAACCAAAAATTATTCAATTTTGCCACAAAATTTCTTGCTTTACTAATTCTATCAAGGCTTACCCCCAATCATACAAAGACACAGTACGAATAAGTGATGCAGATTCTGTTAGGTCATATAACTCAACAACTCCTCTTCTGGTACCAACAGCAAGGAGCTCTTGTTCTGAAGCAACTGAAGTACATACAGCATCACCAGAACCCAACCTTTTTTCAGCTTTAATAGATTCGGCTTGCTTTACACCTTTCTTACTGACTGAACATGACACCAGTTGCCCATCAGAATATAACACGAATAGCAACCTCAATGGAAGACAAAGCTCCAGCTGGATAATAGCAGACTTGCTGGAGATATTATGGTCAGATACAATAACTCCTGGAGCCCCTCCAGAAGCAAAACCATTATCAAGAGAATTTGGTATTTGTGTAATTTCACTGCTATCACATGGAAAGGGATCAAGTTCATATGATCCATAGAACTGTCAAGAAGACAATATACAATAAGATGACCAATACAGGTAAATAAAAATATCACTCAATACTAAATAGAATTTATGACACCAATGCTCAAAAAAAATGTGCTAAACTGAATCGAAACAGCTAAAAAATTCTTGTGCCTATCAATTTAACAGTACCTCCCCCTTCCAAGAGATGTTGTATAAAGATCCATTAGAAAGTCCAACTAGCATATGTTTATTATCACATACAATATTGCTCCTGGCAAAACAAATAGTACCAGAAAAGATATCAGTATGAAACTAAAAAGAACAGATTATGAGACCAAACCATAAAAATAAAGGGCTAGCATACATCATGAAAATCAATTTTTAACATAATATCAAAATCGAACTAGCAAATACTAATGTTATCAAAAAAATTTAAAAGCAAGTCAGTCATATAATCAACAATATTAACCCCATTATAAAGGAACAATTTACTTATTGGATATAAATTGGCAAAAATTCAAATTAATGGAAAATTTGAGCAAGATAGATTCTTTTATGGACCATGTATCATTTATCATACAAAACTTCCTTTTATACTTCCACCATACTTTCTTTTTTTTTACTTTACAAGATACTTGGATGAGAGGAACGAAAAGGTCAAACAATGTACTGACACTCTGGGAAACATCAATTGAGCCTAAGTTACTTCCATTCAGTTAGTTGTTTATGCCAGTAAAGTAAAATTTGGAATCATTTACTACTACCTCCATTTTTTTTAGACTAAGAACTATAACTGAAGTAAAAGTTCAATTCCACGAAATTAAAGTCAAAGGTTCAGTTGTTGATGCCAGTAAAGAAAAATTTAGAATCATTTACTACCTCTCCATTTCACAAAGACTTTGTTTCTGATTACCTGATTACTACATGGATTTTTTTTTTTTATAATGACGATTGAATTTTGTAAAGTCTCAGGATATCTTTCCATTTTATTGAGATTAAAAGCTATAACTGAAGTAAAGAGTACTTACAATGCCAAGTCCTCCTCTGCAAAAGGCACCTGCTCACTGAGAAGAAGAGATATAGAAGCAAGAAATAAACTAGAAGGTTGCTTCCCTCCAATCTGTATTCTTTTCTCTGTAAACTGAACCTTAAAAATGTGAAGAAAGAAAGATGATGTCTGCAACAACCAAAAACAAAAAAGCATAAGCAATCTAAAAAACTTGTTAGAACCAAATCCGAAGAAAGAAACAAAAGGTATGCATTCAACACAAAAGTGCTACAGAAAATCACAGTACATGCCTTTATCAAGACAATTAAAATTTAGTTCATAATGAGAGCTTTTTATCATCCTAAAAGATTAATGGTATGCAGTGCAAGCACACTTGTGGATGGTGAGATTAAGCCAATATTCCTTGGACCAAATGGCTTCTCCCCCCATAAGTAAGTGGTGGAGGGTGAGGCCACGGGTTCAACCCTGTGTTCGTTTGAGGTATTTGCCTATTAAAAACACTCTTTCATTAACAGCATCAAGTCTTATTTCCAGATATATTGGAACTACTAATGCTACACAAAATATTAAACATTAGTAGTAGCTAATGAAAAGGTATATTCAAAGTCACGGGATCTCATTAACAAGTTATAGTAATCAATTAAAATGAATCTGCTGCCATTCTTTTTCCAAATGTGCACAGACAAATAGGCATGGCTACACATGAACAGCACAATGTAAGACAACTGACTTTAATTCCCAATTCCCTATTCCATTTGACATAGTGAGGCACTTCGTTCATTCACTTCCAAACATAATGCCCATCACCTTAGTGCTAATTCTAAACAATGTCATTGCCACGTCAGTCAACAAAGGCAGTTATATAAGCAATCATCCAGATGTAAGCACAGTCAAGACATAGCCAAATACCTCCCCCATGAAAGATCACATGTAGTAGAACTCAACACCAGTAGACTCTATATCACAATTTTGAAGAACTCACTGAAATACATTAATACAAAAAACCAATAAGTACACAAATAAAAACAATGAAACACTTACAAGAACAGCTATTAATTTGCCATCAGGACTCCACACAGCCTGCAAATTCTCTCCCTCCCGTTGCAGCGAATCCGAACTCCTCTTGTACTTCCCCAATCTCACTTTGTGCTAAAAAACCCAAATCCCAAAACCAACCAAAAAACCATTAAAACAGTTAAAACCCAACAAAACACAGCATACCCACATCAAAAAACCCCACACCCAGAAAAACCCAGTTGGCAAAAACTCAAATACACACAAACCCACATACATTTCCACACAAATATACAAAAAAAAAAAAAATGGGTACCTGGAACGAGCTCCATAGCTCTATATGAGAAGGGGACACGACCAACAAGAGACGATTGATGACTTTAAGGTACACGATCTGTTGGGAAGAGGGGTAAAGACCTTGTTCCAGTGGGATCACCTGAGGCCATCCATATGACATGTACATCTTTCTTCTTGGGTTTGGGTTATTGTGATTTGGAATGGGATCTGAGAATTAGAGGGTTTGGAATGAATTGGATTTGTATGAGACGGGAGAGAGATCTGATGCAATTCATTTTCTGTTGAAAATAGAGAGAGAAAGAGAGAGTGATGCTGATGCTGATGCACCCATTTCAGTTTGGATCTCTCAACCTTCACAACAACCAGCTCTTTTTTTTTTGGGGGTCTAATATTCCTATCTGGGTGGAAAATGTTAGTTTTTGTTGGTGCAAGATAGGACATTATACCAAAAAAAAAAAACAAAAGAAACGATTACCAAAAAAAAAAAAACAACAAAAGAAACAAAGAACCGAAGAGGACCCATGGTTCCACCGAATGGAACTGAAGATGAGGACCATGGTGACCTGGATTATGTTAATCCTAGTTTTTTTTTTTTTTATGCTAAAAAAATCTTTTATATTTTTTTTATGGGAAATCTTTTATATTTTTATTTTTTAAAAGAAATAATAAATTTCAAAAAAATCTTTTATATATTTTTTTTTATGGGAAATCTTTAATATTTTTATTTTTTAAAAGAAATAATAAATTTCATTCTTTAACTTTGTCTATATTTATTCTCAAAAAAAAAAACCTTTGTCAATATTGCTAACTAGACAATAAATTTTATTGATACTGTATTTTATTCACTTCAATTTGTGTGCTAAAATCCTATTTTTTATAAAGAAATACTAAAATCATTGTTTTAATCATGGGCGGCCCTACGTTTAAGTGGGATGGTCACAAGACCACATTGACTTGCACAAAAAAAAAAAAAAAAAAAACCTATATACTAAACTAAGTTATTGTGACCACCTTAATAAAAATGTTAAACACCCTGACTTGTGAATCATAAAAATTTGAGTTTAACAAAAATCAAAGTAATGTTACATTCATAATATTTTCATAATAATTTCGCAATAAATCCTATGTGATAAGATTCTAATTTGGACACAATATTGACATCACTTTTTTATCCACTAATAATAACTGATGAGTAATCAAAAAGTGTTTATCGTCCATGTGAGTCGTCCACAAGAAGAAGATTCGTCCAAGATAATGGGCTGGAAGGAAGAGAGAAAAACGCTAACGCCAAGGAGAAAGGTCATCTAAGAAAGATAGATCGTCTATGCGACGAGAGACTATAGACCACCAATGAACACTTAATAAACTCTAAGGTGTTTTCTGCAAACCAAGTCCAAATAGATATCTCGCACCTCCACCAGCTGTCCAAATAGACATCAGTCATTCATAGAGATATAGGTCATCCACACGACAAGAAGTTGTGGACGATCAACAAACACTTAGTAAAATTTGAAGTATTACAAACGATCAGACCACGATTCACTATTCAGAGACATGGGGTGAATTTCTTGAAATTCACTCCACTTCACTCTCCCTACTAAATCCACACATCTTCCACAATGTTAATGGCACCTAACAAGTAGACCCACTCCAAACTCTCTATAAAAAGGACCAATCTCACCAACCAAATGTAGGTTCTACTACTCATCCATTCATTAAACATGAGTCCTAGAGAGAAAACTGACTTAACAGTCAAAGAGTCCTTGGCCGGTTCACCTCAGTCACCTTTGATGGTCTCTTTCTTTCTTTTCAGGTCATCCTACAACTATTGAAGCCCGGAGTATTCAACCTACTGATTTTCATACATCATTAATAACTTTTTGCATAAGATTTATTATAAAAATTTTGTGGACATAGCATTACTCCAAAATTAATTTTGGCCTGTCAAACATAATCCCTAACCCTTTAAATAATTTTTTTCTTTTTAAATGCTTAAATGACATCAATAAAATTAGTCCAAATAACTCAAACAAAAACAATACTAGACCAAATAACAGTAACAGGTGAACAAATTATTTAACAAAAAGCCTATTAAAAAATAAAATAAAAATCTCTAATCATTCAAATTTGTAACTCATTCACTCATTCAATAAAAATAATCCACAATTTCATTTTAAAAATGTGTATAGAACTCGATACTTTAGAAATCGAGTTTTTTTTTTTTTTTAATAAAAACAAAATTGTACAGCCCTCGATTTTACTAAACTTGAGTGCTACATGGCCTTTTTTAATCGAGAAAGCGACATCAGCTACTTCTACCGTGGCACAAATCACATAGAACTTGAGTATAAGGAAATCGAGTTCTACATAGAACTCGATTTTTTTAAAATTGAGTTTTAAAAGAGGGAAATCTTACTACATGGTTTCAAAAGAAGAATATTTTGCTGCATAGTTTTCAAATTAATGCTATTTACCCATTTTGGCCCATGTATATATAAGTAGTGTTTTCCAAAAAGACTTTTTTTCTAAGAATAATGTTTCTTTTAAAGTTTGTCTTTAACTTGGGCTTCCACCTATAAAACCTTTTAGGGGGGATTTATTAAAAATAAAAACTCATATGATTTTTAATCAAGTCACGAATTTTTCAAAATGCAAAACCTATGAGATTTCAATCATATACCCTTTAATTACTTTTCAAAACTTAAAAACCATGAGAATTTTAATTAAACCACTTCTTGGGAATTTTCTAAATCAAAACTCATGAAATTTATTTTGAGTGCTTAAAAGTTGATGCTTGGGCTATGGCTTAAATTCATTAAGTCCACGGGCCCCCTAAAGCCAAACATAACCACTCACTCCTTTAACTAATGTTCTATCTTGTTGTTTTTGCATAAGAATAAATTTGGTGCCTAAGCGGTTTAATTTTAATGTAAAGGCAAAAGGTATATATTTTGTACATTTTATTTAATTTCTTATACATGTTTCACATTCCTTTCATTTGCAAGTCATCATAGTTAGATTGTGATGATGCACGAGAATTAGTAGGCTGAATGCTCTGGGCTACGACGTCGATTTAGTGACTTGAAGAAAAAGAAAAAAGACTGTCATGGACGACCATCATGGATTAATGGAACTTAATTTAATCCACCATCAGTTGCCCCTTTGTCCTTACGTCGTCCATGCCACTGTTAAAAATTTTGTCAATATTATTATTATTTTACACGTGGTGATTTTTTAGTGGTTGGTGGCTTGGGATCTGACGTCCGGGATGTCGACACATGGCTTAATCCTAGTGATCTGCACATCGCATTGTTTCATTTTTCAAAAGAGCTACCACATGGCGCTTCCTGGTTGGTTTACATCGCTTCAGTGTCCCACCCTACTACCTATAAATAGGCCAATGTCTCTCCTGCCCTTTTACTTTTCTCATATTTTCTCTCTTGACCTTCTCGTCTCAGTTCGCCCTCCGCGCTTCGTCTAGAAGTCCTCATTGTCATCCTATATGCCCAAAGGACGCTGGGTAGTTTGTCTGATCATATCCCCTTTGTCCTCTTAAGCCGAGTTTTAATGATCTTCAATAAGGATCAGTTTATAACTTCTGCCTGTCTATTGGCTTATGGGTGGGAGGGTGAGGAGTAGTGATTCCCAGTTCCCAGCTGCTCACAAAACTCTCTAAAGGGTGTGTTATCAAACTGTCATACATTGTCTGAGACAAGCACCCTTGGAATTCCAAAACGACAGATAATATTCTTCTAGACGAAGTTTCTAACGTTTTGCTCGGTGATCTTCGCTAATCGCTCTGCTTCAACCCATTTAATGAAAAAATTGATTCCCACCACCAAGAACTTCATTTGCTTTATCCCTATGGGAAAGGGACCAAGGATGTCAAGTCCCTACTAGGCAAATGGCCAAGGGGCCACCATAGGGGTAAGGTACTATTATGGTCATCTAGGCACATTGCTGAAGCACTGATACTTGTCACATGCTTTGACATATGCTTCGGCGTTCACTTGCGTAAATGGCCAGTAGTATCCCGCACAAACAATCTTGTGGATGAGGGACCTTACTCTTAAATGATTTCCACATGCTCCTTCATAGACGTCCCTCATAACGTAGTTCGAGTCGTCTAGGGTCAAACATCCCCAGTAAGGGAAAACCCCTCTTATATAACACTTCATTTATAAGGACGAATTTAGCTGCTCTAACCTTTAGTCTTTGAGCTTCTTCCTTCTCCTCAGGGAGTATGCCGTCATTAAGGTAAGATATAATCGGTGTAGTCCAATTGGCTTGTTCATCTATCTGCTGTACTTTAAGGACATCAATGCTTGGGATATACTGGACCTTAACTTGTTCATTTATAATGCCATCGGCAAAGAGGGCTTTGGCTAGGCTAATCGCTTCCATGTATTCCTCTCTTGGGATTTGTTGAAACTTGGCTGGTATGAAACTTTTGACGCAATGCCTGACTTTGCTCATATACCTCGTCATTCGTTCTTCCTTGGCTTCACATGTTCCATTCACCTGGCCTATAATCAACTATGAGTCTCCCTAGACGAGAATTGACTTTGCTCCTAGTGACTTAGCCAACTCCGAGCCCTAAAGGAGGGCTTCATACTCAGCTTCGTTGTTGGTTGTCTAAAACTATAGACGTATCGCATACTCTAGACGATCTCCTTCGGGTTATTGTAAGATTACACTGACTCCTCTTGCATACTGAGTAGACGAACCATCCACATGGACGATCCATTGTTTTGCCCCTCTCCTTCATTCAGTTGGTCATTGGCTGGAGTGAATTATGTGATAAAGTCTACAAATGCTTGGGCTTTTATTGCTTCTCTAGGGTGGTATCTTACGTCAAACTCACTAAGTTCCACTACCCATTGAATCAGTCGTCTAAATGCTCCTAGCTTATTCATAACCTTCTTGAGTGGATAGTTTGTTAGGACTTTGATGACATGAGCTTGGAAATAAAGCTTGAGCTTTCTTTCTGCTGTTACCAATGAGAATGCTAACTTTTCTATTGGCAGATACTGTCCTTCAGCTCCTCTTAAGGCCTTGCTGGTGTAGTAGATGGGCTTCTACACCATTCCTTCATCCCTAATTAAGGCTAAGCTCACTGCATGAGGGGACACCGCTAGGTACAGATACAACTCTTCACCTTGTTTGGACGGACTTAACAAAGGAGTTGAAGTGAGATAAGCCTTAAGGTCTTCAAATGCCCATTGAAACTCATCTGTCCATTCAAATGCTTTCCTTAACACTCTGAAAAATGGTAAACACTTATCAGTTGCTTTTGAGACGAACCTGTTGAGGGCCGTTACTCGTCTAGTAAGACTTTGTACTTCTTTGACATTCTTTGGCAGCACTATGCTTAGTATTGCTTTTTATCAGAATTTACTCCGATTCCCCTCTGTAAAACCATGAAACCAAAGAACTTTCCTGATAAAACTCCAAAGGAGTATTTGCTTGGGTTTAGCTTCATGTTGTATCATCTAAGTGTGTCAAAAGTCTCCTACAAGTCGTCCAAATATTGTGTCTCCTTTGCGCTTTTGACTAGCATATCGTCTACATACACTTCAACATTTCGTCCAATTTGTGAATGCAATATATGGTTGACTAGCCTCTAATAAATGGCCCCTGCATTTTTCAAACCAAAAGACATTACTTTGTAGCAAAACAAACCTTAGCTTGTGATGAATGATGTTTTCTCCTAGTTTGCCTCGCCCATCTTGATCTGATTGTATCCTGAGAATGCGTCCATGAAGCTCAACAATTGGTGCCCAGCTGTTGAGTCTACCAGCTGGTCAATGCGTGAAAAGGAATAGTTATTCTTAGGGCATGCCCTGTTCAGATCTATAAAGTCCACGCACATCCTCCATTTGCCGTTAGCTTTTTGACCATCACTACATTAGCTAGCCAATCAGGGTAGTAGACTTCGCGAACGAACTCTACTGTTACCAACTTTTGGACTTCTTCTTTGATAGCACTATCTCATTCTAGGGTGAACACTCTCCTTTTTTGATGGACGGGCTTATAGGACGAGGACACATTTAGACGATGAGTAATCACACTTGGTTCAATCTCAGACATGTCTTTATGGCTCTAAGCAAAAACATTTGTGCTCTTCTTGAGGAATTGGACGAGATCTTGCTTCGTCTTCTCTTTCATTCTTGTTCCGATTCTAGTGAACTTCTCTAGGTTAGACTCATCCAGAGGGACATCTTCCAATACTTCGATCAGCTCAGCAAATGTTCTTCTTTCTTCAATGTTCATTTTTTGCATCTACTTGTACATTGCTAACATAGCCAAGTAACATTCTTTAGCCGCCAGCTGGTCTCCTTGTACTTCTCCAAGGCCATATTCCATTGGGAATTTAACGGACAAGTGATAAGAAGATGTTGCAGCCCTCTAACTGTTCAAAGTTAGTCATCCTATGATGGCATTATATAAGGACGATTAGAGCTGTAAACGAGCCAAGCAGATAATGAACAACTCGGGCTTAGCTCGATAAAAAGCTTGTTCATGTTTGTTTGTTTATAAATAAGCCAAGCTTGAGCCTTAGTTTTTGGCTTGTTTGATAAACAAGCCGAGCCTAAGCAAAAAAATTTGCTCGTGAGCATGCTCGTGAACAATCAGGCTCGATACAACACAAGCCAAGCTTAAGCTCGTGTATAGCTTGATAAAATGTTTGATATATATTTGCTAAATAAACTAAATATTTTTACATTACACATATTTCAATAATAAAATTTCCCACATGAGACCACTTTCAGTACCCATTACTTTAAGTTTTTTTCTTTCCTTTTTATTTAAAAACATTTTTAGCCAAAAAAAAGACTGGAAACTTCACTTTTAGTAATTCACGTATTTTCTAGACTTTTCAATTTTCACTTCTAGAGTTCTCTAGTACAGTAGTACTTCATGCATAGCAGCTGGACTTCACCATCTTAGGTGTCCCTTTGTTGTCTTTTCCTATTATTTTCGTGTGTTACAGTTTACTAGTTTAGTCATTTACTAAGTATCCTTTCTATCTGAATACACTATATCTTAATACAGTTTAGTTTCTTCTTTCTACTGAAACTTCACAATTTAGTTCTATCATTGAAAAAAAAAAACCCCCAATTCAGTTTTATTCAAACTAAAATTCTCTGTTGTCACTCAATGAGTCCATGTTTATCCTATGCAGTCTGCAGCCTAAAACTCTTAGGCTCTCTTGGAAAGACCTAAGCTTCTTTGAGAAGCTTCAATCTTTCTCTCTTTTATCATCAGTTTCTTTCTTTTCCCCAAATTTTCACAAAGAATTGATAAGCTCTCTCTCTCTCGTGAGATCAAGAAATTCCATCAAATCTGCCCTATATCTCTTTGCAACAAATGAACAAGTCCTAGATTTGGAAGAGTTAGATGCTAGCAAAGAGGATTTAGAGTCCGGTGTTTTCCAAATCACCATGTAATTTAAGGGTTCTAGTGGGTGTACAAAGAGCTCCGACAATAGCTCTAGATCCGGTGTCGTATTTGGCATCACTACCATCTTCGCTCTCTACCTTCATCCTCCAAGACGTTCATAGCCTTCTCTCACCACAGGTAAATTTTCATGTTTAAAAATTTTCTATATATTTTTATAGTTGTTTACACTGTAGTTTGTTTGATATTGCAAAATCATTTTGATTTTCAAGTTATGGTTGTTTATGAAATTTCTATATAACTTAGAAAAATCTTGTTGGTTGAATTCATTTGATAATAACTTAACTTTGTAATTAGTGGATTGTGGTTGTGGAGTCTGGTATGTAGTTTGGAATAGGTCTGTGCTTTTCTTTTCCTGAAGTGTAGAATCCTCTGTGGTTAGCTACTAAAAATGTTATAGTTTCTTTGTACTAAGCTTTGTTTTGTGCTATGTGCTATGTGTTTTTGGATATTAAATTTGATTTCTTGTTTATTCATATATGTTTTGGAATGTTAATTTATTTAGATTTGTGAAGTTGAGAGTCAACAAATGAATGCTCCTGCTACCGAAAATCTAGATGTAGTAATTAGTATTGATGAGAATGAAGAATCTATAAAAAATAATGATGTCAAACTTTAAGAAAATCCATTTGAACAAAAGAAAAGGAAAAGGACTTCTGTGATTTGGAATGACTTTAATGAAATTATTCTTCCTGATGGAACAAAAAAGGTTCAACGTATTCACTGCCTTAAAAGACTTGCCTACAGTAATAATGGTGCAACAACACAATACCATAGGCACTTGAAAGCTTGTCTAAGTCGTAAACTAGCTGATAAGAAGCAAAAACAGTTAGCTGTAAATGAAGGTGGGGTGGAAAGTGAGGTGGCAATAGCAAACTTTAAGTATGACCATGCCAAGGTCAGGGAAAAGGCTTCACATATGATCCTTGTGCATGAATACCCTTTTAATATGATGGAGCATGAGGTTTTTAATGTTTTTATGAAAACGGCTACTCCATATTACCAGAAAATTTCTTGCAATACTGCAAGGAATGATTGCATTTCTACTTTTGAGTTGGAGAAGAAAAAATTGAAGACTATGCTTGGTAGTGTCAATAGAGTTAACCTTACTACAAATTTTTGGAAATCTGGACAAAGAATTAGGTATATGTGTCTCACCTGTCATTTTATTGACTCTAGTTGGAAATTACAAAAGCGAATTATAAATTTTTGTGATGTACCACCTCCACATTCTGGAGTTGTAAATTCTGATGCTATCTTTAAATCTTTGCTTGATTAGGGGCTTGAAAACAAGGTGTGTACAATAACTTTGGACAATGCTAACAACAATGATGCAGCTGTAAGAATTTTGAAACGTTGCTGTGCACATATCATTAATTTGTTGGTACAAGATGGGTTGAGTGAGATTGAAACGATGATTGAAAATGTCCATGAAAGTGTGAAGTATCTAATTGCATCAAAAGCTCATCTTATAAAGTTTGATGAGATTGCAAAGCAATTGCAATTACTGTCCAAGAAGTTGATCTTAGATGTCCCACACGTTGGAATGCAACATATGCAATGTTGGCTGTTGCAAAGAGGTGTTCCCTACGTACAAAAATAGAGATGCGGGGTATAATTGGCTACCTAGTAATGAAGATTAGGATAGGACAGAACATGTGTGCAATTTTTTATCAGTTTTTGAAGAAGTCACAAATGTCATATCAGGAAGTGAATATCTAATTACAAATATATTCATTCCTGAGGTTTGGAAGATAAAAGAAGTTTTAAATGAGAAGTCACTTGATGAAAATGATTACATTAGTGTGATGAAGTTAAAGTTTGACAAATATTGGGGTGAATGCAACTTTGTAATGGCCATAGCTACTGTGTTAGATCCTTGGTTCAAAATGACTTTGATAAGCTTTTCCTTTCCAAAGATCTATCAAGGGTTTGATGTAGCTAGAAACATTGATCGTGTTCATGACTCCTTATATGAACTTTATAATGAATATATTGTGCACTATACTTCAAGAAATGCTGGACAAAGTGCATCTAAATCCACTAAAAGTAGTAGTAGTGTTAGTGGCAATAATTCAAAGTTTAAAACTAGAGGTAGAATGGAGTTTGATTAGTTTGTTAGAAATGTTGATAACATACAACCAACAAAATCAGATTTGTATGTGTTCCTGGAAGAAGGTGTCTTTTTATGCTCGGATGATTCAAACTTAGACTTTGATGCTTTGGAGTAGTGGAAGGCTAACAACCTAAAATTTCATATTCTCTCAAAAATGGCATCTGACATACTTTCCATCTCGATCACCACAGTAGCTTCAGAATTCGCATTCTCTACAGGAGGTAAAGTAATTGATGTGTATTGAGCTTCTTTATCAACAAAAATTGTACAAGCTTTACTTTGTGGCGGTGATTGGGTTCGACCACTTTACAAAACTAAGAAACAATCAAAAGTAAGTGTTCATCACATTTATTAATTCTTTTCCGAAAAACAACTTAAATTTATTTTAATTTTTGTCTATTGTAACAAAGACTTGGAATCTAAAGCTTCTAATTTTTTCTTGTAGGTTGAACCGGGGTCTACTAGCATCACACAAATAACCATACCTTTTCCAAAATGATGCTATCTCAAGTGTATTGTTTAGTATGTGTGTGTCTTTTTTTTTTCATTAAATGTTTTTTTTATAGTTCTTTTTTTTAATAATGTTCTTGAAAGCTTATATTTGCTTTTACATGCAATTGGAAGGATAATGAGTTGAAGGATTTTTTGTTGTGGATTTTAGTTTTTTGAATTTGCAAGAGGGTGTAATTGGTATGTGCTTTGTTATTTGATTATGGTCTTTTATATCTATGATTTTCTTATATTTGCAAAGGGCATGTTATGTTGATATGGTGCATATTGATAATACAACTATAATAATGTAAAGTTGATTTTCTCTTAATTTACTAAATATTTACTATAACTATCATCTTCCCCTATAATTTTTAATGTCTTTTTATTATTTTTGGTTGTTTTGTATGCAAGTTGTTGGTTTTCTGATCTGGTGCATATTAGGCTGCGTTTGGTTCAACAGAAAGTCAATTTCGAGCGTAAAATAATTTCAGGGGAAATTGTTTTCCCGTAAGGAAAATGTATTTAAGCTGTTTGGTTGCACCATGGAAAATAGGGCAGAAAACGAATTCCAATGTTTGGCTACCTCGGAATTCATTTTACGAAAAGTCAATTCCCATGTTTGGTTTGTTCAAACATTTTACGAAAAATATGAAATGCCTTACAAAAGAAACACTTGCATTGCCTAGACAAACCTGTAACAATACAAAAATAATCATCCACTTCAACATCAAAAATAATCATCCGAATATACTCATAATATTTATATCAAAACTCACATAATGTACTTTCACCATTGGCATTACACCTCCATGGTGTACAAAAATGATACCTACACATGGTATCTGAACAATACACATACATAACTTGGGTAATTGTATCGTCCCATTAATACAAAAGACTACACATCCTACAGTCAAGATATGTAACTATTATCTCTTGGAGCATAACAGTTCACAAAATATACGTACCATCAGCATATGTCCAAGGTTAGAAATACATACATAGCCTACTTAACGATAATACAATTGTGTCACATATATAATACAATGATAGGTGAATACTAGTACTACAATAGATGACAATCCCTAAAGCTACCATCACAGTCAACACTAAACAGACAAGTCAGAGTTGAGTGAACAAATAACTATCCATCCATAGCTTCCTCAGCTTAGCATTCTTGGCCAGAAATCCCCATGTTGCCTTCTTATTTTCACAGAGATGGTCAAAGGCAGTTGCGAGCATATCCTCACTATACCCATTCGCCACCATAGCCATCACCTCAGCATAAAGACTAGTGTAATCAATAGGGCCCCGATTGATTTCTTTCAAGGCTATAGCAATTTCTTTCAGCTGATCAAACAGATCAGTCAGAACACTATCATTAGAGGGAGGTGCACGACCTCTTTTGTGAGACTTCGAAATTGTGGACCCAATGGTGGATGATTCTACCACATTCTTCCCTTTATCCACCACACCCTCCCCCCCATTGTCAACCACTATCTCAGTGCTCTCCCCATTGTCTTGCTTTGTGTCAATATCAACATACGACTTAGTGAAGCTACCCATGACCATGTCCTTCCCCACTACAATGGCCAATTCATCATACATCTCTATCTTTTTGTTCAAATACTCTGCATGCTTACTATGCTCCTGTAAGGGAGAAAGGAACGTATAATAACAATGCAATAATCACTTCACTCATAAATTCAATATAAATGCCATTAGATGATTTATGTCAATGATAAACAAAAAAAGCTATTAGGAAATAGGAGACATAACCCATGATTTATGGGATAAGTACAACAGAAAATACAATGCATAAATGCTAAGACCAGATTTTACAATAGATCCGCACATGAAAGTTACATTTGAAAATTTGTAAAAGCAATGGAATCATAGAAAGAATGACACTATAAATTTCATATAAATAGGGTACTTGAGCAGCCTTGTCTTGTTCTTAATTCAGAGATTATAAAAGCCAAAAAAAATATTATCATTTATATTAAGAAAATATAGTTGGAAGCCATACTATGACCTCTTCCTGATAGGTCTTCGCATCGCATGTGATCATTTTCAAGTTATTATCCCAGCCGAACCCACTCTTCTTCCGAAGAGTTTGAATAGTACTCCACATTCTCCTTAGAGTGTGCAGCTGATTCTCAACATATGAGGGGTGGCACTTTACCCCAAACTGAGCAGATATCTCCTTGGCTACAATAGCAAAGAAGCTGGCCTTGAAAGTGTTTAAGGGCTTGTTGCCCTTCGCGGCCTCTTCGGCAAGCAGAGTAAGCATGGTCATGTGCATTGGGGGCAGCCACCTGAAATGCTTAGTGCCCACCTTCTCTTTCCCTTTCAACATTACTACATATGAAAATTGTATAGTGAGAGTAGCATTTAATAATGAGAGTAGCATTTAGTAATTATGCTTGGAATATGAACAACAAATCAAACACACATACAACCATGCTTATAGATGTGCACAACAGAAAAAAAACAACTACTGGAAATAACAATGTAATGTTGAAAATACTTTTTCCTTACACCACCAGAATTCTATAGTAAATACATTATCCTTACAGAAAAGAAAAATACAGCACCTATTACAATCATAGAAATCTAAATAAAGTACTACTCTCCACTCCTGGTATAATCAGATCACATAGCTTGGCATATCTCATCTCTCTTAGCATTCCACACTCTACTGTCTTCAATGGAGTCCCGACGTGACTATGTTTCTTGTTGGGAGCCACTAGACTCTACTTGGTTCATTGCAGCTTCCATAATATAGTTAGTAGGATTAACCCCCATAATGTGATTATGAATCTCACAACATGCTAACACTACTTTCACTTGGGTTTCAAAAGATCAAAATGGTTCTGCATCCAACACTCGAAAACATTTCTTCAACACTCCAAACCCTCGCTCAATGATAGTTCTCAATGAAGAGTGTCGGAGGTTGAACAATTCTCGTTCATTCTCAAAAGGACGATCACTATACTCTTTCAAGTGATATCACACACTCCGATAAGGTGACAAAATTCCATTTTTATTACCATACCCAGCATCACCAAGATAATATTTACCTACATATATTCAATAATGAAACCAAATCACTACTACGCTTAGGAAAATGCACAAAATTTATTAAATTAATAAACCCAAAAGGTGAAGTAATCCTATAATAACTTTGGGAATTGAAAATCCCCCTGGCCTATCAAATGCATCATTTAACACACGTGAATTATGTGCACTACCTTCCCATCCAGCCAATACATAAGTGAACTTCAAGTAAAACTAATGGCAGCTAACACATTTTACGTGGTTCCATCTTTGCGACCACGAAACCTTCCTTGTATTTCAGGTGGCATAGATGCACAAACATGTGTACCATCTATTGCTCCAACACAATCCTAATTTTCAACAGACATAATGGTTTAAAATTACACAAATCTTCACAATTTACAAAAATACACAAGTCACAATATTTACCTTAAAATATGGATAGAACCTTCTGCTATCCCTTATCTTTAGGGGTGTATCTTTGCTAGGTAGTCTTATTAGAGTTCTATATAATTTTAGGACCCCCCTAAGAATGACCTTGAAGTATCTATGAACAGTCTGAGTCGATCTATGGAACCGACTACCAATTACACGAAACCTCACATTATGACCAATAATGTGTAAGAAAATTAGCATTTGCTCCGTAACGAACATGTGAATAGTCGGGCGTACGTGCTCCCCCTCAATGAGGATGTGACATAACAGGTGGAAAGCTATAGGCTTCATCCTAATTTGACTCACACAAAGTCTCTCACTTCCATGCAGAATACTATTTATGTAATGCTTTCTTTCAACTGCATGATTAACATAAGGTGCCCTAGGCAGTCGTTTACGCTACAATGTCCTTACCAATGCAACCCCCACAAGGAGGACGGATGCAACTGAAGCAGGAATTGTGGCTTTGGTTTTTTTCTTCATCTAAAAATTCACAAACACTATGGTCTAAGAGGTACGTAAACAAGCATGATATTGATTACACAGTATATAAAAACAACCACAAACAGAAAACAGCAGAGCACACCCTGTCAATCAACACAACACCCTTGATCTCTAACACAATCAGTATATACAGCCATGCTCAAAGTTTGTTAAACCATCCAAATTCACATAAATGTCATAACAAGCCCAGTTAAAGATCAAGGGAAAAGACACAACCACTATGGCAGTGTGTCCACAGTATTCACAAGGTGCCATATACATTCACCAAAACATCCAAATCACATTGATATCAACCAACACAAAATTTATGCACAGAAGTGATTGTAACTCTCCATTTTGGAAGGAGAAGTTCATCAATGGTTTACCTACCCTTTTTGGAGAAAAGGTTAAGGAAACCCTGTGTAACCCCTTAGGTGTCATAGATTATGATAACCTAACCTATGGAGACATCTCTAGCACCATTCGAAGTGAATGAATGAAGATGTGCAGAGATCTCAAAATCCAGAGCAAAGCCAACAAAGGAAAAGCCAAGTACGAAGTAGGAAACTTTTGTACACAGTATGGCTTACCCTCCATCCTTCCCAAGAGAAAATCCAAATACAGAGGCAAGGAATCCTCTGAGCATTTTCATAGGAAGAAAACTAAAGCCAAGTATTGTAGAAAACAGAAGTACAGCAAAGATGATTTCTATAAGAAAGGTAAATCCAAATCCACAGGAAAGTTCATACCCAAAGCATCAGGAAAATGCTTCAATTGTGGAAAGAGAGTTCATTTTAGAAAAGAGTGTAAAGCTAAGGCCAAATCCCTTATCAATACCCTCGTCAATGACCAAGCCAGTAAAGATGAAATCTTTAAACTCCTAGAACTTAATCACTTAGAAAGTGAGTCCTCTAGTAGTGAGATTCGTTAGATTTATCAGTTGATCGGTGCAAAAATGCAAGTGCACAGTATCGTAGTTTTATAGTAAAGTGATGAGAAGAATATCGTCCTTAGGGATTGGTAACTTACTTTTGACAAATACCAAAATTATGCTAATCTCAATTTTATCTAGAGAAGTCACTAAGGTTGTTGTAATTGGAATTTAAAATAAAATCAAATTAAAGAAAATAAGCAGAGAAAAAAAATATGTTGTTCAAAGATCAAATTAATGGGAAGAAAACTTCTAGGAAATCGATTTCACCTAATCCCTCACTATGCTTTACTCATCTAGCTAATTGAATTTAATTCTCTCTATTTGTTAGTAATCTCCACACTCTTCCAAAAGCCTCTTTCGATAGTCAATTGGAAACCATCTTGTTCATCAATTTACACAAGAGTATGCAATTTAATAAAGCAAGAAAGCATTAAGACCAACGATTTTAATACTACATAGGTTCATACAAGTCTTTCGATCTCTATATTTACCTATGCTGAAATATTCAAGATCTATCCTATAATTCCCTCTTTCGACAGCAAATCACAAGATCAAATTCATCTAATTAATGGCCAGTTAATTAGAAGCAATAAACTCAGAATAAGTCAGACAAACATGAAAAGAATTAAATCAAATTAACATAGAAAAGCAAGCATAGTTCGGAACTAGATTACATCGTTTTCCTAGAATAAAGAAAATTTAGTTCATGCTAAAAATTAAATTCAACAATAACGAATTCACCATAATTTTTCTGAGAAGATTTGAAGGGAAAATAAATGCTAAAAAATCTGCTTCAGCGTTCCTCTGTTCAGCCCCTGTTTCAGCTTCTCTTCTTTTCTGTTTCAGCCTTTCTCTCTTCAGTTTCAGAGCCTCCAAACTTTCTGCTTCAGCCCTCCTTTTCTTTTCAGCGCCTCCCTTTCAGTTTTCAGCCGTGGTGCCCTTTTTTCCTTTTAGATGTGGTGCCCTTTTCAGCCCAAAACGTTTGTCTTTTTCAGCCCAATGTTTCAGCCCAATACCTTGCTTTCTTCAGCCCAAAAACGTCCTCCTTTCAGCCCCTGTTTCAGCCCAAAACGTTCCTCTGTTTCAGCCTCTGTTTCAGCCCAAAACGTTGCTCTGTTTCAGCGTTTTTTCTGCCTTCTTTTCTTTCAGTTCCGCCTCTTTTATTTCTCAAACGTGGTGCCCTTTTCTGCTTTAGACGTGGTGCTCTTTTCAGCCCACAAACGAATTTCTTTTCAGCCCATTCACTTAATCAGCCCACTCTTTTTTCTCAAACATGTTGCACTTTTTCAGCCCAAAACCTTGCTTTCTTCAGCCCTCTGTTTCAGTTCTCTTTCATTTGGTTAAATCTTTATTTCCTTCAAATCTGAAATAAAATTTAAATCACAATAATGAAGTCTAAAATCAACAAAAAATAAATAAAATTAGACTAAAGCTTAAAGTTGAGAAGTGATAAATTATGCCAAATTATGCAAGTCATCACCAGTCATCCTCTAAACCCTCTAGAGTTTCTTCTAGCACCTCTAGCAGCCCAGATGAACCCATACCATGCATGGATAGTTGTTGATACCAAAAGGGGGGAAGTTACATGTGATGGGGGGATGCCATCTGATTACATGAAAGTAAAGGGTACAGGTTACAGTTGATGATACAAGTGTAAACTGGGATATAAACTAAGGGTGCCATCTGATTACAAGATTGTAAGGAAGAGGGCTATGAAGTGTTTTGCTGGAACTGAGCTAAAGACTTCTGAGGTAGCTAGAAAATAGGACCTTGCACTGAAGGGAGGTATTTTCTCTCCAAATGGACCTGCTTCAGACTGGAGGAGAGGCTGCCTTTTATAGAGGAAGGGAGCATCGGATCCTGTTGAAGACTGCTGAAAATCCGGAAGGTAAATTGCTTTTACTGTAGGTGAATAATCATTTCAGCCGAAAGCAAATAGTAAATCTGTGATTTCTGTCGGGCACTGTAAAGTGAACAGTAACGGTCACTGTACATGAATAGTGCTTTATCCCCTTGCTTTTCAGGTTCACTGTTCATCGCTACTGTTGGAGGAATAGTGAATTGTCCGAGTACTGTTTATGTGAGGAATCTTGAATAGTAACCGAGTCTGAAAACTATTCCAAATAGTGATTGGTGCTATCTGGAGAATCTAATCTTCATCCAAATTGTAGCCATCATAGGGATCTTGTGAATCCTGGAATGGGTCAAATGGATATCTGTTGACTGATGCTTCGGAGGAGGCAGGAGAAACTCTGTCTGCTGTCTCTAACTTCTCCGACTGAAGGAGCAATTGCTGGGCAAGATCTTTTAACTCCTTGCTAGATTTTTCGGCGATCTGGACGGAGTCTAGGCTTAACTGAGATCTTGTATTATAGGCAATGGCTTAATTAGTATCATAATACTCCGAAGGAGGACTATGATGATCATCATGCTCATGAAAAGTGGCGAATTTATCACAGACGTCACACCAATTTAGAGCTTCATATTCTAGTGCCCTAGTAATGAATCTTCTTGGATCATTATTGTGATTAATCCAATGAAGGTCCATAGCAGCAGTGGAGTAGGGCTTGGTAGTAAAGACTGAAACTCTTCTTGTGCTACCAATAAAATGGTAGTTTTTCCATAGATCTTGGACAATGGTAAGGATTTCATTACTGAAGTAGTTCCTCCAACATTCAGCAAGATCATGGGGTTCTCTGTAGGAAAGATAATAATTTCCTTCATACCAAGGTCCTTGGTGAGTGTAACCATTAATGAGTACCAAGTGTCTAGATGGTAGGACATCCATCCAATTGCTACCGTCCCATTGTGGGAGAGTACTCCAGCATCTAATTGACACAAATGGACTTTTAATCTTGGTGACAACTTGTTGTATGATTTGTGGAAACTGGCTGATCTGCCATGGTGAGTTAGTTTAATTAATCTAACAAAACCATATTCGAACATTTGTGAAAGCCAACTTGAATTTCTTTCCACTTCATCATCATCAAATCCATCTTCATAGTTGACAATGAGACCAGGAAAAGGGTGTTTCTTTTCATAAACCCTCTGGCTGCTCCCAAAGTATTCTTCCCAGGCGGCCCGTGTTAAGGCACGATTAACAGAAACTTCGAAAGGATCATCATCTGATTCTCCTATCATTAGGAAGCGAGTAGTGACCAGCATTCTGAAGTGTTCGCACCATCGGTCAAATGATTCGAACATAGCCTTGCAACTCAGAATATTATTTTGTATTTCTGGTGGCAAGTTGGCAATAGCACTTCTTAGAAAAGTTTGAGCCTTAAGGCTAAACTTTGTATAATCAGTGCCCATAATAGTCGTTTTATCCATGGAATGGATATCCTCTTTGCCAAAGAGTTGACTAGTGATAGCTTCATTTTTCGCCTCAAGGTTAACTAAATAGATTTCTAGGGCTTTGAGGGTTCTTTGAAAAAGGCCTTTTCTGTCTAAGGTCCAAGCTGCTTGGAAGTTGTCAAGGATAAATTTAATGGAGAATGGCAAGTCTTTGTATGCTCCTTTCTTCCATTGTAGACCTTCTGATAAAACTTCCTGTAAAACAACAGCTATGTCACAACTGGAGTATGTCACCTCTGCCGGGACATAATCCTGAAGGGATGTTGATCCTCTTTGGTTTCCCTTAGAGGATGTACCTTCATGCTTTACAAAAGACTGTCCCGCTGCTGGGAGCCTTTCGTCTTGAGGATAGCCCTGTACAGGTGCTTTCCCCTTGTTCCTCCTCTCTGCCGAAGAAGTCAATTTCCTCCACATCTTGGTGGGGCTTGTTTTAAAAGTTTTTTGCTTTTCTTCCTGCAAAGTTGCATAAATAAGCAGAATAAAAATCTTTATTTTCAAAAATGCTTTTGCTAAAATCATGCATTGTTATGAAGCAAATATCTTTATGATGAATGTGAGGGATGAAATATTGTGATGATCTTTGGAATTGAATGGGATCAAAAGAATCATCAACTATGGTTGATAAATCAAGGTTCATGGCTAGATTGCGATCATTGGAGTGGATAAGGTTGAGGGTTTTGGAGACAGCAACTTCCTGGAGACTATTAATTTCTCTAGGCTCATGGCTCTTAAGAAACTTAAACTTAACTGGTTGGCCAAAAGGATGGGTAGTGATTCCTTCACTATCCGTGGTGAAAGGATACAATAGAAACTTCCCCCCTTTTGGTATCAGAGCCAAGTTTTGGCCGATCATAGTGTTGTAAGTTACATTTTATTTTGAATCAATCAAGTTGGCAGGTTCAACCGCCATAGTTATCCATTATTTTCCGCATTATTATCATTATTTTGAATTATATTCATGTTATCTCCTAACAGTTTTATTTTTTTTTACATCTATTTTCTGATAACTCTTCCATTACCATACATTGTTTATTACATCTATTATTTCTTCATCATCCACTATTATCTCTATGTTTTCTTTTGGTATGTCTATGAATGGTAGACTGAGCCTCCTTCTTTTTGTTTATCATTCAGTGATTATTTGTTCATGTTGATCAATTGTTTCCCAGTTATCTACTTCTTCTTGTTTCTGTTTTTATCCGTCCAGTTTGTTGTAGATGTGTACTGTTGAGACTCGTAAGACCCAGATCTGTGCCGTTGTCAACCCAGTAAGACCAGTAAGTCCCAGGCTGAGTGTGTGTCCCGTACCAAACAATAAGTCCCGACGGTAGGGCATGAGCGGAAGGGAGTTATCTCAGAGTAAGGATTGTGGTGATAAGAAGTTGAGTTTGCACGAGATTAGGCGATAGTCTTGTTGTACCCCTATTTCAGATCTAAGGATAGATCCAGAAGTTTGAGGTTAAAGGTAATTAGGTTGTAATTGTTTAACTAGGCTTTTAATCATGAATATGAATAGGTTGTTTAGAAGTAGCTTTTTTACCAGAATTAGGTCATCCAGTACATCCCTCCCAGAGATACCTCAATCAAGTGGAATTCTCAATTCTGAGAGTTATGAGTTATCAGATCTTGATCTAAAACTAGGAGATTGGAATATCCCTAAGGTTCCCACAAACAAGATTTACAAATCTTCATGGACCCTTAAGAATGCCTTTAAGACAAGTTACCATGTCCGAACCATAGAGCAAGTCTATAGTATCAACAAGGAGTACGAGACGTGCTACTTGTTACCGGAAGCAGCCTTGCTAGCACATATGAATGAAGGACATAATTTCATCCACATAGGTTTAGTCCAGGTCGGATTTAAACCGTTGATCAGAGAAGGATTAAATGCTTCTGTCCTTATGGCCCTTAGAGACACCCGTCATATAAGATTTAATGACAGCCTCTTAGGAACCATAGAAACCAGTCTTAGCAATGGACTTGTCCATTTTGATTGTTTTCCCAATTTTTCAATGGCTCTTAATGACCCACATGTTATGAAAACCCTCACCCTCAATATCAAGACCCATGGCACCCTCATGTTGCCCAGAGTTAAGCAGTTGGCCTTGATATACAGAGTTTATTACAAGTGCATGAGAACGAACTTCAATGTTCAAGCACTTGACAAAAGAGTAAAAGGAGAAACGACCCTCATCTAGACCACGGACACCAGATCTAACATTCAAGTACCCAAAACCCTGAAATGGTTAAAGGTTACGTTCCCTAGAAATTGGACTATTGAGAATGAGAATTTCACTCATCAGATCCAAAACCCAGCCCAGAATCCAGATCTAGATTTAGTCCAACAGCTAGCCGACGGTTCAGTTAGACTTAGTTTTGACCATTCTAGGCTTAGACCACCGATAGGTTCACCCTTTTATTCCCCATCAGGATATGATGAACTTAGGTTTAGATCCCCAGCTAATCTACACCAGCACATCCCGCAGTTCCCTATCCCTCTTATATATATATATATATATATATATATAGATCGGATCCGAGATAGTGAGAGTAGCATTTGGGTTGTTTATGGGTTTAAGGGTGGATTTTGGCTAGATGGGTTTGAGGGGATGTGGATCGACCTTTGTAGAGGGTGGGTTGGAGGTGTGTGGGTCGGAGGTGTGTGGATCGGAGGTGAGGTGAGGTCGTCGAAGTGAAATAGAGGGTGGATTGGATTGAAATGGTGAGGTTGTCAGACTTTTTTTGTTCAAACAGTGGAGGAAACTCACCTCGGGTGGATCGGCGGACTGTGGGTTGTCGGACTGGAGGAAACTTAAACAGTGGATCGTTGGACTGTGGCTGGAGCTCGAACTAGCGTGAGGGAGAGGGTGACCTGCATTTGGCGTGTCTTGCTCTATGGAGATTGGTTGCAACTGAGCTTGGAGAGTGTCTGTGAGGAGTGCTTGTGAGAAGCGTAAATGATTTGAAGGTAAAATAAAACCTGAAATGGTTTTATGGGCCAAAAGGGTTATTTTATGGTCATCGCGGAAATTGATTTCCGTTTGACCCAATTTTCTGTGCTTACCAAACACATAGAGGGGTGTAAAATGATTTCCTGAAACTCTTTTCAGCCAAAACAAATGGACCTTTAAAGACCTTTCAATGGAATATATTTTGATCTGGTTTTCTGATCTAGTGCATAAAGACCTAGATTTGTGAATGACAGATGGTCTTTTGTTTTAAAAAAACTAAATATTCTTTTTGTTAATGGCATGGTGTTTAGCATATGATAACTTAGCATATGGTGATATGGATACTTTTGAAATGTCATGTCAAGAGGGTCTTTTTTTTTTTTTTTTTTGAAGATTATGGCTACACAGATGACAAATGTGGATATAAGAATTGTATTTTGAACAAATATTGAAGCTAGAGATAAGGAAGCATGAATTGATAGATTTAATTATGTAAAGTTTTAATTTGAGCAATTGCTATTCACAGGTGGAATTAGAAGCATGAACAAATGAGTATATTATTTTCTTATTTTTGTTTACTTGATTGTTGGAGATTTGAGCAAATTTAAGCACTTAATAATGCAATTTTGTTAGATCCCAAGCAAAAAAGCTTGACTTGAGCTTGAGTTTGAGCTTGATGTTAAGCTCGAGCTTGGCTTAATTAATTTATCAAGCAAAGCCAAGCTGAGCCTAATCTTTTGGGTTTTCCAATGAGCTCGAGTTCAAACATTATATTTAGGTTTGTCTCAAGCTCTAGCCACGCTTGAGCATTTGATTTTTACTAACGAGCCAAGCTCAAATAGGCACTACTCGCTTAAGCTTGGCTCGTTTACAGCCCTAACTGGACGAACAATCCACAACAAGGAAGTTTACTTCCTTATTGATTTGTCATGAGTAAGAACCAACTACAACTAGTAAGGAGATAATGCCTACTAGCAAAACCTTCATTCCTCCAAACCCAATCAAAGGTACATTCACTGGACGAAGTAATTCCTTGCTAACCCTCATTTGTTGGAAGGTCGGATAGTAGAGGATATTCGCTGAACTCTCATTATCAACTAACACTCTTCTTGTTGTCTAATTTTCAATCGTTAAAGTGATAACAATTGCATTGTCATGAGGATGATGCAGTCTCCTCGCATCTTCGTCTGTGAAAGTAATAGCTGGCTCGTCTACTCTGGATGTCCTTGGTGGGTGGCCAGTGAGTTGAACATTCTGAACTACCCGTAAGTAAGTTTTCTTGACTTTGGGCGAACTCCCGGTTGACATTCCTCCCACTATAACCTTTATTTCTTTGAGTGACTGACGCATTGGTTCTTCCTCTTTACCTTTCAATGGTTGCCTTTCGTCCTTGTGGTCTCGTCCAAGGAAATTCTTCAACTTTCCCTGCTTAATGAGAACTTCAATTTGCTATTTCAAGTCATAACACTTGTCCGTGTCATGCCCGTGATTCGATGGAAATGACAGTACTTGCTTTTGTTCCATTTGCTAGGATCTCCTTTTTATCTTCTCTGGCCATTTCAAGGACGAGTCGTCCTTAATTTGCATCAACACTTGGTCAAGTGGGGCATTCAAGGGAATGTAGTTGGAATATCGTCCTAAGGACGATCCTGCCTTCTTGCCGTCTCGATCTCTTTTTTCTCCCATCTTGGTCTTCTTTGGACGAGGACCTTGCTCTAGATGGTGTATGTAACCAGCTTCCATTCGTTTAGCCTTCTTCTTTTTCTTGGCAATAATCGCATCCTCGGCATTCATGAAACTTTGGGCTAAGTGTATTAGCTCGACCATCGTCTGTGGCTTTTTGTCATACAACTTGTGGACAAACAAATTTGAAGTAACTCCATTGTAGAAGGCTGCTAAAAGGATTTTGTCGTCCATCTCATCTACCAACAAGGCTTCCCTATTAAAACAACTAATAAGAGTCTGAAGACTATTGTTTTCTCCTTGCTCTATGTTTAATAAGCTGGACGAGGAATGCTTATGCCTTTGGCCTCTGACGAAATTGTTAACGAACAACTTACTTAACTCTTGGAACGAAGTTATGGTGTTTGGTGGTAGCTTTCCAAACCACACCCTGGTCGGGCCTTTCAACGTGGTAGCGAAGGCTCTGCACATGATTTCAATTGGAATGCCTTGGAGATGCATGGTCGTCTTGAATACGGTAATGCGATCACAAGGATCTCGCGTTCCATCATATGAGTCCAAGGTAGGCATTTTGAGCTTGAAGGGTAGAGGATGACTCGTGATGGACACGGTGAAGGGAGAATCAGTTCTGTGGATGAGATCATTCGCTGGTTTGCTCTCCTCATGGAGTCCTTCATCTCCTTTATGGCTTTCTTCATCTGGTCCATTTCTTTCTCCAAGTGTGGCAGCCTTCGAGTGATGGTACCTTTGGACTGATCCTCTCCTCCAACGCCGTTCTCCTCCCCTCCATTCTCTGAATTTTGCTCGTGTTCCTCAACACATCGTTGTCGACGTTGTCTATTGACTTCTCTAGCTAACTCCTAGTTTTGTTGCATCAAGTCTGCCATTGAAGTTGCCATGGACTACAACTATTGTTGGACAGACGGTTGATGGCCGTTTTGGTGCACTATTTGGATGACTGGAGGCATTTCCACTCTCCTGGTGTTCTGGACTTGTGGCCATCGACTTAGTCCAAACCATGTAGCCTTTTTGTCTTGGAAAGCAAGGTGGTTAACAGTTAGAAACTTTGCTTACTTTCCCACAAACGGCGCCAACTGATGATGCATGAGAATCAGTAGGCTAAATGCTCTAAGCTACGACGTCAATTTAGTGACTTGAAGAGAAAGAAAAAAGACTGTCAAGGGTGACCGGGGTGAATCGGCCAAGGACCCTCCGACGATTAAGTCAATTTTCTCTCCAGAACACAAGGATAGTGAATTTGTGAATAGTAAAACGTACCTTGGGCTGATGAAATCATATCCTTTTTATAGAAAGTTTTTAGTGGGTCTACTTGTTTGGATCTATTACCATCATGGGAGATGTGTATGGTTTGTGGAGAAAATGGAGCGGATTTCAGGGAATCCTCCCCACGTTCTAGAATGATAAATTGTGGTCCAATTGCTTGGTGTTTGTAGAAAAATCCTTCGAAATTTGCTAAGTGTTATTTGGTCGTCCATGTCTCTGAGTGACATGGACGACCAAGCTACTTTGGATGACCATGATGTTTTTGGATGGATCCTATTCATTATTTGTGGTACTTTTTATTGGGCTCCATTAGATTGTACAAGTCATCCTAGGATAGATTGCATGTCATCTCATTTTTACATATCATTCTAGGATAGATTGCATGTCATTCTAACATGTCATCCTAGAATAGATTTTACCTTTGTTTCATATCACATACACATGCATATCATTCTTTCATTCTTATTTTTTTTAAGCCAAATACCAAATATTTTAGCCATTCTTTAAATGATGATTTTGAAGATTAAATTCGAAATGATATACTATCCCTTGGGACAGATGTTGTGAAGTGCCTAATACCTTCCCCACATGTAACCTAGTTTCTAAATTTTTTATTTTGTTTCAAAACATTCTTTTACTTTCTAGTTTAGCTTGGGAGCCTTAGGGTTTTCTTAGTTAAATTTAGAAAGTAAAATTAATTAAACTTATATGACCAATCACACTTTAAAATCCCAACGCCTACTCAAAAATGAATATAAGCATAAATAATCACTCACATGTTATACAGGCGTCACACACATGTTGGCTTTTATAGCCAACACACACGTTGCCAAAGCAGGTTTCCAAGCCAATGTGAACAAAACATTGTGGAACAAGGTAAGAATTCAGGTACGACAATGTTCATAATTTTTTCTGGAAGTAACGAATTGTGAGTAATGTATTAAATAAATAATGTTAATAGTAGGCCATTTCATCAAATTGTTGAAAAAGTAGTATTTATTTTTTATTTTTTTGTGTTTTTGTGTTTATAGCATTATTGAATAAAAGCAGCTTTACAATCCTTTTATTACTTAAATTCTTGCAACTCATAACCATGGTCTTAAAATCCAGATCAAGCAAGTTGGTTGGATTAGATAAATTGTGAGTCGGTCTATCAATTCAATTTAGCATTATTCCCTCAAAATGGGGCTAACAAATTTTGATTCATCAATTTGCTTCGCAAGAAGCCAAGTTTGATCTTTGTGAAGCGAAAATTTTCGAAGTCAATCCCAAACTGATCTTATTCTTCGAAAGCCCAACTTGTCAATTCATTCGTTAGACACTCAAACTTTGTTCATTTGTCAACGTAACTCTATCTGAACTGGAAGAGATAATTGTGGTTGATTACTAATTAACTTTTAGTATTGGAAGTAAAATTCTTCTTCAATATTAATCTTGTCTTTTGTTCAAGAATGTGAAAGTTTTTGTTTACACTCGAATTTTTTATTTTATGGATTAGTAATATTTAATACATTTATATAATGGTTAACCAAATTTTGGTGCTGCCAATGCAACAAACTTTATACATGATTATCATTAATCTCTAATGCATATGATAGTGAGCAAAAGATAAATTCAAATGACTTGACAACCTCCAAACCCATGGCAAACAAAGTTAAATTAGTTATGAAAAAAAAAAATAGTGATCAAAATGTTTTGGAATAGGAGTGATAGTGAGGGACTGCCATAGGAATTTCATTGCAACATTTGTGGTGAAGGCCTATATAGGGGGTGAGGAGCTTGATCTTGAGGTATGATTGATCCATGGTTATATACCTTTTTGTTGAGAAATTGAGATTTAGATATGTTGCGATCGTTAAGGGCAACCGTAGAACTTATATCTTATTTGTAGTATTCATTTTGGGTTTCTATTTATTTATTTTCGCAAAAATAAAGGAGTATAGTTTTGTAAGTTTCACTAAGGCTGTGTTTGGTTCATGTAAAATATTTTGCGGAAAATAAATATTTTCCAGAAATGCTATTTTCGAGAAAGGAAAATATTTTCAAGTGTTTGGTTGCATTTCAAAAAATGCTTTGGAAAATATTTTCTAGTGTTTGGTTGTGTTCTGAAAATTCTAGTTTTTCACATTTTCTCATCTATTTTCTCAGCTACCAAACAAATTTTATAATAGAAAATTTCAATATATAAACTTAAAAAAACAAAAATCAAAACAACAATATTCCGTTAAACTCCACAATCCGGTCAAACTAAGAGAGGGAGGAGATCGGTCTGGGCGACGAGAAGGCGACAAGGGTCGGAGGTGTGTGGACCGGAGGTGAGGTGAGGTTGTCGGGGTAAAATGGAGGGTGGATCGGAGCTCGGATTGGAGATAAAGGGTGGATCAGACTGATATGAAGGGTGGATCGGAGTGAAATAGGGGTGGATCGGAGCTCGGGCTGTGGTGGTCGAACTGTGGAGGCTCGGTTTGTGGTGGATTGGAGGCTCGGTCTGTGGTGGATCAGAGCTCAGTCTGTGGTGGATCGGAGGCTCAGTCTGTGGTGGATCGGAGCTCGGTTTGTGGTCGGACTAGAGCTCGGTCTGTGGTCGGACTGGAGCTCGGTCTGTGGTGGTGGATCGGAGCTCGGTCTGTGGTTCGTTCACCGTTTCTCTCTCTCTCTCTCTCTGCGCGTATGAGGCTCGGTCCAAAAATGATTTGAAGTGAAAATAGAAATGTAAAATCATTTCCGGGTCAAAGCCATCTTTTTACAGTTAAGGGAAATAGTTTTTCGGAAAATGCAATTTTCCATGCACAACTAAACACACGGTTTTACGAAAAATGATTTCCTGAAATGGTTTGAAGCCAAAACAAACGGACCCTAAGATGTCAAATAACCTGCCAATCCAATATTGAGAAAGTTTTACCAAATACTTTGATAAAAATCCTGGCTTCCAAGTTTTTTTGGTAGATGGTAAATGCAATTGCAGACATAAAAGATGTAGCTCATCAGCTTCCAAGTTTTACCAAATAGTTTAGCAAAAAAAAGTTTTACCAAAGAGTTTTGTAAAACTGGGTGTGTACTGTGTAGAGATTTAAATATAGATTCTCATGAATTGGGTAGGTGGGCTTTGGAAAACCCTTTTGAAGGATATTCAGATGTTGTTAATTGCCTGCTAAGTTTTGTAGAAGCTCCGAAAGGATTCATGTTCTGTTGTTGGTTCTTTGGATTAATAAAACTATTACTAAACAAGCCCACCAAAAAAGTGAAAGCCCAATTATTCTAAATGGGCCATATCACTATTCTTTTGGGGATGTAGAATCCTGATTACAAGTTGTAATGTAGCTGCATGGCCGATTGCTCCATTAGTAATCGATCACGTATAATAATCGGGCTTATTATCAATATCAATCAGCTTCATAGGCCTGGGCAGTTGGATTCAAAGTTTTTCACAACCTTAAAGTATAAACCCACATTCTCAAAAAAAAATATTAAAGTATAAACCCAGGCCCAGAATTGGGATGTTATACTTCAATGCTGTGACTAGTTTCGTTGAAGGCCTAAAAGGGGTGGGATAATTACATGAAAGGACCACAAAAAATTTAAAAAACTGTTGAAATTTAATAAGGTGCCCACAAATGCAAGATTTTTTTTTTTTTTTGGAGTGAGAGTTTTAACCTATGGCATTCGCTCCTGATAATAGCTCTATATTATCAGACCAAGACACCAATCAGTTTTTGGTGTAGGCGGGGATTGAACCCCAGATCTCTTATACAACCATCAGAGACTTTACCAGTTGAGTTAACTGGAACCCACCCCACAAATGCAAGATTTCAGATAGTACAAAGATTTTTTTTTTTTTGGTTACAAAAGTAATGCTTAGGAATGAGTGTAACCGACCCTACTGTAAAGAACGACTTACTTGATGGTCCTTTAAAGCTATTTTTGTCAAAAGGCTCAACAAAAAATTGAACAACAAAAATCAAAACATTGGTCAAATTCCTTATGACCAATTTACTCTAGGTGATAAAATAAATAAATATATTTTGTGATGAAGTAATTGATCTATTGGAAAGCCATTCATGTTGGAAAACAATGGCTTTGCGGAGGTATGAAATGGATAGTAGGGGATGGTCAAACTATTCAAGTATGGGAGGACCATTGGATTCCTGGAGGACCGCATCGGAGTCGTATTGTAGGTCCTCTTATACCAAATGAGGAACAGAGACTAGTTAGTTCCCTACGGGACCAACATAATTGGCAATTAGAGGATTTACAATTTCCCCTTCTGAAGCAATTTGAACAACTTATTCTAGGAATTCCAGTGGTCCAGTTAGGTTGTCTGATTCCTTTGTTTGACCTCAAAATAATTGAGTTTGTTCAGTCAAATCTGCCTCGAACTTCTTATAAAAACAAGCTAATATCCCCTTTAAGAATCTCTATGGAGTTGGATCTGGAAACTCCACTATCCTAAAAAAATTCAAATTTTCATTTGGAAGTCCATGCGCAATTGGCTGCCAACGCGTCATTATTTGGCCTTTTCTCACTTGGAAATCAATAACCACTGTCCTAGGTGCAATACTCCGGAAACTGCTATACATATCTTACGAGATTGCCCATGGGCTAAGGTGGTTTGGTGTCAATCTCCGGGTATCTTGTCCCTGTCTTTTTTTCAACTACCGCTTCAAATCTGGCTTCAAACAAACGCTACATCGGATACACTTATCCTTTGCCACCAGCTTCCTTGGAAAATGTATTTCACCTTCCTTTGTTGGCACTTATGGTTAGCTAGGAATGAACGTATTTTTAACAATCAATTCCACTCCCAATCCCAGATCATCCATAAAGCAGTTCAGTTCACTACAGAATATCTCTATTTAGCTTGCCTCGACAAGACTGTTAAAATTAGGATCCTCAGGATCATTAAATGGATTGCTCCTCTAGAACCTTTTATAAAATTAAATATGGATGGCAGTGTTATAGGTAATCCAAGAATGGCTAGTGCAGGCGGTTTGTTGCGCAATAATGCTAGTGCATGGATTTCAGGTTTTTCTTTAAACATGGGTATTACTTCTAATAATATTGCGAAATTAGGAGCAGTTCAACAGGGCCTAATTCTAGCATGGGAGCTAGGGTTTTAAATTTATTCATCTTGAAATTGACTCAATGACAGTTCTTTCCTAGTTAACCACTAAAAATGATATCTCACTAAATGCTATTCCATTACTCTGTGATTGCAAAAACCTTATGAAACGCGGTTGGACCGTCCAGGTGCGCCACATCTTCCGTGAAGCTAATGGCTATGCGGATGCTTTAGCAAACAGGGGAAACCAACAATAGTGTCTTTTGGAAATCTACGATACCTGTCCCGCTTTTATATATGTACCTTTTGTATGGGATATGGAAAACATTGGGACTAATAGACTCTGTTCTTTAAGGCTTGAACTGTCTGTTGTTGTATAAACTCTTATATATATAATTAAATAATACTCCCCCTTAAAAAAAAAAAAGGTAATTGATCTAAGTAGAAACATATGTAAGTCTTTGAAGTCAAATCAAAAGAGGTAAGACTTAGAACAAAAAGGAACTATATAGGATCATTTTGCGATTACTTCCCATTCTGCGATTACTAGGTTTTGCCGTCATCCAAATCATTATATGTTAGGTCAAGTCCGCTTAGTAGAGTTGAAATTCATCAATCAGAAACCTGACTCAATCCATGAAAAACCAAACGTGGAGCATTTGGGTTGGGTTGATTTTATTGAATTGATGGGTTTAATTAATGCATGGGCCTAATCCCAAAAACAGATATAACACAAACAAATTAAAGTGGGACAAATATAAAGAGAAGGTCATCAAATTGAATCAGCAACTAACAGAAACAAAGCATAAGAAAAATGCTTGTCAAAATTGAATGGACACAAGAAAAGTATAGAAACATGTTTGCATCAAAAATCACATACATGAGTTCCGTAAAGAAAAAAGGAGTTTAGGAAAGGGACTAAGGAGGTGATGACTGATGAGGACCACATTAGAAAATCCAAATCAAGGGTCAATGGATTAGAAACCACATTTCAAAGAAGATAAGATAATTTTTGAGTCAGTGGGTGTGCATGCTTGATCCGATAGTGAGAGAGAAGAGACAGAGATCAAACATTTTGTTTAGCATTGGGTCCCTTGACATTGGTGATTATGCATTAGGTCCCTTCTGAATGAATTACAACTGACATAATTAAAGTGATTCATTTTCTTTTGAATCAAAACTTTTTTGGGAAAATTTACATGCATAAGGGGTGCACATATGAATCTTAGCACTTAATTACCTGCCAAATCATGGTTGGTATAGGATTAGTCGCTTCTTGAAGTTGAAGGTTATATATATATATAGTGCACAAAGCTCTCATTTTTATGAAGTTTTAGATAGGTGATTTCTAGGCAATTTATCTTTAATTTTTATAGGAGAGATTGATTCGTAAACTTGAACCCGCAACACATTGTTTTTTAGTGGAAAACACTTTCCTCTGAGAATAGTCTTCACACTCTTGCAGGTACTTGTTTAATATTAAATTTTCAGTTCTTTTTGGCTTGGCTTTTTATCTCATATGTTCTTTTTCATAATTATGATGAGTTCAATATGATTTTGGACCATCTTTACAAAACTCACGGTTCCACAATTTTTGACTAATTTATTTCATATTACTTCAGAGAAGTCCAAAGTCACTCGAGTATCGGGATTAATTTAAGAATTAGTTGCAAGTATGGGTTGGGGATGATATTCATTTTTTAAAACACTTCCACTATAACTAGATTTGGTTCACTAAATGTGACGTGTGGCATTCATTTCGTTAACAAAAGTACTAATCCTAGCTATTGCGGTGGGGGCTAATAAAAGAAGAGTTTTATTCGCAAAAAATGTTTAAAACGTCACCCTCCATTCATTAATTAAGGACCTCAATTATTTTTCTACCACTATTGACTTATTCCACAGAAAAAACAAGAAAAAGGAAATAAAAGTATTTCATATAATATTGTTTCATGCTGAAAGACATACGTCATTCTTTAACATTTATATTCCATTCCATCATATTTGCTAGAAGCCAAACCAATATTACTAAATTTGTGTAACATAATCATTTAATTTTAGCCATAGTAACAGTTTAATATCAATCGAATGACAAAGTAAGTACTACACATAAGATATGTCATCCTAGCTTGAAGCGGGTTCAAAGAATCAATCGTATTACGTTTTCACTAGTGTTTGTATGTATTACCATAAAGCGGGGGTTAGCAAAATTGAGTGGATGGTTAGAAATGCCAAATTACACAAAGGATTAGTAATAGAGATTGTGTCATTTATCCCCAAGGATATTTACACATAATATAAAAAGAATACGGATTGGGGCTTTAAGTTAGTAGAAATGATTAGGCTTTTGTTTCACTTTTTGCGTTTCACCTAATACTCTTCTCTTAAAATTAAAAAATTAAAAAATTAAAAAAACCTAATATTTTACCAATCACAACTTGCTATAGTTTTTACTTTCCTCATAAAATAGGGTAAATTACATTTTTTTTTTATATCCTAAACTATCATCTTGATTACATTTAACCTTCTGAACTATCAAAATTAACAATTAACCCCCAGAATTAAAACTTTGTTTTAATGTCCTCCCTATTATCTGTTTTGGTGTTAAGTCTGACGAAATTCAACACTAGAAGACCAATTTACCTCATCTAAAAAACAAATAGCTGAGAGCAATGTCTTTTAGTACTAAGTTCTATTAAGAGATTATAGCAAAACAAAACGGTAAGAAGATAAGTGTAACGTATTTTTAAAATTGGAGGGTCAATCTTGTGTCTCAACAGTTTATGGGATTAAGTGTAATCAGACAGATAATTTAGTATGAAAAAAAAAGTAATTTGCCTATAATATAACCAAAAGTTTGAAATATATAAAATAAAAAATAAAAAATCAGACGCATAGCATTCTACAATTGGTGAAACATTAAGTTAAACACAAAGTAGTACATAAGATTCCTACACAAGCCATCTACTTCAATTTTGCTTGTCCCACCCATAATTAACCAGAACTATTGAACCACTTTTGGTACATACCATATTGTACACTCTTTCACCGAGTGACAATAGCTTGAAGCATTTGGGACCACGAGTGTCTTGGACTGGCCAGGCACAGAGCCAAAAGTAGCAAAGCTATAAGGGAATATATTGTTAGCTGACATTTCATGTTCAAGGTGCACCCTTGACTAACTTGGTTTTCAGTAGTAGATGGTTTCACTAATGCAGCCATGATGGTTTGTTGGTTGGCCAGGGTTCGCACCACCGACGAAAATGTTTGTCGTGTCTCTTCTCTTTCTCTTTCAATGGCCTACTCTCAAGGGCCTCTGGATTCTCCTTGTCCTCTCCTCTTATCATGGACCATGAAGTGGGCATGTCCCACACTCTCTTCACTTGGTCCTTGTTCCAGCTTTGGTGATCTAATTTCTTTTTCTTTCTTCCTTTTTCATTTTCCCATACTTCAAATTTTCTTCTTCATATAATGATCAATGGAGAGTACTTTTTCTTTTTCTAAAATACGTATCTTTTTAGAAAGTTAGATAAAACCCGTTACTTTAATAAAAATAAAGGTTAAGAAAGCTTTCATGCACAAAAACTAAATTACAATAAGGTGTCACCATATTACAGGACACTGCTCAAACATGCTGGACTGGTTTCACTTTCAATAGTCATAGTAAAGTATCCATTAAGCTCAGCTCATCGGTGGATATATTAGAATGAATTGGTTTTGCTGTAATTATTTAAGCAGAAATAACATACCTGCTGTCCTTGCTGGAGATATCAAGATTAACCATGGCTCAAAGCTATTGTAATTACCTCAGCTATTACTAATACTAATTGTGGGTGGGTAAACTATGGACAAGGGCACTTTGGTAACTTCGCCTAGCAGGGGCGGTACTTGAAGACCTACCTACCACCAGATTGGTGCCCTCCATCTACGCTATTGAACTGCAATACTTGTATTGCCATGATATAGCTCTATCCTAGTTAGGGTTAAACTCAATTAACTGCCAATTAAATTCTTTATAAATACTCTTAATGGGCCATTGTAAATCAATAGTTAATATAGTAAGAATATTCATATTGGTTTGGTCAAAATTTTCTCTCTATTATGGACTAATAACTTATTAACTTATTTTTTGGATTTTAGCTAATCGCTTTTTAAAACACACATCCGATGCTTTATATTCTAAACTCTATTTTATTTTAATAATCATTTTTCATTTTTTTTTTTGTTATTGTTTCTCCCTACTCATCTCCTTCTATCTCAATCTAAAACACACATTAGGGAGATGACGCAACTCTGCCAACAACCTGTATATGAAGTTGACCAAAGAAATTTTCCTTCGAAGGAATATATTTACCTTGTTCATAGTTTCTCAATCACCAAACTTAGCATATGGGGATAATTATGGTTATCAGTATCTTAATTCAGATCTTAGGATCTTATGGTCTTAGGATCTTACGATTCTAAGATCCTATTTCCCTAAACCGTCATAGATCTCACTAGGATCTTTACTAAGGTCAAATCCATGTGGGATCCCGATTTGGATCTTAGGATCTTATAGGATCCCGATCCTATAACGATACTAAAGATCTTGTGATATAGGATTCTGATCTGGATAATTATTCTATGTAGTTAACATTGAATTGAGGTTCAAAAAAGAAAAAGAAAAAAAAGAATGTTAACATTGAATTGCTTGTTTGAAATAGATTCATAAAGGTCTCATGTTTGAAGGCATTTCTACTTATCTATCAAAAATTGTGGCATCAAGGATGGTGATCAGATTTGTGGCAGGTTTCCTTCTAGTTGTAAGAAGATATTTCCTATTTGCAGCAAGTACAGAGAAGGAGATCGGGCACTTCACACCAAGAGAGGTGAAAAATTAATAAAACATTAGTTTGACTAAGCTACAGTGTTATTTATTTTTAGAGAAGTCTCTGCAGTTATCTATAATTTTAGTAAGGGCTGCTAGTCCAATGTGGGTGTTCTTTTGATTTAATATGCAAATTTAGGTTGAAATGCTATTATAGCTAGTTAAGAGCATTCATATCAAATGTGCTAAAATAGCTAAAATTCTTTTTAGCACCCAAAACCCTAAAAAACCCACTACATCAATGGTGCCAAAAGTCAAAATTTTTAACACTTATCTACAGTAAACTGCCATTTTTAATACTTTACCGTATTTAGATGGTAAACACGAAAAATATTATTTAAATGAAAGTTAGAAAAAGAGAGAAACTTGAGTGGTAAAAGAAAGAATAAATTAAAAAAAAAATAAAGAAAAAATATTTAAATAAAGTGGTAAAAGAATAGAGTACTGATGTTAGGTGTATTATAAAGTGGGGTATTAAAATATATAAATTGAGTAGCTTTTTAAGTTGCTAGTCAAATTTAGCTTTTAGCAACTTAAAAAGCTAAATTTTTTAGAACCTTTGATGTGAATGGTTTAAAGACATAATCTCTTAGGCTTTTCCACCACATTAATCTTTGTTTTCACTTTCTCTTCTCTCTCACTCACAATCTAGACAACAACTCAAAATATCGTTATCCACAACTGATATCATAATTTTGAATATCACTGTGGCAGTCATATGTCCACCCACGACGCTTTCATTTGCGTATATTTTCTTTCCAACAACTAGTGCAACCATCATCCGATTACCTATGTCTGTTGTCGTTAACATATTTTCCTTAAGAGTCTAGCATTCCAATTTCAAAGAATTTTCAAGCTTCTTGTCTTGATTTTGAGGAGGATGTTAAAAGATATCAAAACCCAAGGCTCAAGCCGATCGTTGATAGGCCAGATTTAATGTACTAGCATTACTTGTGCTATTGAACTACAATACTTACACTACATATCATACTCTAACCTAGGGTAAATCTATGGTTAGTTTCAATTTGGTCTCTCTCTATGTATAGTCTTTAAAGGGTTTTCATTATAAAGGTAAGTTGTCTGGCCAACTACGTTAATGTTTGCTTTTGTTTTCTCTTTCCCTTATCTCAATCCCAAAAATAAGTCTAACATTAATGATGAAGCATTTGGTTAGGATGAGAAAAGCAAATATATTTTGCATAAATCTGGCATAGAAACACTATGCAGTAGATTAGTTTGGAGCTAATTCTCCAAAATGATAGAGAATCAAAAGATGCCAAGGGATACAAATAATAATGGGATGGACAGAAGCATAAAATAATTATAAAATATCTAATGCACCTTTAATCCTTGTTTTCTGAACAAATCGTTGCTTTGTTTACTAAAAAGTAGTTTTGGCCAATAGAGAGTGGACGTGAAAGGTCTTAAATCATAATGCAAAATAGTGGGAGTTGTCCTTGAGGAACCCACTCATCAATTATCATTATCTAACGAAAGCATGCCACATTCATCAGTATCCCTCTCTTGGACATGGGCAATGATCTTACGAAACTTATTCACGAGGAGCACAACTGCACATAGTCACGTATTGATTATTGATAATTTTGATATAATAATAATAATTAGTCACTAATCCATACTATGCACGGAAACCTACCTATTTATGAGGTAGACTAAAATAATTTTATAAAATCTTAAATAATTAAGAAACTACACCATTACATGATTTACTCTTATATGACTTCAATTTGTATTACAATTTGATGAAAAAACTATTGCTTGAACGTGCAATGGGTTACAAAAAATTTGTTAGACAATTTCAGATACTGTAAAAAAAATAACTCAAAAATTCATATATAAAAACTTCTAAAAGATAAAAAAAAATATTAAAGAATCAGATGATTTACTGCTTAGAAATTATTGAAACAAAAAATATATATATGACTAAACAATAGAGAAATATAAGAGAAAAATGAGTTACATTCAAAAGAATAATTCATGGTTATAACTATTGAAAGGAATCAAAAGATTCAAAGCCTACAAATTATTGATAAAATATATATGTGACTACTCAACAGAGAAATATAAGAGAAAGATGTGTTACCATCAAAAGAATAATTCAGATGTTAAAACTTTTGAAAGACCAAAAAATATTAAAGAATCATAAGATTTACTTCCTATAAATTTTTGAAACAAAACAAAATGTATATGATTACACAATAGAGAAATATAAAAGAAAAATTGATTACCTTTAAAAGAATAATACATGATATAGTAATTGAAATCTACTAAACATGTTCAAATACTGCAAAAACTAACACAAATTCAGATGTTAAAACTTCCAAAATGCCAAATATATATATATATATATATATATATAATTAAAGAATAAGTTATTGAAACAATTCAAAAAATATATGACTATTCAAAAGAGAAATATAAGAAAAAGAAAAAATTACACGAACTCATAAAACAATAAGTTTTAAATTTTAACAAGTCCAAACTTTAAACAATGAAAAAAAAAATTATATACAGTCACAGGCGCAGGGTTTGGTGGTTCATGTATGAAAATCACTTTTTAAAAAATACATGAAAAACCATAAAATATATTTTTTTTTTTTTTAACAAAGTAGAAGAGAAGAAAATAACAAAAGAAGAGCTCATAGCTCTCCTCGGCTTAAGAAAAAAATATTGGGGCTTGCATTACTTTTATAGTGTTCATAATTAACCTCGCAAATTTGGAGATAAATTATCAACGTTTGAGTTTGAGTTTAAGTTGAACTTGTTAGAGAAATAGAGTTTCACTCCTTATTAAGTTTGAACTTTGGCTGTTGATGTCAAAGACTAGTCCTCCTCGGGTTGAAGTTGATATCGTTAATTAAAAAAAGTTAAATACTTTTGTTTAAAAAAAATAATTTTGTTTAAAAAAATTATAATGATGTGGCAAGTTCTAGAGAAATTAATAAAAAGCCAAAGGATTTAGTTATATATATATATATATATATATATATAATCAAATAATAATAATAATAATAAATAAATAAATAAATAAAGTTTATAGATAAGTCATTTACGGGATATATATATACACCCCGGTAGATGCACGTTTATAAAGTGCAAACCCAATTATTATATAACTAGTGTATAACCTATTTATATATATGGTACAATTAAAAACAATCACAACTATACATATATAAGTTTAAATTATACTTAATGTAAGAGTTATACATTTTTTTAAGTCATATAAATATATCTATATATATATATATATATGAGTTTACTCTCTCTGTCTCTCTCTCTCTTTTTGGATATACACAAAGGTTTTTTTTTTTTTTTTTTAATTGAGTTTTTGATGGTTTATTTATATTAATTAGACTTTTTGTCTTTTAAACAACATTATGTTAGGATTGTATTAAGTGGTAATTATAATTGGGAAGGATTGGTACTGATTGTAATTGTAACTGGAAGTGAGGGCAGTAACTAGTTACACCTGGCATTAGTTAGTTAGCATTTCTAAAGTTAGTTAGAGGGCGGGAAAGGTATAAAAGCAAGAGAGCATGGTTGTACTGATTCAAGCATTGACTAAGCATAAGCATAATTCAGTTCTTTTCTCTTTTCTCTCTCTGTTCCCATCTCTCTTCTTCTTGGAGGACCAGCTGACCTCGAATCCAGCTAGAAACTCAAAACACCATACTCTGTTCTTAACAATTGGTATCAGAGCGTCGTTTCTGTGCTATCATGACTGAAACAAGAGCTGCGGCCATGAATACAGTGAATGAAGCTATTGCTTCTCTTCGTACAACTTCTGATCACCATAACAGGGACATTCAAGAAATACAAAAGATTCAAAGCATTCATACCAGGACATTGAATGAGATGAATCAGAATATCAATGTGATTTTACAGAAGTTGAATTCCATAGATGTGAATCAAAACTCTCCTCAGAGAAATGTGCAATCAAATTCAATTCCAAGTTCTTCAACTTTGTCACTTACCAAGTCTGTGAAGTTGGATTTTCCACGTTTCTCAAGTGTTGATCCTGCTAATTGGGTTTACAAGGCTAACTAGTATTTTGGGTATTATCAAACTCCAATTGCAGAAAAACTATTGGTAGCTTCTTTCCACATGGATTGGAGGCATTGATTTGGTTTCAAGAAGCAGAAGAATCAAGGGTGTTCTCGGATTGGGAATCTTTTGTACCAGCTTTGCATGTGAGATTTGGAACTAGTGCCTATGATGATCCTATGGAGGTGCTAACCAGAATGAGGCAAACTTCAACTGTGGCTGTGTATAAGGCAGAATTTGAAGCCGTGTCTAACCGAGTCAAAGGCCTTTCTCCTTTACATAAGCTCAACTGTTTTCTGAGTGGGTTAAGGGATGAAATAAGATTACTTATGAGAATGCTCAATCCTCAGTCCTTGAATGAAGCTTTTGGATTAGCCAAGATTCAAGAAGAATATGTGTGGAGCAGCAGGAAGAGCATGAGGAGTCATCAAGAATCAGGTAACACTTCAATTCTTGGTTTGCCTAAAAGTAATGCAAGTAATGTAGTGTTAGATACTAAACCAAAAATACCAGTGAAGAGAATTACTCCTGCTCAAATGGATGAAAGGAGGAAGAAAGGCTTGTGTTATAATTGTGATGAAAAATGGGGGCCTGGGCATAAATGTAAGAATGTTAAACTATTTCTTTTAGAAGGAATTGATATAACACCTAGGGTGCAATCTGGAGTGCAAATTACAGAGTTGGAGGAGGAATTATGCAGTGATCTTAATAAACCATTTGAACAGGAAGAAGATGTAGGAATTACATTGTATGCTTTAACTGGAACTCCTACACCAAGCACCATGAGGGTTAGAGGCAAGATTAATGGTAGTGGGTTAGTGTTACTTGTGGACACAGGTAGCACTCATAATTTTGTGGATGCATTAGTGGTCTTTAGTTTACAGTTAGAGGTTGATGTTTCAAGAATTTTGGAGGTTAAGGTGGCTAGTGGCACGGTGGTGAGAACTCAAGGTTTTTGTAGTAGTGTACCAGTGTGTGTGTGCAAGAAGTGAAATTCTGTGTTCAATTTCATGTTTTGGCATTAGGTGGTTGTGATGCTGTGTTGGGCACTCAATGGTTGAGTACCTTGGGTGTAATAAACTGGGATTTTCAATTGTTAACTATGAAGTTCCATTATAAGGAGCAACAAGTTTTGCTGCAAGGTTTAAGTCCCTCTTCAGACACTTCTTTCATAGATTGTAATCAATTGCTTAAGGGATCAGTGAGGAAGGGTTTACTGCTTCAAATCATTCCTAGCTGATGTGGTGGTGGAAGATAGTGTTCCTGCAGAAGTGGAGTTGTTGTTGCAGGAATTTGGTGAGGTTTTTGAGACTCCTACTGGTTTACCACCTGTGAGGGGACATGAACACCAAATCATTCTTATGGAAGGCTCTCAACCAGTATGCCAGAGACCCTATAGATACCCCTTCTATCAAAAGAATGAAATTGAAAATATTGTGAGGGAGTTGTTATCTGCTGGGTTAATCAGAAACAGCACAAGTCCCTTTGCTTCACCTGTTTTGTTAGTAAGGAAGGCAGATGGGTCTTGGAGGATGTGCATTGATTATAGGGCATTAAACAACATAACTGTGAAAGATAAGTTTCCAATTCCAGTCATTGATGAGCTATTAGATGAGTTGAATGGAGCAACAGCCTTTTCCAAGCTTGATCTTAGGCCCGGATATCATCAAATCAGGATGAAAGAGGAGGATGTGCCTAAAACAGCATTCAGAACACATGAGGGGCATTATGAATTCTTGGTAATGCCATTTGGTTTAACCAATGCCCCCTCAACCTTTCAATCCTTGATGAACCAGGTTTTTAAGCCTTATCTCAGAAAATTTGTTTTAGTCTTTTTTTATGACATTTTGGTTTATAACACTTCCTTATCTGAGCATGTGACCCATTTGAGATCTGTTTTAGAGGTGTTAGCCTTAAATAAACTTTATGCTAAGAAGTCCAAATGCAAATTTGCTTGCAATGAAGTGGAGTACTTAGGGCATGTCATCACTGGTACTGGGGTTCACACTGATCCTAAGAAGACTGCAGCCATGCAGCAGTGGTCTACCCCCACTGATCTTAAGTCCTTGAGAGGTTTTTTGAGGCTCATAGGTTACTATAGAAAGTTTGTGAAAGGATATGGACAAATTGCTGCTCCCTTAACTACACTATTGAAGAAGGATGCGTTTTCTTGGTCTGAGGAGGCTGAGCAAGCTTTCCAGAAATTGAAGGCTGCGATGGTTCAACCACCTGTGTTAGCTCTTCCAAATTTTGACATGCCATTTGTCATAGAATGTGATGCTTCAGGCAAGGGGTTGGGAGTAGTTCTGATGCAGCAAGGTAGGCCTATTGCCTTCCATAGCCAAGCCCTCAAGGGTAGGAATTTAGCTTTGTCTACCTATGAAAGGGAGTTATTAGCCCTGGTTACTGCTGTGAGAAGGTGGAGATCTTACTTGGTTGGGCAACCCTTCATTGTTAGAACTGATCAACAAAGTCTAAAATACCTATTAGAGCAGAAAATTGGTACTCCTACTCAACATAAGTGGTTTGCCAAATTATTGGGTTATGCATTTGTGGTTCAATATAAAAAGGGTAAAGATAATCTTATGGCTGATGCATTGTCCAGAAAAGCTGAAACTGAAAATGAATTGGGTATTGCTGAGCCTTTTAATAAGGCTAATTCTGCTCATATTACTTGTGAGGGTGATTTAGACTCTCAAGAGGGAGTCTTGTGCATGATTTCATTCCCTTCACCAGCTTGGTTGAGTGATCTTAAGACAAGCTATGCCACGGATCAGCAGGTGCAAGGTATTCTACAAGCTTTGGGTTCAGGACAGGCTGCTCCTAAAGGCTATTCTCTGCAGAATGGCTTGCTATTGTACAAAGGGAGGGTCTACCTAGGCACTTGTGAAGCTTTGCAGACTGCTATTTTGCATCAGGTTCATGACAGTCCATTGGGGGGTCACTCAGGTTTTCTTAAGACCTTGCATAGGGTTAAAAGGGATTTCTATTGGCCTGGATTGAGGACTGATGTGAGGAAGTTGGTTAGAGAGTGTGATACTTGTCAAAGATTGAAATATGAAACTTGTAACCCAGCTGGTCTCTTGCAACCTCTTCCAATACCAGAAAAGTCTTGGATGGATGTGAGTATGGATTTTGTTGAAGGACTCCCTAAATCTCAGTTAAAGGATGTGGTGTTAGTAGTGGTGGATAGGTTTACTAAATTTGTTCACTTTGTACCCTTGTCACACCCTTATTCTGCAGCTAAAGTAGCTCACCTTTATATGCAAAATGTCTTTAAATTGCATGGTATGCCTGCCACAATTGTGAGTGACAGGGACCCTATTTTTACATCACACTTTTGGCAAGAATTGATGAGGCTACAAGGGGTACAGCTTGCCATGTCTACAGCTTATCACCCCCAAACAGATGGCCAAACAAAGGTAGTGAACAAGAGTTTGGAGCACTATCTAAGGGCCTTTGCTGCAGACAGACCACAATCTTGGGTGGAGTGGTTACCCTTAGCGGAATTTTGGTTCAATACCAATTTTCATGTCTCTCTTAAGATGACACCCTTTGAGGCATTATATGATTTTGCTCCACCAAGACTCTTGGACTACATTCCTGGCACTACTAAGGTGGATAGTGTGGAGGTGCATTTGAGAGACAGACAGCAGCTCATTGCATTACTGAAGCAAAACTTGGTAGTTGCTTAGGAGAGAATGAAGGTTGCTGCTGATAAGCATAGGACTAAGAGAGAATTCGAAGTTGGTGATTGGGTATATCCTAAGCTACACCCTTACAAACAGATGTCCTTGAGGCAGAAACGTTTGGGAAAGTTATCACCTAGATTCTATGGTCCTTTTCAAATACTGCAGAGGCTTGGTACTGTCTCCTACAAATTGGAATTACCTCCATGTTTCTTGTCTAAAGCAGAGGTTGGGTCAACATGTGGTGCCTTTGCCATCTTTACCACCTGTGGATTCTGAGGGAGTTCTCAAGCTTGAACCTGTTGCTGTGTTACAAGAGAGGACTCATCAGTTGAGGAATCGGTCTGTCACTCAGGTTTTGGTTCAATGGCAAGGCGAACGAATGGAAGATGCTACTTGGGAGAGTCTGTACTTGCTGCAACAACAATTTCCACACCTTGTGGGCAAGGTGTTTTAATGGGGAGGGTATTGTTAGGATTGTATTAAGTGGTAATTGTAATTAGGAAGGATTGGTACTGATTGTAATTGTAAGTGGAAGTGAGGGCAGTTACTAGTTACAGCTGGCATTAGTTAGTTAGCATTTCTAAAGTTAGTTAGAGGGCGGGAAAGGTATAAAAGCAAGAGAGCATGGTTGTACTAATTCAAGCATTGACTAAGCATAAGCATAATTCAGTTCTTTTCTCTTTTCTCTCTCTGTTCCCGTCTCTCTTCTTCTTGGAGGACCAGCTGACCTCGAATCCAGCTAGAAACTCAAAACACCATACTCTGTTCTTAACACATTAACTCACTTAGAACAAAAATTAAAAAAGAAAATAGATAAGACATATAGCGCAAAATTAGACAACAATTAAAATCTAATCGGATATTCTCTCAGCTTTGACTTTATATATATATATATATATATATATATATAGAGAGAGAGAGAGAGAGAGAGAGAGAGAGAGAGAGAGAGAGATGTGTAAGAGAGAAATTAAAAAAAAAAAATTTGAAAAGGTAAAAAACAGTAAAAGTGAAAAGGTAGAATTAAAAAAAAGGTAAAAAAGTTCTTTTGCACCTACCATCTTTGTTCTTGATGTTTATTATGTGCCAGAATTAACACTAATTGTGGTAAGGTTCGAACGCTTCGTCTAACCCACCTAGGTTCGAGTCCCGCTGCCAGCAAGTTTTCGTTGGTGGGCAAACTTAGTGGTGAGGTGTACTCAGAGATGAGGTGACTCCCACACAGAGGGTACAGGGTGGTCTGCCTGCGATGTCCTCGCCTTACTCACCCCGAGGCCACTGGCTCCCTGCCCGGGGGTGCAATATAACCATAAAAACCCCCATTTTTCGCTTCTCAAAAAAAAAAAAAAAAAAAAAAAAGGTTTAGTCAAATATTTTTCTTAACCATTACTAAAACAACTCATTTCTTTACATAAGTTAAAAGGAATTTTAAACTTACCCCCTATTTAACAACATGGGGTCAATAGTTTCACTCCTTATTTGATAACCAGGCCCAAGGTACATCCTAAGCTTGCTATAAAACCTCTCATTTAATCTGGCATTAAAAGCTCTCCAAAAAAAATATCTCTACAAAAACTCTCCCATACTCTTAATTATTCCCTCAACTACCATATTACATACAAACCTTCTCTGCAACTTAAGCATAATTAAAGGGCTTGGTGTGAACGTGCTAGCACAATAGAGTCCTCTCTCTCTCTCTAATTTTCATTTTTGCTCTATATATGTAACAGTTCAAATATGAACATTATTCATATGTTTTCCATCTTTTTGTTGTCTAGCTCCTTTGGACTCGTCTATGTAATGCACCACTAGCTAGCCTCTACTCTTTGTGTATTAAAATTTTAGACATGACTCTCTTTATTTTATTACACATTTTGAACCAAATGGGTATTTGGGCTAATTTTCCCTTACCACAAATCGACCCAAAAAGTTGCTTGTACTTCAGGTAAAATTAGCTAACTTGGATGTTCTTCGAGTACGATTAGATATTATAAATTTGGATTAGAGTTGTATAACATATTTGAACCTTGATAAAGATTGAATATTTATTCAAAGTTTTTTCAAAATATCCAATTAATTGTCCGAGGAAAAATCTTGTGTCTACTTTTCTTAACTCCCCAAAATATCTACTAAATTGTTAAAAAAAGAAGATAAGAATATATGAAAAATGTTAAAATGAAAATTAAATTTGAACTCCTAAATTATAGCCCCTTTTATTTTATAACTTTATTAAGGTTTTACAGTTATCTCTCTAAATTTAGGAATGATAATTCTTTACAGTTTTCTTTTATCAAAACTATAACCACTTATAATTTTTTTTTTTAAATTATTCAAACTCTTTGAATTGAGAATCAAGTCAAACCTCAAACCACTTTAAAGACCCAGTATGGATAAAGTTGTTGTGACTCTTGTGAGGAGACTTTTATATTAAAATCTAGAAACTTGCTTGGTCTACGTTATAAATATATCATACCTCCACTCTATAATGAAAACAATTGGAATCTTCAAATAGAAACGTGATCATTTTTATTTAGAAGAGGTTCAAATTAACTAACGATAACTTCTATGATTAACGTCATGTTTCCAATTAATATAAAACGTTCATATTAGATCAGTTTCAAAAAAAAAAAAAAAACGTTCATATTAGATGGAACTTGGGAGTAATAGAATCCAACATTTTCTTTATTCGATATGAGGCAAGACTTCCTTCTCTTTTTGTTTTCTTCTTCTTCTTCTTCGACTTTCTTCGTCTTCTATTTCTTCTTCTCAAATCCCTCTCTTCCTGTCCGTATTCCAAGTATCATAGTTTCAAAGCAATTTCCAATACTAGAAAGACCAAGTACATGGTCAATAATGACATACGATTTTTTTTAATCAGCTTTGATAGTATGAAGCGTGAACTAATATATTTCATTTCTTTATTCTGTGTTAACACTTAAAAATAAATAAAAACTAACCTGTTTGATTATAAGACTCAGTTATAACTCATATAATTAAGAGTCCAATTATCTCAATTGATAAAGTCTTTAATGGTTGAATAAAAAATCTAGGGTTTAATCCCTACCTACACTAAAAACCGATCAGTGTCTTGGTTTGATATTAAAGAGTACAACAATTATTAGAAGCGGACGCCATACATTGAAACTCTATCAAAAAAAAAAAAAACATAGGTTTTACAAATAGATGTGTCACTAATTAGAAGAATTAATTTAAATAGGAAAATCCTAGAAATACTATAAATTTTACTGCACAATATTTCCTTACAAATCAATGTGACAATGAATATGATTAGTGGAATTCAACAACCTATTAAATGCATTTTTGAATTATTTTTTGTGATTTCTAGTATATCTTTGTAAGTCTCATGTTAAAAAATTTATAATATTACTAGCATCAATTAGTCAAATACTTGTTTATTATTTTCTTGAAATGTCATTGATCACATTCGTTGCTACATCAGTTTGTAACTTTTTTGTAGTAAAATTTATTATAGCATCAACATTTTCCCAAAAAACAAAAGTCATATTAATTTTGTTAATATATATATATATATAGATAATATAAATTTATGTTATAAAACATTAATTAAATATTATTTAAGTGATAATGAAAAAGTTCTATTTTAAGATATGGATCCAAATTTGTTGGGCTGATCTGTTTCATAAGAAATACAAAAAATTGTCAAAAAAATTAATTAATTTCCCCTTTTTATATAAAAAAAATTTTAAAGTATTTTTTAGACCTTCATTAACTTCCACGTGATGGTTAGAATTGAAGACTCAATTTCCACACGCTTTCCCAATTGCAGCACGTGACCCATGCTTGTAATTTTGTGGTCTACCTAGGGTGGCTACCTTATTTTATTTACAATAATTTTATTACCTCTTACGCGTGTATTAATCATCAATCATCGTACTATATATACATTCTAATATAATACTATTATATTATTATTATTATTATATTATATATATAATAATAATATAGTATAACCAAATCACAATTCACCATTCATCATCGCCATATCTGCACCATCCAAATTCCAAAGTGGATCCCACCCAAAAAAAATACAAAACCATCTGACACTACTGTCTGCTACTTCCCAAATGCTCACTATAATTTTTTGAAAGCAATGCTCACTATAATTTCAAAACAAATTTTACGGCGGAATTGCTAGGTTATATATAATATATTATTTTTGAGAAGGAGGTAGGTTATAATATAGATTACTATATAGCATATATTATATAATTTATAAGTTTATCATTTACATTATTTTTTATTGTTTATCATTAATAACTTGCTAATTTAAACTCAAATCGTGTAATTATTTGCAAACCAAACAATGTTATGAGGTACATTAAATTTTCATAAAAAATTTATTAACTGAATTTATAAGTTATAATAAACTTGTTAGTGACATTATTTTATTATTTACTATTAATAATTATCAATGCAAGCTTTGATTGTTTGGTTCTTTCCAAACTAAGCAATATTTACTGACACAATAAGTTTTCATAACAAATTTTACAACTAAATTAATAGGTTATAATAATTTATTAAAATATAAGCTTACTAGTGAGTTAATGACGTTATTTTATTATTTACCATTAATAATTTGTCACGTCAACATTTGATCATCTAGTCCTTCCTAAACAAAGCAATATTACAAACACAATAAATTTTCATAAAAATTTCAAAATTGAATTGCCAAATTATAATTGATTTCCATATGGCTCTATCATTAACAATTTCTTCTACTTTTTCAGTCAAAAAAAAAAAAAAAAATCTTAATAAATTTGTTTTGAATTTTGTTCCCACAGGTTAAGTCACAGGCTGTAGCTCTAGCATGTAGCTTATTTGTACACCATTTATCACAGCCGAAACAGAAGCTTCCATCCTCTCTCCCTAGTAAAAATTCTCTATAAAAGCCTCTCACCCAAGCTAGTTTTAGCTAGACAGATAGGTAGATAGATAGCTAAAAAAGCAACAAACAAAAGAAGAAGAAAAAAGACCCACTTTTCTATTAACGGAGCTCCATGGGTTTCCCAGTCGGGTACACCGAGGTTTTCTTCCCAAACCTCTTTCTCCAAGCACTTTCCCTTCTGGGTTTCATCAGAAACCTCATTTTCTCACTCTTAAACTTGCTGGGTCTCTCTGATTTCATCGAAACCGACACAATTTGGCTAGATGACCCGACCTGTACGCCCGAACACAAACCCGTATCCGCTATGCTGATCCGGGAATTCTTGCCGGTGATGAAGGTGCAGGACATCGTGGCCGGTGCCGGCGCCGGAGACCCGCCGGAAAGCTGCGCCGTCTGCCTGTATGAGTTTGATGGAGAGGACGAGATCAGGTGGTTGAGGAATTGCAAGCACATTTTCCACAGAGCTTGTTTGGAACGTTGGATGGACCATGATCAAAAAACGTGTCCTCTTTGTAGGACCCAGTTTGTGCCTGAGGAGAAGCAAGATGAGTTCAATCAACGCCTCTGGGCTGCTTCTGGGGTTTCTGATTTTTACGCCGAGTACAGTGAGTACAATTCGGTTTGAGGGTTTTTTTTTTTTTTTTTTTTTGGGAGAGAGAATTAAGAATTTGGGTTGGTGGGATTATTGAACATTTTGATAGAAAAAAAAAAAATGTATATAGGGCATGAAAACTTGGTACGCAAAAATAAAATAGAAAAAAACGATATGAAAAATTTAGGACTTTTTTTTTTTCTTTTTTCTTATACTTTTGTTCTTGCTCTAACAGAAGTATTTGAGAAGATTGCTTTAAATAATAGAAGTTGATAACTTTTATGTGATGTTTCTAATTGTGAGATTGGAATGCAAAGGTTCTTGATGAGAATTTACCATTTAGCGCACGAATCTACTACTATTTTGGGGAAATAATTTGTTTTGTTCTTTTTTTTGTTTTTTGGTTTTTTGTTAGAGTAGTATCCAAGGTAGTAAGTAATTTTAGCTGCATATATATAATATTATATTAGGGGCTATAAAAATTGTTCTGTCATACTTATGGGTTATTCGTGATTCTACTATGTACTCTGTCGGCAAAAGATACACCATTAAAGTGTATTTGAATACCGATTATTTGTTGAAAATTGAAAATTTATTGTTAAAAATATTGTAGTAAAATAATTTTGGGTGATGCTAACGAGTGCCCTAAGGGCACTCGTTAATAATCAATTTTAGGAAAGTTTTAATACCACTTTTATGGGAAATGAAAAAAACTGTCAAACTATTAATTCTTTTTTTTTATTTCCATCAAAACTTTCTTTAAATGGATTATTAACCAGTGCCCTAAGGGCACTCGTTAGCATTTCCCAATAATTTTTAATGTATAAATAATGCAGTTAGATCTAAATTTATATTGAAATTTGTGTTTAGATGACTTTTGTGGGTTTATAAATAGTACTTACATTTTTTCAACAAAACGCGCAAACACCGACACACAACGCTTCCCAAACACACATACTAGAAGAAAATTTTAAAAAATAAAATCTAAACATAGATTTCAATATATGAACTTTTCTTCTCTTTTTATTTTATTATTTTTTTGGAGAATTCAATACGTTTCTCTCTCTTTCTAGCCTTGTAATACTAATAAACATCGAAATTTTGAGAAACAATTATTAGCTGAGCTGAGATTGTAGTCATCATTCAATTAACATCTCTTTATGTTGATAAAAGAAATCATAAAAAGAAAAAGCAATGCGCAATCATCTCTCTGCAATTACTATTCATTCCTCTCAAATTCCTTTCACATGAAAACTACTAGTGCTTACGTATGGGTTTGTAGAATATATAACTCTTTTTTTTTTTTTTGGATAAGCTGTAGATTAGAAAACCACTTTGTTAAATTTTCTTCCCATCTATGTGAACAGAATAGGATTAATATTTTATTGATTTAATTGCTTAACGTTACAGTTGGAGTTGTTCGGTTGGGGCAGGAAAAATAACGATTTGTTCGGATCTTGTCTGTGCCAGTTGATATTAATTGGCCATGTACTAATTTTGCCGATAACAATTAATGGTCCCTTATTTTGTCTCTGGCTGAGAATAGTAAGTTAACTTTGATATGATTACCGTAAGTTTCAGTTATTTCAATTAGTAAAATTTTTTATAATTGAATGAGAGATTTAGGGTTCAATCCTTATCTACACTAAAAATTAATTAGTGTCTTGATCTAATAATAAATAGTCGGACGCCATAAGTTGAAATTCTCACAAAAAAAAAAACTTTAATACTAATACTTGTCCTTATTTTTGGTCCTCATGATTTTTTTTTTTTTTTTTTTTTTTGGAATTTGGTCCTCATGATTTGTTTATTGAATTTGTGATATTTAGCAAATCACAGAGCTGGTTCATTTTTAACATTCATTACAGGAATGATTCTCAAAATAAAAAAATAAAAAAATCATTTTTTGGAAAAATTTTAGTTTACATTGTAAACTAAATAAAAGTATACAATAGTGCATTTTTTACAAATGCACACTACATTGTACACATTTGTTTAGTCTACGATATAAGATTTATATTAATAGTACAATGTAAACCTATAATTACTCTAACTTTAATTTATAATAATACCAAATAACTTATTTTACTTTTTCTCAAATTTATCTAGATGGAAGCTAGAATTAATTTTGATTATTATACACCAAATTTGAATTTAGACTGAAAGTTAATTCAATTTAGATTGAATTATCCAAGGATAGGGACCAAATTACTCTTTAAATAACTTCTTAATAATGTTATACTATTCAATAACATTTTATTGAATTTATATTTTAATAAAATTTGATTAAATGTTCTTTTTGTTCTTAATACATACACTCTAAATTTTGTATTAATCAAATCTTATTTACAATCTAATTCATAAATTCGTTATTTATGTATATTTTAAAAGTTGAAAAACTTGAAAATTTTAGATATTTTATAAATAAGATAGTTATCACTCTCTAATAATCTTGTATATTAGAAAATGAATGGTTTTGATTTACTTATTTGCTTAAATTGCACAAAAGTGCAGTTATACTTAAAAAAATTGAGTGAAGCTTTAAAAAAATTGTACACAAAAATAAATAAAGAAAACAACCAAACAAAATGCATGAGGAATAGTTTTTTTTTTTTTTAATTTTTTTTAAGCTTATTTGTTAAAAGTTAACAAAGATACAGTTATACCTAAAAAAAAGGTTTATATAAAAATATAATATAAAAACTAAAGAAAATCTCCAAAAATCTTACACATATCCTGTTTACTATTTAAGTCATTGGATAAGTGGAGGTATAATAGTGAGATGTTGACAAAAAGTAGGACATCAAAATGCACCGGTTTCTGTATCTAAATCCTGATTATTATAATTAATAAATCCCCTTTTCTTTTTGCAAAGGTGGGATTAAAGATTCAATAACAGATCTTCACCTTTAAAGCACTTTTTAAGTAGGTGGTTGTTTATGTTATGACTCAGTGCTTGAAAATTTTGAAAGCAGATTGGAGGTTCAAGCAAGCCTTCAGGGTAAACAGAGCCTGAGATAGAGATGGGTCAAGCACAGAGTCCAAGTTCAATGTCTATACATCATGGAACTTGATTAGGCTCCCACCACCACATTTTAATGCCTTTCTCAGTGTTTCTCTGTCTCTCACAATCGAGTGTGGTCCATCTCTCTCAATTTTAGGATCCGTTTGAGATCCACTTATTTTGTTGAAATTGAAAATTTTTTGTTGAAATTACTGTAGATAAAGATAAAAGTTAGCTGAAATAGCACGTGGGACTCATGAATAGTACCAAAAAGTACAGTAGGACCCATAAATAGTAGCAAAAAAAAAAACTAAATAGTAAAATAAACTAACTTTTTAATTCGAAGCCAAACACACGCTTAACTAAACAGGTAAGCTTCAGGAAGATATAGCCTGCACTATACCATGATAAATTCATTGCACTAAGCTTCCCTTTTAATTACTATGATTTTGTCTTGTGGGAAAAGAAACCCAAATATGCACGTTGTATAATAAATATGTCCAGATAACTGACTTACACAATTTATTATCATATACTTAAGGTAAAAATCTCACAATAGGAGGCTCAAACGACTAATTAAGAAAGTAGGGGTTAAGATGAGATGTGCTAGGATGCACAAACCATTTTCCCAAGGTGTATGGAGTAAGTGAGAAAAGAAAAAATACAGTATGGCTCTCTCTCTCTAGTTCTTCCCCAGATTTTTCTCTTAATATTTCCCAACCCCCCACTTTGTTGCAGCATCCTCCCCTTTTATAGGCATTTCTTCTTCCCTTATCTCCCCAGTTGGCCTACTTCCAGCCAAATTTTTGGGATACTTGTCACATCCCCCCTCGGTTTTACCCACCTTTCATCATAAAATAAGACTTTTGGGGGTGTCTGCATTGTTTAGGTTATCCTATATGCATTAAATGTGGAAGAGATTAGGTAGAGAACCTCTCATTAATGCGGAGGTGATTGTCTCTGTGATCCTTATCCTTTCAGGGTGTTTCCCAAGACGAATCTGGTGAAAGTAGCATCGTGGATTAAAAGGGAAATAGTTACCCGCAGTCCTATTCTTTTCCACTGAAGGGCCATCCATGCTTATTACCATGGATAAAAGTTTTGGTATTGGTGCCTGACTAGGATCTCCACGAGAATTGCTCTGGTGAGTTACCCGTGACTCATCAAACACCTTAGCTTGTATCCACATTGATGGGCCTAGCTCATTTTTTCAAGTATGACCTTCTGGCTTTTGGGCCTCAACCCGAAATCAAGTTCACCCCCCCTACCCACCCAACAATAGCCCCCCACGATCTCTACGTCATTAATGTTGAAGTGGAGATCGTGGCCTGAGATAAATGAGGGGTAATCATTAATTGTCATCGATGGGAGGTGGCATCGTTAGGCATTAATTTCCTCGAACGTGTCTGGGTTTCCCCCTCCCAGATGAGTGACATTCGTATTTTTGGGCGGCCAGATGAAGGTTTGGGGAATTAAGAGGGTGCGGGAAACCAAGAGTCATTTTCTATCGTTTCCCGCTCCTCGCTCCCCTATATATAGGGGGAACTCAAACCAGTTTCAAAGTTCCCATTTCTTTCTCTTCCTAAATTTCCCTCTGAGCTTCTCTTTGAGTTTGTCCTTAATTCCCTCTTTCTTTCAATATATAGATTTTCCCGATTACCTTCAGGTGACCCCAAGTGCTTTGTCCACAGTTAGTAAGTCTTTTTCTATCTCTTCTCCTTCTTTTTTTTTTTTTTTTTCAATTTGTCTGTGGGTTAGAATAATGGGTAAGTTTAAATCTATGGTAGATATGCCTGAGAGGTTAGCTGAGTTTAAGAGAGTATACAAGATTCCTGAGGGCGTAGAGGTGAGTTATTGCTCCGAGTTAGAGGTAGAATTCTCAAGGGGGGAAGGAAGAGTTATTATTCCTATGGTAGCTTTCATAAAGAGTGGGGTTAGGATCCCTATGAGTAGATTATTAACCAATTTTTTAAGGCATTTTAAAGTTTTCCCGGACCAATGTACCCCTAACGTGTTTAGAGTAGTTAGTAGGAGGTTGACTATGTCCTCTAGGACGGAGAGGGATAAGATCAACAATGCCATCATTGACTTCTTCCTTTGACCGGGCTTTTTGTTGATTGACTAAACCCGGACTTCTTTTCCAATCCAAGCAACCTATGTGATCAAGTCTTCACGTAGTTAGTGTAAACGAGCTTAATAAAAGGCTCGGCCTTAATTTAACTAAGCATGATATCAACTATGTATATAGTTTCCAGGATAGCAAAACCTCGGGGTTTTACTTTAAAACTCGACATGGGGAGGTAAGACTTATATCAAGTCTTTCAAATTCCGACAAAGAGACAGAAGGGGACTACTTGATCATCTTGGGGAATTGGTGTCCCGACGGAATCCACTGTCCTACGACCATGGGTAGAGCAGGTGGGTAGAGATACTAGGAACTTCCTTTACTTTTATCTTTTTAAATGCCCATGCGGTTTATCTAATTTCATCTCTCGTATTAATTTCTGTATTATTCGCTAATTTTTTCAAAGGACCACGCATTTCAAAAGAAAAGGTAGCTGATCAATTCCACGGAATTGAATAGGCTATTGAGGTCCCTGATATACGCTTATTCAGATGGAAAACTTCGGGCTGCATATCTCATTCTTGGATATACTCTCGTATATTGGAGCTTCCAAAACATGGGAAAAACAATCACACAGAAGGACCCGTTGCTCTCGTACATCGACGTCCGAGTAAAGGGATACGTTCTATCCTCGACTAAGAGAGCACCGAAGGAAGAAGGAAGAAGGCATAGCAACTCTCCCCCTCCGTTTACCCCAGTAGACCTCGGGGTAATGGTTGCTATTCCTACTGAACGCTCGTGCAGGAGAAGAAGAAAAAGAACGGGAAATTCTTCCTCGCAAAGTCCCCAAACCGGGACCCAAGTATTCGACGCTCCTACCACTCTTCCTTCCACATGTTCCTCAAGGTCATGCCCCCTTTACTCCCACCGCTCCACAAGTTACCTCGATGTCTACTACTCTGCCCTGAGAATCATGAGGTGGACGAAAATGTCAAAGGGGGGAGAGGGGAAATTCAGTGCCCCAAGTGACGGTCCTTGACCTCGAAAGCTCCCCAATCGAGGAGGGTGGTTCTCTTGTAGACATCGCAGGGGCTCCGGCCTATATCGGACCTTCATGGTGGACGGGGAACCTCTTCCTACCACAGACAGAGTTAGGCCTTAGAAGGAGGGCTACGGGGCTCATGTGGCTGAGTGTGTGGGTAAAACACTCCTCCTCCCAAAAGACATGAGTCACTAGGAGCAGTAGCAAGATGATGCCCTCCTTCTTAACATGAAAAAAGAGGCAATCATGGTAACCTTTCTACTTTCTTTTCTTTACCCTTAAGCTACTTTTGTTTCTAACTCCTAGTTTGCAGGGCTATCAATGTTCCGCGGTGGTGGAAAGCAGGTACTTGGCAACTAAGACCAAGTTGGAAGAGCTGACCAAGGATAACAAAGATCTTCTCAAGAAGATCTTAGACATGATGAATAAGGTGTCCAAGTCCGAGAAGCTTCGCTTTGAGGCCGAGAAGAATACTAAGGTCATAACTGAGAGGAAAGAAGCCTTAGAGAAAAAGCTCCAGGAAACCAAGAAAGACCTGGCAGCTAAGACTGCCGAGTTGAAAGCCTTTGTAGCAGCGGATAATGACAAAATATAGACTGCCTACTACCAAGGCCAAACTGATTGCATTATCTCTGTGAAGCCTGAAGTGTAGCAGAATCTTCAGGTCTACTTCACCAAAGGGTGGACCACGACTTTGGACAAAATGCAAGTGGAGGTTACCTCTACTTTATGGTAGGTTGACAGCATTCTGATTCCATCTGAGTTGATAATAATCCACTATCCTAAGATCCAGGCTATCATCAACGATGAGTCCCTAGTGAGGGAGGTCAAGGGCCCAGCCGTGACTATGTTAGTGGTGGGTGAGGTGGCAAGTTCTGCCATGGAGCCTTCCTCTGGGGGAATGGCTTAAAAGTTTTTCGATCCAAGCTTTTCCTCTTTTTTATATATTTATTTATTTCTTTTTTATTTCTTGCTTTTGTGTGCCCCGTTTGGAGGGCTAATATTGTAATTCAGCAACTTTTATTTATATATGGGGTATTCATATTGTTGTGTACTTCTTAAATATTCATTGTTGTTTGCTGTTTTATCATCTGTGGTCAGGCGTAAGTTTATTCATGATATACCGTGGTTTAGAATGTTCTCTTATCATCACATTATGGATGCGCTTGGACCCCTTATGCATTCAAAGGAATTGTAAGGCTTGATGCTATAGGGTTCCTTTTTTACCCCCTTTTTTTTTGTTAGGTCTTAGTCTTCTTCCTATGTTAGTGACCCTAGAGTCAGGCTAATGTAGAAAGTTTCAACTTAAGACCTACACGAGGAAAAAACAAGGCCTTATACCATGGGCCTTGATAATTATTACTACGTATACGTATATACAGTTGTTTTCTTTGTTAAGTCTTAATTTCTCTTTCCGTTAGTGACTCTGGAGTCAAGCTAAGACAAAAAGTTCAGCTTAAGACTTACCTGAGGCAAAGACAGGGTCTAGTACCATGAGACCTGCTATCCTCCTTTTTTGTTAAGTCTTAATTTCCCTTTCTATTATTGACCTTGGAGTCAGGTTAAGGCAAAAACTTTAGCTTAAGACTTACCCGAGGCAAAGACAGAGTCTAGTACCATGGGATTCGCTATCCTTCTTTTTCATTAAGTCTTAATTTCCCTTTCTATTAGTGACCTTAGATTTAGGCTAAGGCAGAAAGTTTAGTTTAAGACTTACCCAAGGCAAAGACAAGGTCTAGTATCACGGGATTTACTTCTTTGCATAATGATTTGGTTACCACGGTGTGGACTTCTGGCTGAATTTCACTACTCCTTTGATTTAATAACAACAAACGGGAATAAAGTACAGTTACTCATGTATCAGTTAAAAGTAACACTTCTTTAAATTAAATACATTCCATGGCCTAGCTATAAGTCTTTCGTCTAGGTCTTCTAATCGATATGCTTCTATTCTTGCAATGGATGTTACCCAATAAGGCCCTTCCCAATTAGGTCCCAACTTTTTCCTATTGTGGGATCTCTCATGTTCCCCAAGACTTTTCTCAACACTAAGTCTCCTATAATAAACTCCCTACACTTGATGCCCTTGTTGTATTCGTGGCTAATCTTTTGTTGATAATTGGCCAACTTCGCCAAGGAAACCTCACAGTTTTCTTCCACGAGGTCTAGGTGCTTGTTGAGTAATTAGTCATGCTTTCTTCACCAAATCTATCAGTTCAATTGGTAGGTAGTCCTATCTCCACAGGAATTATTGCCTCTGCATCGTAGGTCATTAAGAACGGGGTTTCCCTAGTTGACCTTCTTGGAGTAGTTCGATATGCCCACAGCACGCTAAGCAGTTCTTCGGCCCATCTTCCCTTGGAGCCATCTAGTCTTTTTTTTAGACCATTCACAATAGATTTACTAGTATCCTTAGCCTAACCATTGCCTTGGGAATAAGATGGAGTGGAATATCTGTTAATGATGCCCAGCTCCGAGCAGTATCATCGTATGGTTTTAATGTCAAACTACAGCCCGTGGTCTGAGATTAGAACCTTAGGTATGCCAAACCAGGTCACAAGGTTTCTCCACACAAATCTTTTGACGTTGATGTCTTGAATGTTGGCAAGGGGCTCAGCATTAATCCACTTGGTGGAGTAGTCTGTTCCAACTAAGAGCCACCTTTTATTACCCATCGCTTTAGGGAGAGGCCCCACTATGTCCAGTCCCCATTGGGCAAATGGCCAAGGACTTGATATTGGGTTAAGAACTCCTCCAGACTGAAATATGCTATGAGCAAATCTTTGACACTGATCACATTTCTTAGAAAACTCTTGGGCCTGTTTTTGCATGCTCAGCCAGTAGTAACCCTGGGTAAGGGCCTTATATGTCAGGGATCTTCCTCCTGTGTGACTTCCATATATCCCTTTAATGTAATTCCTTCAGAGCACCTCAACTGCCTCGGGGTGGATGCATAGCAAATAGGGTCCTAAGTATGATCTCTAGTAAAACTTTCTTTCCTTGGATACCTAATACCTGGGTGATTTCTGTATGATTTTCTTGGCCTCTTGTCTGTCTTCGGGAAGATTTCTTTCCTAAAGGTATGTTAGAACAAGATCCATCCAACTAAGAGATAGATGTATACTCAAGACTGTGGCTTCTTTAGGGGGGATGGTACTAGGAGAAAGTAAGAATTCTGCCGATATAATCCTCAGGAGTGGGTTATCCACTAATGAGGCCAAGGTAACCAAAGAATCAGCGTGACTGTTATTCCCCCTTGAAATCTGCAAGATATCCATATTCTCAAACTGGCCCCTTTTGGTTCTAATGTCTTTCAAGTAGCTCACCATTATTTGATCCTTGGCCTCAAATTCTCCATTGATTTGGTTGACTACCATCCGAGAGTTGCAGTGCAATAGTAGCTTAGCCGCCCTTGCCTGCTTGGATATCCGAAGCCCTGCTAAGAGAGCCTCATATTCCACTTTGTTGTTTGATGCCTAGAAGCCCAATCTGAATGACTTTTACAAACTAATACCCTTCAGAGAGATTACAACTATACGACTCCTATTCCTCAGCAATTTAAGGCTCCATCCACGTATACTTGCCATCTTGGACATTTCTTAGGACTTCCTTGCTTATTCCCTCCGATGTGCAAGACTTTAGGGTGTCTCAGGGTGAACTCTACAATGAAATCTGCTAGGACCTGCCCCTTAATGGAGGTTCTAGGCCTATGCTGAATATCGAAGGCCCCCAAGGATGCCCCCCACTTCACTATCCTGCCCAAGAAGTATGCTCTCTTGAGCAAGGTCTACAATGGGTGCTTGGTCAAGACTACCACCATACGAGCCTAGAAATAATGAGGCAGTTTTCGAGTAGCATGGATCACTGCTAAAGCCGCTTTCTCCAGGGGGAGATAGTGCATTTCAGCCTCCACGAGGGTTTTGCTAACGTAGTAGATCGGCTTTTGAATATCCAATTCCACTTGAATCAGTATGGTGCTTACCACGTGGTCCATCACAACTAGGTACATGTATAGCGTTTCACCCATTCTTGGTCGAAATAGGATTGGGGCCCGAGCTAAATATAACTTTAGCTCATGAAAAGCCCTTTGGCACTCATACATCCACTGGAAATCCTTCCACTTCTTCAACAATTGGAAGAAGGGTCTGCACTTGTCCGCAGACTTAGAGATGAAACAGTTAAGGGTTACCGTCATTCCCGTAAAGCGCTGGACCTCCTTAGGATTCTTCGGGGGTTTTAGATTTTGCAGTGCTATGATCTGGTTTGGATTTACTTCAATACCCCGGTTTGTGACCAAATATTCCCGAAACTTCCTCAAGTTTTCCCCGAAGGTGCATTTAAAGGCATTCAGCTTTAGAAGATGCTTCCGGAGAGTCTCGAATGTTTCCGTGAGATTTGAAATATGCTCTTCTATAGTTTTACTTTTTACCACCATATCATCTACGTAGGCTTCCATACTCCTCCCTAGTTGTCCCTTGAACATTTTAGTAAGCATCATTTGATACGTCGACCTCGCGTTCTTCAATCCAAACAACATGACCTTATAATGATAATTACCTGTGGGGGTGATGAACATGGTTTTTTCTTGGTATTTGGGAGCTAAAGCTATCTGATGGTTACCTTGGAAGGCATCAAGGAAACTCATTCTCGGATGTTTGAAGGTAGCATCGACAAGCTGATCAATTTTGGGTACCGAGAAGGGATCCCTTGGATAGGCTTTGTTTAGATCCATGAAGTCCACACACACTCGCCATTTCCCACTTTTCTTTTTTACCACCACTGTGTTAGCTAGCCACTTGGGGTAGAAAACATCTTTAATAGCTCCAGCCTCCATTAGTTTGTCCACCTCTTCTTTTACTACACTAGCATGGATATCTGAGGACCTACGAGGTTTTTGCTTCCTTGATGGGTGGTTGGGATCCATGTTAAGCCAATGACATATAAATTTGGGGTCTACCCTGAGAGCTTCATACGGGTTCCAAGCAAACACATCCATAATATTCACTAAAATTAGTAGAAGCTCTACTTTTTCTACAATTGGGAGGCTCTTCCCCACCTGAAAATACCTATCTCCAAGGTCTATATACACCTTCTCCAACTACTCACACAGATCTTTTGGGGGAGATTGTAACTACCATGACAGATTGGGTGGTTCGGGCTCTTCTACCTGCTTGCGCATTTGGCATTGCCAGGCTACACTCTGGTCTCTCTAGAGCTCAAAAATACCCTGATCGGTTGGGAACTTCACATTCTAATGTAGGGAAGAAGGCACAGTACCTATAGAATGAATCCATGGATGACCGATGACAGTTGTGTAAGGGTAATAGGAGTGGACCACTATAAAATCCACAAATTCCTTTCTTCCTCCTATCTCTATAGTTAACCTTATTTAGCCGGTAGGTGTGACCATGGTGCCATCGAAGGCAACCAAGAGAGTGTCATACCGAGTTAAGTCCTTGGGGGTTATGCCTAACCTTTCATATAGATCTGGATACATAACTTCAGCCCTACTCCCTTGGTTTACCATTACTTTTTTCACATCAAAACTTGTAATCTGTAAAGTAACCACTAGTGCATCATTATGGGGCTGAATAATGTCCTCCTTGTCCTTTCCTGAAAAACCTAAACATTCTTCCTCCCACCGTGCCCTTTTAAAGGGGGAGGGACCCTTTTCCGAATCCGAAACCAAGGTCACGATCAGAACTCAGGAAGCGGCTTGCCCTGGTTTAGCCTTGGACTTAGCAATGTGGATTACCTGTATGAGCCCTAGAAAGGGAGCCGAGGCTCGCGACGAACTTGCCCCCTTCCATTCTTGAGGTCAAGACTATCCCGACCTATAAACTCCTTAAGATGCCTTGCCTTCTCGAGCTGGCCCAAATGATCCTTCAAAGTTCGATAATCCTTAGTTGTATGACCCCTGTCCTGATGATAAAAGCAAAAAAGGCTTTGGTTTTTCCGTGAGACATCACCACTCATCTTATTTGGCTACTGAAAGTAAGACTCGTTCTTTATCTTTTCCATGATTCGGTAGACTGCCTTCTTATATAGTGAACTCACCATCTCGAATCTCAGCTTTTGTACTTAGGGGAAGAAGTCTCTTCTCGGCCGAGGAGGATGGTCCATCCCAACCTCTCTCTTCTCCCTCATAGGTTCCTTGGCCTTAGCCTTATCCTGCAGCTGATCATCTTCTAACCTCTTATATTCTTCCACCCATTCCATCAACTTATGCATATCCATGACTGGCTTTAAAGCAAATGAAACATTCAACTCAGAATCGATGGAGAGCCCTACTTTGAAGGTACTAGCCACGATCCCCCCATTATTTCCACCTATCTCATTGTACAACTCTCAATAACGATCCGAGTATGCCTTAAGGGTTTCACCTTCCTTCTTGGACATGGTGAGGAGAGAGTTAAATGGCTTCAGAGTTCTACTACATGTCACAAACCGCGCTCTGAATGCTCTTATCAACTCATCATAACTATAGATGGAATCATTTTCTTGCCCATCAAACCACCTCATCGCGGTGGGCCCTAAGCTAGAGGGGAAAATCTTACACATCAAGGTTTCATTTTTAGAGCAGACTGTCATACTTAATTGTAATGATTGACGTGTTCCTTGGAATCAGTCTTACCATCATAAATGGTGAAGGTAGGCCTAGTGAACCTTTGTGGCAATTTGTGCTTTCTATCTCCCCTAAGAATGGAGAACATGATATCTACTACAATGCCCTGTTTATAACGTCATTCCCCGAGGGGTAGGAGGATCTCCGAGACCGCAGAAGGATGGACGCTGAGGGGGAGGTATCCTAATCCTCTCCCTGTGTGGTGGGGAATCCTCCCTCCTATATCTCCAGGGTGGAGAAGCCGTTCTCTCCCGGTAAGGTAGGGTTTGCCTCCTATCACTATTTCTTTGGCGTTCCCCCATGCTACTCTCCTCTCTCTGAGAATGACTCGATGCAGGACTACAAGCTCTTCGTCGGAGGTGTTCTTCATCCTTTCTTCAGAGGTGGTCTTAATTCCTTCTAGCCTTTCACTGCAAGGCCAATACTTACTCCCTCATCCTATTCATTTCCCTATCCTTGCTGGATTAGGACAGTCCCGTAGAGTTAGTAGTTAACCTTTCCCTATGTGGGGGGGATGTGAATTCCCGGTTATGGTCTCTCGAGGATTACTCCTGATTTTCTCTATGTACTTCAAATCGTACACGCCTATCCTCGTGAACTAATTCCTCTGAGTTGCTTAGATGAGAGAACTAGGCAGACCCACTCCTTGATTGATTTGCCATCCTCCCCTTAAACTAGCTTTTAAGCTTACTGCTAGGTGGAATTTCCCACAGACGGCGCCAATTGTGGGGGAAAGAAACCCAAACATGCACGTTGTATAATAAAAATGTTTAGATAACTGACTTACAGACTTTATTTATCATATACATATGGTAAAAACCCCATAGTGGGAGGCTCAAACAACTGATAAGAAAGTAGGGGTTAAGATGAGATGTTCTAGGATGCACAGACCGTTTTCCCGAGGTAAAGGGAGTAAGTGAGAAACGAAAAAAAACAGTATGGCTCTCTCTCTCTAGTTCTTCCCTAGATTTTCTCTTAATATTTCTCAACCCCCCACTTTGTTGTAGCCTCCTCCTCTTTTATAGGTATTTCTTCTTCCTTTATCTCCTCAGCTGGCCTGCTTCCAGCCGGATTTTTGGGATACTTGTCACGTCCTCCCCTTGGTTTTACCCCCCTTTCATCATGAAATAAGACTTTTGGGGGTCTGCATTATTCAAATTGTCCTATATGCATTCAATGTGGAAGAGATTAGGTAAAGAACCCCGTCATTAATGCGGAGGTGACTGTCTTTGTGATCCTTATCCTTTCAAAGGTGACTGTCTCTATGATCCTTATCCTTTCAGGGTGTTTCATGAGGCGAATTTGGTGTGAGTAGCATTGCAGATTAAAAGGGAAATAGTTACCTATGGTCCCATTCTTTTCTGTTGAAGGGCCATCCATGCTTATTACCACAGAAAAGAGTTTTGGTATTGGTGGCCGACTCAAATATCTACGAGAATTGCTCTGGTGAGTTACCCATGACTCTTTAGACGCCCTAGCTTGTATCCACATTGATGGGCCTAGCCCATTTTTTCAAGTATGGCTTTCAGCTTTTGGGCCTCGACCCGAAATCAATTCCCCCCCCCCCCCCCCCCCCTCCTCCCCACATGTCTTATATAGATAAATAAAAGAAAAAATTTTAATTTACCAAAAGAGTGTTGTTGCACCACATGGCTTCTTAGTTCTCTCCTTGAACCTATAATCTGCTAAAAATTGTTTGTGTCTAGAGTAGAGTACCATGGCAGCACGGCTAGATTCTCCAGTGAACAACATTAATTTGTTTTAACAAAACATTGACAATTCTATGAATAAACAAATATCTAAATAATAAAATTATTTATGTATAATGTTAGGTCTCAAATAATATTATCACAAAAACTATCAATTCAAAATAGCAATCACACATAAGAACACGAAATATTTACATGGAAAACCCTTTTTCTTTGAATGGAAAAACTCCGAATAATTTCACTATCATCAAATCAATTACAATAATACTTGTGTATGTCTTACGGCTAAAGAAAAAATCTCTTTTTTTTTTTTTTTTGCTCTCACACACACTAATTATCTTTCTCAAATGCGACAATACTTTACTCTCTCTCTTCTTTTTTCTTCTCCATGCACAGCTTTCTTTCTTGGCTGTCTTCTTTCTCTAAGCGGCTCCCTTTTTTTTTCTTTTTCTTTCTCTCTCTCTCTCTCTTGTGCGGCTTCCTTGTTGCTGCTCTCTTTTTAATATGCGACACTCTTTTGTTGTTGCATTCACCAACCCTTATGCGGCACACTAGTCCTTGCTTTTATAAGCAAGTTTGCCACCCCACATCAATTCTAGGAACACATGGATTCCTAACACCACTTCAACTAGAATTCTTGTCATGCATTAATTATTCAATACACTAACTCCCATACAAACACGAATTGGAACTCATGTGGTCTCCTATTTCTAATAGGAGTTTTCCACTACATGACTCTCTTGCCACAAAATTAGGTTGGACCCACAACAATCTCCCCCTCCAGCCCATTGAGGAAAAAGATCTTCAATCTAGCTCTTCAGTTCAAATCTATGTCGGTCAAGCCGACTTCAAGATTGACCTTCTTCATTATCTTTATCAACACTGGGAATACCTCATCAACGCCAATACATTTCATTCTCAAAGAATTAATCTCATCTTGGATTTCTTTAATCCAATCCCTTGGCTCCCCCTCATCAGAAGCCCAATTATTGTTAAAGCTAACAATTCGATGTTCTCTAGTAGTCCTCTTCTCGTGAGGTTCATCAATCTCTAGTGGAAGATAGTGCTCCCCCTGCTCAAGACCTACAAGGTCTTTCACTTCATCATCATCCCATGCAGCCTTAACATCTTCATATTCTTCATCACCTATCACTTCCTCTTCTGAAGCACTATTAGGCAATGAGAATTTCACCCTCTTAACATCATCACCATTAATCCCAACTCTCATCTGTGGAACCTTCTCAAAATGTTTAATCTCATTGAACTTCTTCTTACAAGTCTTCATATGAGTCCTGTACATACCGCAACATGCATGTCCTCTTGCAACAACCAATGACCCCTTAGTAAGTTTCCATCTACCATTTCCAAGGTAGTTACAATAACTAGCTCGATCCATAGCCAATGTAGAAAACACATTCATCCTTAAATTTGGAATGTGTCGCACATCCTTCAAACATTTCTTTTGATGCACACATCACCAATTTCCACAATTTTTGAGTAACTAGAATTATCCATCTTCACTATACCAAAGTCTCTTGCTTTATACGTGGTAAGAGCATCTCCAGCAATCAATGTATAGCTAAAATATTAGCTATAATAGAGAATATGGCCAAAAAAAACCCAACTCCAGCGACTTCTCTATACCCCTTTTTTTTTTTGGCTCATGAACAGTAGCTCATCAAGTCTGATGGGCTACTGTTCATTCTTCAAATACATTTTTTCTGTTATAATAATGATGTGTTGAATAAAAAAATGTTGAAAGATGTGTAGTTGTTAAAAAAAGAATAAATAATGAATGAAAAAAGAATATTTAAATGAGATAGAGAATCTATTAGAAGGTGTATTTGAAAAAGTTGGTAGATAAAGGTAAAAGTCACTGTTTATTCTCCAAACAGTACAAAAATTTGATGAATCTGCTAGAGATGCTCTAAACAACCCCTTCATAAGGATAACATGGTGGGAGGCTGCAGAATCAACAACCCAGTCAACATCATTATTAGCAACATGCTCACACTTTTGCTCTTCAATAGAGAGCACCACAACATCCTCAACAATCATAGCAGCTGTAATATTTTTCTCACTATCATTCTTTTCAGATTTTCCTTTATTTTGTTCCTTATTCCAATGCTAACAATCTCTTCTTAAGTGACCATTTTTCCTACAATGGAAGCATTTTCTATTTTCCTTGAGCTGAGATCTATCTCTTGGTTGTGACTTACCATTGAATTTTTGATCATTAGGTCTTTTGCTTCTACCTCTGCTCTTGTTCTCCATGACAAAAATTTGATCTTGTGCATTGTCTATATTCGCATCTCTCTTGAGAACCTCTTCACTTAAAATCAAATCTCAAATATCATCATATTTGAGTTTGTTTTTCCCCGTAGAATTACTCACTGCCATTCTCATAGCTTCCCAACTGTTTGGTAAAGAAGCCAAAAGAATCAATGCACGAACCTCATCATCAAATTCAATTTCCACAATGGATAATTGATTTGTGATTGTATTGAACTCATTCAAATGCTGTGCTACAGGAGTGCCTTCTGCCTTCTTCAGATTAAATAACTTCTTTATCAAATACACATTGTTGTTAGCGGACGGCTTTTCATGCATGCTAGACAAAGTCTTTATCAAATCCACTGTGGTCTTTTCTTTCACAACATTGTGCGCAACTGATCTTGACAAAGTTAATTGAATAACTGCCAATATCTATCTATCAAGAAGGTTCCAGTCTTCATCCTTCATAGTTTCAAGTTTCGTCCTCAAAAGAGGCAGATGCAATTTCTTCCAATAGAGATAATCTTCAATTTGCATCTTCTAATTCCCGAAGTCTGTTCCATCAAACTTCTCAATTCCTGAAGCCTTGCCTTCTTCTCCGACCATCGCTTCCGCTCCAACCTTAGCTCTAATACCACTTGTTGGGCCCTAATAATATTATCACAAAAACTATCAATTCAAAATAACAATCACACACAAGAACACAAATATTTGCGTAAAAACCTTTTTAGCCTGTTTGGATCCCAATCTAAGTTCCCAAACGCAACCTTTCTCTTTGAATGGAAAAATCACAGGACAAACTCCAAATAATTATAATTTCACTATTAACAAATCAATTACAATAATTCTTGTGTATGTCTCACGGCTAAAGAAAAAATCTCTCGTCTTTTTTGCTCTCACACACACTAATTATCTTTCTCAAAAGCGACAACACTTTGCTCTCTCCCTTCTATTTTCTTCTCCACGCACAGCTCTCTTTCTTGGCTGTCTTTTTTCTCTAAGCGGCTCCCTCTTGGCTTTTTTTTTTTTTTTTTTCCTTGTGCGGCTTCCTTGTTGCTGCTCTGTCTTCAATATGCGACACTCTTTTGTTGCCGTACTCACAAACCCTTATGCACCACACTAGTCCTTGCTTTTATAAGCAAGTCTGCCGCCCCACATCAATTCTAGGAACACATGGGTTCCTAACACCACTTCAACTAGAATTCTTGTCATGCATTAATTATTCAACACACAAACTCCCATACAAACCTGAATTGGAACTCATGTGGTCTCCTATTTCTAATAGGAGTTTTCCACTACGTGACTCTCTTGCCACAAAATCAGGCTGGACCCACAACATATAAATTAGTTTAGATTAAGTTTTTCTATTCCACGAAAAAAGAAAAAAAGAAAAATTGTAATATCAATTCTGAAATAGAAAATGCGGACTCATTATCTCATTAGGTATAGTGTGTTCATTTGAACAAAAATCATACGGCTTTGTTAACTTTTATCATTATTCTAGATACCACTTATCATTACACTGGTAAAAGTAATGCCGTTACTAAAGTCTTGTTGACTTTAATTAGCTTATCTACTAGCTAGTTAGAGCATCCCCAATGGGTAATGCAATGCAGCCAAAAAAAACACCAAAACTCCCTCTACATTACCCTATCCAACTCTGAGATAACAATACACATTGTTACAGTATCATCTAAAAATAGATGTTACTTTAGCTCAAGATGCAAAAATAAACTTCGTTATTTTATTCACTCACTCGCTCTCTATCTCTCTTGTATCAGAAATCCACGAGTTCTCTCTTCGCACTCTCCCTTCTCTCTCAGTTAGTGGGTTGCAATGGTGGATAAATGTTGGCGACGGTGTGGGTGCAGCGATGGCATGGTTGTTCAGATTGAGCTATTTTTTTTGGTTTTAAAGTATAGGGGAAAAATCGAGCTGATTACTATACACCAGCTTTGGGTGCATTTGGCATCTATTGGCACATTTAGAAGTAGTTTTGGATAATTGGCACTTTGTTCTTTTGGTAAGGCTCTAATTTGATTTAGTGCTTTGCATTTGTGGCTTGAGAGATGTCTTGTCAAGGTGGAGACTTGTTAAGGATTTGTATTTGGTGGTCTACAAATTTCGTTTGTTAGGCTTAATGGAATTCAAGCCAGGGTGGAGATTTGTAAAATATGGCTTGAATTATGGTGCATAAAAGCACGCCACATGGGATTATATCCCATTAGTGTTGGACACACTTTTGCAAGATATCAGACCCGTTTGGTAATGTTGTTTTAATAACGTTATTTAAGTGTTGTAAAAATACGTGTGGGTGAAAAAATATTGTAAAAATACGTGTTGTGTTATTTAAACAATTCAACTTAGTTTTTCATACGAGGACATGTTAATGTACTTTTATTCATTAGTATCAAAGCCAAGTGGCTCTTTCTAGACCCTAGGATGAATGAACCGTTAAAATTCACCATTGTTAGATTTTTGACATATTAGTTTTTCGCCATTGGCGAGTTTCTGGTGATACCTCTAGTTCCAATAGACTCCCCTTGGTCCTAGGTGTTAGGGTTTGTTTCCTAAAATCCAATTTATTAGCATGTTATAAATAATTAAATTATTTAATTATATGAGACTATTTGTATATATATGAACTAATTGGATATTATCATATGTGATTTATGTGATTTATTTGTTACAGAAGATACAAATCACTTGTAAACTTAAAAATGTAATTCGTAATTGGTGATGAAATTAGGCGTTTCATTTGCAAAAACTATAACATGTTAACTAAGATGATTTGTTTTGATCATGAAAGTAGAGACTTCTAGTTGATGCGTCTTAAGTGTGTGAGACACATTTAACTAGACCGCTGTAAGATTAATTATTCAATTAACAATTGTCACCTGAATAATAAATCTCATGATTTCTATTTTCATAGATTCTTAATACTGAGAGGATTGTGAACCTAATCATGAAATGTTGCTTTGATATATCGGAAGTGAAATCTAATTTAACGGTCAAAATCTCGGTATGTTGGGTAAGCACACATAATGTTGAGAGAACACGTATTCTCAAGATAGAATCCATAATCTCTTTTTATAGAGACATGAAATCTCCCTTTGAGATAAGTTTAATGGGAACTAGTTATTCAAGGCCGACTACTTTAGTAAAGAGTTACTAAAATTTGTATATAATGAAATTATATTTCATAAAATATAGGAATAACTAAAATATTAAACCAGGTACTCAAGAAATAAAATAGTTGTTTACAAAGTAACAATTTATTATGATTTTGTTCACTATGAATATTTCATGGAGGGGTCAAATGATATTATATTAGATTCTTGAGATATAATTTATTAATAAAGCCTAGAGTGCAACTATTTTTCCATTGTAGAACTTGTTGTATAGTTAATGGTAATTTTGGGCCTATCAAGAGTTTATGGAAGCCCGAAACCAATTGGAGCTAGATCCTTATTTGCCCATTTTGATCACATCTCAAGCCACACACTAAAACCCAATTGTGCTGCCTCAAAAGGCTAACCCAATTATATAATCAATTGTTTATTTAATAAGAATTATTAAATAAAGTAACTTCCTTGGCAATTAAAGCATACTTATGATTAAAAGAAGAAAAAACAATTTTCTTTGTAACATCTTTAGAATACACTTTTCCAAAATGAAAATCAATGTACATAAGAACTAATTGAGAAATCACACATCTTGGGCACCATGTGGAATTGGCATGTAGATTGAAGGTCTTCTCAAGATACAAGCTACTTCTTGTTTTTAATTTTCACTACATCAATGTACGCTTTCTATTCTTTGTTCTAAAATTAAAAGTTGTATATTATCTCTCATGAATGAAGTAGATCCTATGTTACTTCCACTGTGTATGAGATGCAAAACTATGTTTTCCAACACTAGGAGACCATAGGCAAAAATGGAAAGTCTTTTGGATGAGTACCGGAGAGAGATGAATTTTTGAAGTTTGTGTTTGAATGTTGCCAGTAGGCATTTTCAAGTTTAAATGTCTCTATGAAATATTAATATTTTTGTTGATTCTTGATCCTAACATGTAGTAAAATCAAATTTCTTTCACATGGCCAAAAAATCAGCTTAATCGAAGGTCGAATGAGTGAGATATGAAGGTGCAAATATGGATCGATGGATTGGTTTTCTAGAAAAAACCTAGGTTGAAAGGTTAGGGATGAACCAAAGGTGGGTCACGCCCACTTGAAGCCGCCGGAGATTGATGTCTGATTGACCTCATGTTTTGACCATTACGATGATATTGTGTATTACTTTTTGGGAATTTTTTGAAAAATAATTTTTTTTTAATCGAAAAATGCCTATGAAAATACTACGTATATACTCACACAAGTAAGGGCGTATGAAAATTCCGACGGACCTCCAATTTTTTCTACACTCCTCTGGGAGTGAGACTGTGACAATGACCTCATACAAAAGAAAAATTAGGTCAAATAAGTAGAAATTAAGGAAAATCAATGAAAAATTAGGTAAAATAAGAAAAATATGTAGAATTAAGGAATGCTATTGCTACATATAAACCTGCTTAGAGAAGGTAAAACTTTATAAAGAAAATCTGTAAAATATAAGAAAAATATGAGTCTGTATTCTCATGCTCATACGCACAAAGAAGGCATGATTAAAGTTTTTTCCAGATTTTTGGGTGGTATTTTGTAATTTTCTATGATTTAATTTTTAGTGAAAAAAAAAATGAATAAAATTATAGAAGATTTCTAAAAGTTGGAAAATTGTGTAATGATTAGACCACACCATTCTATATGTATACACGGAGAGCGTCCTCTTGTGAATTTTTCCGAAATTTTGGGTACATGATGAATTTAGTATTTACCATGATTTTCTTTGTACCTGTAACCTGTTATATGGTAGTAGAAAATTATGGAAACCACATTAATCTCTCTTGAGATACATAAAATACTAAGTTCACTTTTTTTCCACGTATTTGGACGTGTTCTATTTTTTTTTTTTTTGGGGTGAATTTAGAGCCATAAAATTGATAATTGGAATATATGATAATTGAATTTAATGCGGTAAATTGTAAAAATAACATGCCACCATTATGAATTGTATATTTCACATGCAATAACAAGAGTGAAATGAAGTAACTTATGGTGTGTTGATGTATGAGATTAATTCACATATTATTTTGGAATTAATCAACTTGGTGATGTATGATCATGCACCTTATCGCATGATTGTGTGATTATGTTGTCGTGCATGTATAGTTTGGAATAAATGACGATGATAAGGTATATCACATGCTCAAATAAGAACCAAGTAAAATGGGTGATGCATTATATTGTAATGTGCACTTTGCTTTTGATCAAATAAGCTTTGAAATGCATGTGTTAATGGGATGCGCTCCTACTCAAATAATGCTAGTTTTTTTAATTTTGTTTGATGCAGCAAAATTTTGGTGTGTGCCAAGCAGTTAAGAGATGGAAATAAATGCTAAGTAGTACACGAGATGTGAATAGATGCAGTCGTATCTTGAATTAAGATCACAATAGATCTTAATGGTTTGAGAAATTGATAGTTTGTGGACTATTATAAAGGTACAAATTCAATTTCTCCTCCATGAGAATAGAATTCCATGCTGGTACACTTTAAGATGAGATATTGTGCGAATTGGATGTGATGACAATATTGCATTTTCCCTCTATAACATAGTTCAATGCCATTAATGAAACCAAATAGACACAGAAATATTAGGAAGTTGAAAAATGTCCACATACAGAAATATATTTGGGAGAAAGCCGTATCAAAAGGCAGATAGAGACATTGGAGGTGAGATTTTACTATAGCAGAGACACAGGCATTACAGTCCAAATCACTAGTGGTTAAGAGGATAGGCAGGAGCAGGTTGGGGATAACCTGCAGGAGGGTAACCATGAGCTTGAGGGGGTGGGGGATAGCCGTAAGGCTGCCCATATGCTGGTTGGGATGGATATCCAACCGGTGGAGGAGTCGGCTGATTGAAACGTGACATCTGCTGGAATGGTGGTACTGCCATCATTGGTTGTGGCCCAAAGTTGCCATCTCTTTTATCCATTTCAATCTTGTGCTGAGTCTGCATTAGAAACAAATTAAGTAAACATGTCACAAAACTTTGAACTCCAAAACCCACAATTTAAAAAATAAAAAATTCTATCTAATACACACACAGAAAAGGAACCAGATAACTGCCAAGAGCTTTTTAGCTCAATGGCATAACCTCTTCTCCTTTATGAGGAGAATCAAGGTTTAAATCCCCCCTCCAAAATTTTTGTAACTATCACAGGACAGGATCAATAAAGGAACCAGATAACTAAGAACCAACCATCTCTGGGTCCCAATCTGAGTAACATTGGTTTTTACTATTACTCTGGGACATGATTTGATGTTCACTAGCTTACAGCCAAGGCTTTTCCACCACTACAACCCAAGACGTGTAATAAGGGAATGGATAATCTATAGCAGGTCCGACAACATTCTTAATTGTGCCATCCATCAGCTAAAAATTATATGATGCTCATGTGACATATGGTTTTCAAATGCACTTTGTTTAATTTATTGCATACCTGCATACATGCACAAACCCTGCAGAAACAAATCAAATAAAAGTATCAGTACAGGATTTCATCATTTCATGTCTCTTGGCCAATTGATTTCAAAAGGGTGCATTATATAAGGCCTTACGTGCAATAAGTCAAATCAGCCAAAATGTTCAAGACCTGCGAAGCTTCTCGAAGTTCATCACTTCCAACTATACAAGCTACTAAGGAAAATATGCATGCAAGTTGTTGGAGGCAGAACATAAATCCCTGCAAAGAAGGCAATGTGTCAAGTGAAAAACATGTGTAGATGATAAAGAAGCAGAGTGAGTACGCACAGAATCATAGATATTCATGGGAAAAGAGAGAGGAAGTACAATAATGCAGTTATCACATTGGGTTGTCTGTATATTAAACTCATCTTGCAACAGAAAGCGTGTTGAGGCTACTGAATTTCCAAAGCAAAGGAAAACCTGAACAAAGTGAAGAAAACACACATGCAAATTAATGATTATAGAGTGCATAAGGGAGACCATATACCTAACCATCTCCCTGTTTTTTTTAATTATTACTACACACTCAGTGAATTTTGGCTCAAATTACAACTCTTCTTGGATAAGTGTAATTTGAGCCAAAACTCGTTGGCTTTTTTTCTTTTTAATTTTAATTATGATTAGTTGATTACCACAAACACATAAATGGAAGAACTAAATAACTGAAATACCTCAGTGCAAAGACAAAATTCAGGGCACCGACTTTCTCCACACCGACCACTGCATGGCATATAGCCAGCACAGCATGTGTATCTATGACATAGAAGAAAAAGGAATTATGGCAAGTTCACTTTGATTCTTGTTAAATGAAAAATCCAAGGAAGAACTGCCACTAATTACCTTGACATATCATTATAAAGAGCTCGTTTGCGTAGCAAGTAAGAAGCACAAGGAGCACTATCATATAAAAAAGGAAAATTATATAGGCCACACCCAAAATAGAAGATAATCTCTTAATAATTCTCAATAAAGTGTAAAAAAATAAACAAGAGAGAAGCAATTGCATTTTTTCCATGGCAGTGAGCATTACATAAAATTAAATAGCCAATAACAAGGACAGATCATCTTTAGCTGAAACTCTCTTTATTAAACGCTTCATTGAGACTAATCTCTAGGTAACTCAATAGATATGTGATAAGCATTTTCCCTCAAAAAAAGTTTATTTGGTATTTTAACTCACTGCTCTATAAACTGTATCTTCCTTATTATCCATGTTAATGGAGCACTACATTAGACTAATAATAATAATAATAAAAGCTACTTATACAGAAGAGTTCAATAATAATCAATCTAACTTCCAATTTAAACAATCAATATAATTGAACAATTATGAATACCATAACATAGTTTGAATATATATATATATACACACACACTTAGTTTGGTTTAACGTATAGTTCTTTGTCCTGCTTTTTTTAGAGGTAGAAGAGGAGGGCCTCTTTCCAAAGTTTGTATCCAAACAAAAGGTTTAATAAAAGAAAAACAGAAAGAGTAATCACAGAGAATCCCTTCATCTGCACAAGTCAACCACAAAATCACCTCTCTATATATACACACACCATAATAATGACCGGTAAAACATAGACAAAGCAAAAAATGCATCAAGATAAGAACACTTACCACCATACTGCAAAGCAACAATCTGCATATCAAACAATACATAAGCAACTTGATCAGTAATCAAATGTAACTTAAGAAATGAAAAATTATCAAAAAATGGACTGCCTATTTGATCTCTGAGGGGAAAGGGAAAATTAAATTCCACATCTAATTACCATCTTTTTCAAGCTACACCAATAGATTGAAATTGGATTAGTTGAGTAGAAACTCTAACATTCAAAAAATCAAGTTTCCAATGTTTTCTTTCCCAGCAACAGGAACGATATTACGACAAAACAGAGAAAATCAGTTACCCATTCTGCCACTCACATAACCGATCAACAACCAAGCAATTTTAATAGACACATCATAGTTATTTTTTAAGACTCAATACATCCTTTCTTTCTTTCTTTTAAATACATCTCAGGCCTCAGCAATAAAATATTATATCAGCTTGATCTCTCCATTTTGACTTTAAAAACAAAACCTCATGCACAACTGTGAATCTGATCTCAACCGATCCCCAAGTAAAAAAAAAAAAAAAAGAGTTCTGCTACAAGAGTCCAAAATTTCACATAAAATCTCACTCTTACATTGAGTTGTGCCTATAAAATTATTGGGGAAAAAAAATGGACCCAGTCAAATAGCATAATGAAATTCAGTATTCTCTTCTTCTTCTTTTTTTCTTCTTTTTTTTTTTTTTTTTTTAATTTTTCAGTAATTAAACAGAGTCCTAATTTCAAAAGACAAAAGGAAAAAACAGAAATCATGAACAATTAATATAAAATATTTTCTTCAATGGTGGTCACGAGATCATCTTTTTTCTTCTATTTTAAGGTAAAAACAGAAGACTGAGTCCTAAGACGCAAATGTTGAATTTTGTTTTCTTTTCTTGCGTTTTCTCAGCAACCAATCCTAGAATTTTCAACAAATCAAAAACAATAAAGACAAAAGACAAAAAATTAAAGCAATCAAAAATCTTGACTAAACGAATCAAAAACAGCATCAACCATTGTATGATTTTCTTAGTACCCAAACAGAGTTCAAATATGAAAGAAATGAAAACTAATATCACTAGAACGAAGCCAAATACGTTAAGAGAACATTTGGAGCTCAAATATCCAATTCTCTTTCTCTTTTCCAGCATTTTCTCCCCAACCAAACAGAATATTACTCAAAATTAATTTATATAAAAAAAAAATAAATAAATCCTATCTTTTTCTCAGTAACAAACAGAGTCCAAATATTAAAGAAATACGTTAAGAGAACTTTTGAAACTCAAAATCCAATTATCTTCTCTTTTCCGGCATTTTCTCCCCAACCAAACAGAACATTACTCACAAATAAAAAAACAATTTATAAAAATAAAAAAATAAAATAGAAGAAGAAGAAGAAGAAGAATAAAACATAGTTTTTAATAATAAAAAATCTGGACTAAACAAATGAAAATTAACCATCCTGTGATTTTCTCGGTAACCAAACAGAGTCCAAATATTAAAGAAATTTAAGAGAACATTTGAATCTTAAATATAGAATTCTCTTTCTCTTTTCTAGCATTTTCTCCCCAACCAAACAGAATATTACTCACAAATAAAAAAGAAGAAGAAGAATTAAACGTAGTTTTTAATAATAAAAAATCTGGACTAAACGAATGAAAATTAAACAATCCTATGATTTTCTCGGTAACCAAACAGAGTCGAAATATTAAAGAAATACGTTAAGAGAACATTTGAAACTCAAAATCCAATTCTCTTAATCTTTTCCAGGATTTTCTCCACAACCAAACAGAATATTACTCACAAATCAAACACAATTTAAAAAAAAAATCAAACATAGTTTTTATTAATAAAAAAAATTGGACTAAACGACTGAAAAACAGCATTATGATTTTCTCAGTAACCAAACAGAGTCCAAATATGAAAGAAATGATAATTATCCATGAGGAAAACAAAAACTCGAACGAACGCAAACAGTCGAATTTTAGCATTTTTGTCAACAACCAAACAGAACAACAAGAATTACGCAAAAATCAAAATTTAAGGTGAGAGAGCAAATTGTGTTCATACAAGGAGTATCGGCTCGGATGGTGGAGAGGAGGTCGGTGTGCCAGAGATTCCGGTAACTCTGACGGACCTGCATTTTCTCTACGTTCTTGTCCATGGTCACCAATCACGATTGTAGAGATTCAAAGCGTTTTGGGAATTTTTCTTTTTGAAGATGAAGAAGAAAAATACGCTATTGATTTGTATTGCTACGAAACGCGGAGTCCGTGTCCGGTAAGGGGGTCAATGTTATGTTGCCGAATAGAGATAAAGTGAGAGCTAAGAAAACTCCGAAACTGGTAACCAATATAAAAACAGATGTTATATTTCCGCAATATTTTTACTACCAATATTAAGAGGCAGGATGTTATTAGTTGTTATTATTAGAGCAAAAAAGTAATTTTAGTGTTAGGTTCAAATTTTTTTTTTTTGAAACAGTATTATGTTCAAATTTGAACTTATAATAATTAATCATCTGTGATTTGTTGTAAAAATATTATAAATGTAACATCTCTCAAATTTGTTTTTTTTTTTTTTTTTTTATAACCAATATAAAAATAGTATTATTTCATTTCCATTTAATATAGTATATTAAATGGAATAATATAGTGGACACTAAAGAATTTGTATGGGCTAAAAATCTGATGGGCCTAAAAAAGTATTGGGCTAGACCAATATTCATGACAATTAATTTGTAGAGATGGGTTCTTGAACTAATAGTTGAACTTGAAAATCTAAATTTTCCCTAAAGATTGACTATAAACAAAATATGGGATAAAAACTGAGAATCAGACAAGTTTTATTATAACTCCTCTTCCTCAGAAATGCTGAGGAGTTTTTACACTTAGTGAAATACAAAATCAGACTTCTCTTTTAGTATTCTCTTCTCTCTCTCTTTCTCTCTCTCTCTCTTACTATTTTCTTCCTTCTTTTTTTGATCCCTATACATTAAGGATCTTTTCCTTTTTATAATCTCATTGCTTCAATTATGGCCTTCCATTTGGATGGTGGATGGCCCTTCACTAAGATACTTGTCTCATCCTTTTCTTCACCCTTTTGAGGCTGTGCTAGGTAGACAATAGGTTGTGTGGCACTGTTTAGATGCCATTTGGTCATTAATGCAGCATGCCTAGTTAGTGTAGTGCATTTAATGCGGAGGTGCAGGTAGCTTCGTCAATTGCTTTCCCCCAATTCTTATCCACATTGGTTACTATTATCTTCCTCAAGCTAGTACCCTCAATTTGGTTGATGGAAACTCTCAACTTCCTCGGACCATCTTTCTTTGAGCGCCTTCCTTGGACTAATCACTTCTTCAGTTGGCTTTTCCTTTCGGTCTACCTGGGCCCATTTGAGTTAAGTGAGTTTATGAGTGGGCCATCACATTCTTCGACTCAAGCCTAATGGGAACAAACTTTATGGCCTCCCACAGAATCATATTCCAATTAATTTATATATATATACACATATTTTAATTAGAATTTTATTTATTTATTAGTTGCTGATAAAAAAAAAAACATAACTTCTATTTAGGGTTTGTTTGGGACTTGCTTATTTTGTTGAAACTGAAAAACTTTTTACTGAAAGTTCTGTAAATAAGGGTAAAAGTTAACTAAAATAGTATAGTGGAAACCATGAATAGTACTAAAAAGTGCGGTGGGACTCATGAATAGTACCAAAAATAAGTTGAATAGTAAAATAAGTTGTCAAAATTAATCATGCCAAATGGACACTTAGTTGAAATTAATGAGTAACTGTTAGGTGCTCTAGGAACACAATGACATAGTGCTCCTTACTATTATATTCACTGTCGCCAACAATTTCATTGGTAATCGGGTCAATTGGTTTTTTCTCATTGAAACTAGATCAAGCTAGTCAGTTTAACCCAATTTGTCAAATCCATCAACAACCCTAGGTAGAAACTTTCTTTTTTTAGATAGTTGCAATATGATACTAATTCTACAACTCGGATCCTTTCTTCCCTAGACCCTTAAACACTTTGTGCATGGTGAAATACCAATTGAGCTGTAAGGCTCTTAGTAACCCTAGGTAGAAATTAGAAAGGAAAAATGAGCTTTATTTAATTGTTTAAACCTATTTTTAGGAAAAACAAATGTCTTAATTTGTTTGATATCATTGCAATGCTTCATCTACGGAAAATGCTAAAGATCCAAACTTTTTTATAAAGAATTTTACAAACTGTTGATGTGATGAGTAATTGTTGGGGAAAAAAAAAAGTGATGTTATTGGTAGGCCCAGTTGAGAACCAGCAAGAAGTTGGCCACAACAACAATTTGTAAAAATGTTATAAAATAGTTTATGGTTGTATGTAGCATTACTCTTCATCTATCGTCAATACTTTTGCAAAAACAAAAATCTTGGAACTCACGTGGTTATTTAAAATTTTCATAACAAATTGATCATTTTTGTGATGTGAAATGCTAAATTAGATCTCAAAATTTTAAATTAATTTAGATCAAATTTAGGCCTAAAAATGGGGGGTTCGAATTTAAGTGATAGCTCAATAATAATATTTTTTATAGTATTTCCTGAAATTCATTTTTTCCTCCTCTCTCTATTATCTATTTTGAAGAAGAAAAATAAATTAAAAATTGGAGAGCTGAAAAAATGTAAATAGTAAGTGTTATTAAACCCGGTCTGGCCTTGTCAGTCGAACCAGTAACCTGGTGACCCAACACATAAACCAATCCAAGTCATCAATTGGATCGGATGTGCACAAGACTCGGTCAAAACCGCTAAAACCTAATGTGTTTTAAGCAAACCATGTGACCGAGCTGGGTTTTAATGACCCGACTAGGTTTGTGAATTGTGCAAAATTACATTAATAGGTCCATCCTATTGACTTTTTTATTGTTTAATGTGTGATAATATAATAATTTAAATAAGGAAAAACCTAAAGAAATATAAAAAATGCACCGTTCTATCACTTCTCTGCCAATACACACTACTCTACCCATCACTTTTCATAGTTTCAGTTCCCTAAACTTGCAACTGTGCATCAATTTTTTGCAATGAACAAATTACTTTTTAGTTTCACTTAGCTAATTAACACATAGGTATGAGTATATCAGTATATGTTATATATTTTATTGTTTAAACCTTATTTTCTTTTCTTTTGTTTATAATTTTTTGTGTTTCATTTGTTTATTGCTTTAAGTTTTTAACATTTTTTTTCCTCTTCCTTTATTTACATAGTTTGATATTTTTTTTTTTAATATGTAGAATTTAAAGACCTGTAATAAAATTTTATTTAGCAAAAACTTTGTTGCAATCTTATAACATTGGTTTATTTTGCTTGTGAATTTTATAGAATTTTTAATGCTATTACTTGTGAAACCTTGATTTTGAATTATAATAGCAAGTTTAATTTAGACATATGCTTTTTTTTTTTTAACATATTTTTAAAATATTTTTGTTTGACCCTGTTGTTCAACCGTTGACTCACTGATTAAACCAATGACCCAATGACCTAATTCATAAACCGAGTCAATCTATGCTTCGGTTTTAATAACTATCACCGACAGTTTGCAAGAGGTAAAATAGTAATAGATTAATATCTGTTGGATGTGACGTGTAGCTGCGAATTAGAATTGAATAGAATCGTTAATCTTTATTTTTATAACGGCTATATATCTAAACGACCCATTAGTATTCTTTCCTAGGAACTCCATCTATGATTGCAGTGGGACCAGCACCAGCGCAAGCAAAGGGTAATCCATGTAATGTAATCAAAACTACCAAAATTACCATTTTTATGTTGAGACGGTGTCACTGTCTTTTTGTCAATATAATATAGCCGACCTCTTGCATTTGCAATCTCAACCCTCTGCACTCCACTCTTTTAGATCTAATGTAATGTGATTTTCAAGTTCATTCTATATATAGTTGGAAGAGTATAAATTTTAACTTAAACGTTTCTGTTGAAATTAAATTACTAATAAATGTCAATTAATCAACTTTGAAATTCTTGACATATGGTTTATCATATATGTAACTACGAAGATCTCTATATTTATATAATATTTAATAATTTCGTGTTTTTTTTTTTTTTTGAGAAGAAATAATTTCGTTTTAGAAATGAAATTAAAAAAAAAAATTATATAATCTCGTTATTTAACATGTCAGTAGGATTATATTTTAAAGTCATTTGCTAACATCGCACATTAATTGATTCATGTGTATGCAAATGTTCCACACACTACAAGCTAGATGCTGAATGCACAACTTGATTTTTATAATGGGCAAAAAATTAAATGCAAGACGTAAGAGAAGGGACTCTTATGAAAATGAGTTTTGAGACTTAATGATATTACATTTTTTTTTTTATTTTAGGTCTGTTGTCTGACAGACCTAAAAAAATGCAAGGAAAAAAAAACAATCTATATTTCATGCTTACCCAACTATTGTAAGTGTATTCATCCAAAAAAAAAAACTGTTTTCATTGTAAATGTACTTATCCCATTACACCTAGTACTTAAGGGGAGGGAGGGATTCTAGTAGTAAGAAGTAGATTTCTGACCACAATTTTAAATGTTCTTAATTTTTGTGGTAAAATAAAATAACTCAAAGGTAAAAGAGGAATTTCATCAATAAACATAGGGTAAATTAGGAACATTATCGTTTAAATAAGGATCGGTTAGTCCATAAAAATATGATAACTCAAAGGCAAAAAAAGGATTTTATCACATTCTTAATTACCACAACTTAAGAGAAAAATAGGAATTTTATTGATAAGCAAGGGTAAATTAGGCTTAATCAGATTGGTTAGTTCACAAAAATATATTATCTCAAAGACAAAATAAGGATTTTGTTACGTCTACATGCTTATCACAAATTTTAGGAGGACTTTTGGAGTTCCTTGTCATTTTCTTATACCTTGTATGTCGTACTCAGTATACAAAATTTTCACTTTTGTAGAGTTTGTAAGAACTGATTGATAGGCAATCTTACCCCAATTTTTTTTTTCTTTTTTTCTTTTGGATAGGCTGATTCTCGAACTCAAACTTGCAACCTGTGTGAGGTTAGTATAGTTTAAAAAAAAAAACAAAAACAAAAATCTAGGAGTTTTGGCTCTAATTATATATTTTTTTGTTATCGATACTTTAGTTTACCAACAAGTAGGAATAAGCATGGGTTGAATTAGGTCGAGTTTAAGATATTTATCAACTCAACTCGATATTCTTGAATTGAGAAATCCCTAACCCAATCTAACTCAAACCATGGCAACTCACCTTGGTTTCACTTAAGCGAAGATAATGTTTTTTAGTTTTTCAACAATAGTTCATTACAAACTTTTATGCTAATGACAAATACAATAATTCAACTATATGTAAGCTTCTTGTTTACCATAAGCTATTCCTTTTTTGAATATTGGATTTGGCCTTTTTAGTGCATATTGATATTACAATCATAGTTAGAGCATTAGTATTGATAGTGCTAAAAAGCTAAATTGTTATTTTTAGCACCACAAACAACAAAATACATGCTACATCAATGGTGCCATAGTTAAAAATTTTAACAACATTGCTATAGTAAACTGCCATCTTTGGCAGTCTACTGTAGGTCTGTAGCAATAAAGGGAAAAAAATATTTGTTTATTCTTTATCTCTCTCTTCTCTCATTAAAAAATCATTTTCTTTCTTTCTCTCTCTGGTCTTCTCTCCTTCTTTTTTCCTTCTCTCTTTTTCTCTTTAGCGCATCCCCTATCTTGCTCTTGACTAAACCAAGCACTTCTTCTCTTCGTGGTGTCACCTAGGTTAGTTGAGATCGTCGATGTGGGTTTGAAGTGGTGGGCCGGTGCGGGTTCGGGGTGGTGGGCCAGTGTGGATCGAGTTTGTCTAGGTTTGTGTGGTTGGGTGGTTTGAATTGGTGGTTTTAGTGGTGGTGTGGGTTTGTGTGGTTCGATTGTGTTGATTGTGTAGTGTGGGTTTTGGCTCTAGCAATGGTTGGATCATTGGTTGGCTTATGGTGGTGGGTCACGCTGTGGGTTGCTGTGGATGTGGTGGATCGTTGATCAAGCTATGTTTGTTTGATTATTGTTTGATTTTGTTAGGGATTGGAGATTTGGGTTTGGGCTTGAAAGGTGGGATTTTGTGGTGGTGTGTGGTTTGATTTTGGCTTGTGGTCACGGTAGTGGTGGTGGTGGTGGTGGCTGTTGTGGGTTGTGGTTTATGGTTTGTGGGTGTGGGTGGAAGTGGTGTGGATTTGTTGTTTGTTCACAAATAGGGAGAGGCAGAGAGAGAAAGAGAGAGAGGAAGAATAAATAAATAATATTTAAATGAAGTGGTAAAAAAATAGTATCATTGATGCTGGGTGCATTGTTAAATATGGTATTAAAATAGATAATGTAAATTTTTGAGTTGTTAAAAGCTAAAAAATATGATTCCACCAATGTAAATGCTCATGGCATAGTCGGTGACTTTTGAAGCCTTATTGCATGCCTGAAATGCAGTGCTCAATTTGTACTTATGTACTCTCAAATCTCAATATAAACGCAATGCATCTAACATATGTGCATGCTCTATCTACTTTTCTTTAAGGCATTGATTGATAACTATTATATATATACTTTTATTTCTTTTCTTCCTTTCTTTTTGGCTATTAAGTACTATTTTTGTTCCATTTATCTACTGGCTTTTATCACTGTTGATGGTCATTTTGGAAGTCAAAAAAAAAAGAAAGAGCCTAACAACAAGGGCAAAAAGGAGTTGGTAAATAGATAGAAAAAAACCATTAAGCCCAAGCGGCAGGAATAATGGATCACAGGTCCATGAAATAAACAAATGGGTCTTGAGGAAGCAAATGGGCTCAAAGGAACCAGGAAAGAGAGAAGTAGCAAACCCATGGGCAGTATATGATGTAGAAAAGTGAGAATGGGCCACAGCAGGCCCGAAGTAATGCAAGCAAAGAAAGTAAGGGGTTGATGGCAAGCCCATGAGCCCCAAGGATAAGGATAAGGTAATTGGGCCAGGGAAGCCCAATGAAGTTAGTAAAAGCCCATGGGGAATACAGAGTTAGGAAAAGGGCCAAGGAAGCCCAAGCAAAGCAAGTGGGCCAAGGATGCCCAAGAGAAAACAAATGGGACACAGGAGCCCGCAAGTAACGTAATAAAAAACTAATGGCCATACTGAGCCACTAGGGGAAGAATAAACGGCAGGCCCAAGGAGGCCTAGCAGGATTGGGTCAAATAAACGTCACAGTAAGAATGACAGAGTAATATGGTAGGAAATGATAGCAGTCAAGGAGTAGAAGGCAAAGCCCAACATCAAATAAAGCTCAGCCCCTAAGGGGAGCAGGAAATCAGGAAACAGCTCACATAAGAGGTCAAGGATGGACGACAGACTGTATAGGCAATCCTCTAGACCACAGTGAACGCATGAGCAACAGGAAGATTTTGGACACACATGGAAGGAAGGCAGCGCAAGGCCCAGACATCACTAGCCTGTACTCAGCCAATACGGGACACGGTGAGGTCATGGGTCAGAGGTAAGAGGGCATGGTTTGACGGTGGGGAGAGGGGAAAAACCTATTCTGAGGTTCCTGCTCAGACTCTTTTGGGGGAAGTGTCCAGTTGGGATGACATACCACCCAAAAGAAGTAAGGAGAAATTAGAACCACTAGGTGCATGCCATGAGGGATAGGGAGAGAGAGCACCCACATCGTAGCAGGAAAGGGTGCCATGGCAAACAAACAAACAAAAGAGTCTTCTTTGTCTGGTGATGGGGAGTGGCACACAGACGGACTAGTGGTGATCGGCAAGTACACCCAAACCAGACAAATGTGTTTAAGGGCTAAAATAGTAAAATCTAGTCACGGCAGGTACTATAAAAGGAGGCCCTTGCCGTGCACAGGGGAGGGGATCACAATCACAGTAATAGGAACTTCAAAAGGAAAGACCACGAAATAGAATATAAGTATTGAGGAAAGAAAGGAAAAAGAAAGATAAGAGGAAAAATATAAAAGCAAGAAAAGAAAAACAGAGAGTTAGATCGGCAGGCATGCACCAATAGGTTGATTCCCTCTCTCCCTTTCAAAGTCTTGCTCTCTGCCAAAAGCAAAAGGGTTCCTTTGGGCACCAACCATTCAAGTCCGTTTCCCTCAAAGTGATTAATTTCCACGGCAAGATTTCCCCGGGAGATTATTCGCGTTGAGAAGAAACGTTCTTCCCTCTCTGGTTTCGGTCCTGCGGATCAGATTTGATCTGATTTCTTTCTTTTTTTGATTAACCTATCTACTACTCACTTATTCCCCTTGCTTTTTTTTTTATTTTATAAAAGTGATTGTTGTTATTGTGATTATCTTTCTTAATTAGGGATTATTTATTCACTTTAATTAAGAAGCCGAAGTACTTTCCTTTGTTTTATTATTATCATGTTTGCCTGCCTCGTCATCTAAAATAACTCTGCCTGTCGTAAGCATGCTCTTGGCAAACGAGGCATAGTTTGTACACAAGCTAGACCAAATTGAGTTGCAGTTGGACCGGTTTCAACTCCCTTACTTAGAATATTTGGGTCCAGTACCGCAGGAGGCAGCCCAGCCCAATATAACAAAAAGGCCCACTACAATCACATTTTGGTGCATGCAAAAATTGAACCTCAGGTCTCTTATTCAACCAAAATGTGATAAAAGCTAGTAGGTAAATGGAACGAAAATAGTACTTAATAGCCAAAAAGAAAGGAAGAAAAGAAATAAAAGTATATACATATATATATATATATATATATATAACTTTTTACAATTTAAATGTTAGGATTAGTGCCTTAAAATCCTATTGTATGATGCTATATATGTTATTATGTATGGCATTATGTATGACTTAATGTTGTGATTAATAAAGTTTCTTTATTTTTATCTAAAATGATGATAACATGAATATTTGGACATTATTATATAGTTCATAAGATGCATAGTATGTGATTTATGTGAAAAGTTATAGAAGATATAAATTACAAGTTCTTTGTAAACTCAGAATTTTAGTTCGTAGTCGGTGATGAAATTGGGCATTTCATCTGCGAAGACTATAACATATTAACTAAGATGATTTGTCTTGATCATGGAAGTGAAGACTTCTAGTTGATGTGTTGATATGTTTTAAGAGTTAAGACATATTGAACTGGACCGCTGTGAGATTTATTATTCTTCTAACGACTATCAAATGAATAATAAATCTCACAACTTCTTTTTACATGAACTCTTAATCCTGAGAGAATAATGGACCTGATCATGTGTTGATATGTTTTAAAAGTTAAGACATATTGAACTGGACCGCTGTGAGATTTATTATTCTTCTAACGACTATCAAATGAATAATAAATCTCACAACTTCTTTTTACATGAACTCTTAATCCTGAGAGAATAATGGACCTGATCATGTGTTGATATGTTTTAAGAGTTAAGACATATTGAACTGGACCGCTGTGAGATTTATTATTCTTCTAACGACTATCAAATGAATAATAAATCTCACAACTTCTTTTTACATGAACTCTTAATCCTGAGAGAATAATAGACCTGATCATGAAATGTAGGTTACTTTGATATATTAAGAGTGAGATCTAAAGTAACGGTCAAAACCTCAGTATGTTGGGCAACCACATTTAGTATTGATGGAACATATATTCTCAAAATGGAATTCATAATCTCTTAATGGAGATACAAAATATTCTCTTGAGATAAGTTCAATGAGTTTGTTATTCAGAATATTAGGCCTAACTACTTTAGTAAATAGTTACTAAAATATATATTTATGAAATTGGATTTCATAAATATATGATGAATAACTTAAAGGATTAAACTGGGTACTTAAGGATTAAGACGTAATAATTTACAAAGTGGCAGTCTATATTCATGACTTTGTATTACTACGAATATTTTATGAAGGGGTTGCATGTACAATAAAGTCTTGGGATATAATTTATTATTAAGGCCTAGAGTGCAATTATATTTATATAGTGGTATTAAATATAATTAATAGTAACTTTGGACTTGTCAAGAGTTGACAGAAAGACCCAAAGCCCATTGGAGCTAATGTCTTATTTGTTCCATTTTGGTCCCACTCCAAACCACATACTAAAACCCAATTGGAAAAGCCAAAAAGGCTAGCCCAATTAAATAATCAGTTGTAAGGAGAAAAACATACAGAGTTTTTTTGTAAGAACATGAAATGGTATGTATGTGAGTGTTGAACACTTTTTCATTCTCTCTAGAACATACACATATAAATAATTGAGAGACCACACTTCTTAAGCACAAGTGGAATTGGAGTGAAGATTGAAAGTGTTCTCAAGAACTTCTGATCTTTGGTTTTGAAATTCACCATACTAAGGTACACTCTCTTATTTTTGAATTCTGAAATTTACATAGTACACGTTATCAATTGCGAATAAAGTAGATCCATTAATTTTTCCATTGCGTATGTTTTGTATGCAATACAAACATGTTTTTTTCCATCATTAAACATTCAAAAATTTGATTTAACCATCAAAAGAAGGGAGGGGAGGCGTGGGGAGGAACATTTTATTCAAATGTTGCAGCTCCAGGAATAATTTTTAGGGGGGTCATTTAAATTCATGTTGAAGAGGTTTATAAAGTCCTCTTTGTAAATAATATTTTCGTATTTTATCTTGATCATTAGGAATATTTAGGATGATAAGAAGAGATCTTGTCTTGCAACCCATGATCCGAAGGAAGAATTTTCAAGTTAACACAAGTTTTTTTTACGTAGGAAATGAATCTTACGAAACTCGTGATTTTCTTATCATAATTTATCTATAGTACTAGAAAGAGAATAAATGATAAATTATAAGTTCATTGGAAATATTGTTTCTTCTTAATATAATGAAGACATTAATTATAGTTGTTAAGATAAAATCATGGAAATCATCTATTGCCCCTTACTATAATAAATTTATTAATTATTGTTGTAAAGTGTACTTTAATTATTATTACTTAGAATACTTTAATTTATCATTTATTAGTTTTTTTCTTTACTCTTTTCAATTATTTTATTTAAAAATTCATCTCAATTTTGACAATATACTGGTCTTTGTAATTCATTAAGAATTTTTTTTTTCGTGCCTTTTGCATTCTATTAAGAATTCAAGATAACAATACAATCATTTTTAAAAAAAAATTGTCTTCACTCCCTATGCTTCATTTCCACTAACTCACATTTAATTCTCTTTTAGGCTGCGTTTGTTTTGAGTGAAAACCTTTTCAGGAAATTCTTTTACATCCTTGTGTGTGTTTGGTACCAAAGGAAAATATGGTCAACCTGAAATTCTTTTAAACTTTGACCGTAAAAAATCCCTTCTTACCCGTAAAACCATTTCCATTATTATTTTACCTTCAAATGTTTTACACTTCTCACACAATCCTCACACGCACTCATAGATATCACACACTTGAAGATCGCAGCCCACCCCTCCTTTATCACCGATCCACAAACACCCAAGACCCACCTCTCTGATCGCCAGCCATGCACCGACGAGTACAGGTTCAGCTCCGATCTTGATAACCGACCGCAGGCCGTGCTCCACTAGGCTCTCCAATGCACTGGCCGATTTGGCTGCCACCACCGATCGCCGATCTGGCCGCCACTGACCACCAACCCACTCCACTCCACCCCCAAACCCACCCGATCTAGCCGCCGCCGCCTCCATCCACTCCGATCCTCTCTTTCCCGATCTATCTCTCTTTCCCTCAATCTCTCACTCTTTCTTCCTCCTCTCACCGAGTTTGTGAATAAAAAATGTTTTTATTTTGATTTTTAGTTGTGCTAAGTGTATATTTTGAAAATTTCTGTTATAAAATTTGTTTGGGAGCTGAGAAAATGGCTGAGAAAATGTGAAAAATTTGTAGGAAAATAGCAATTTCAGAATGTTACCAAACACCGAAAATCGTTTTCTGGACTATTTTCCATTTTAGAACCAAACACCCGGATTTCATTTTCCTTACGGGAATTCACTTTCCCCTGCATTCATTTTACAGTCGGAATTCGATTTACATAGAACCAAACGCAGCCTAAGTGTTTACACTTTACTGCCAACTTAATTATCTTTTTCTGAGATTTAAAATCAACAAATTATTAATTTTTATTGTTAGGCATGCTTTTTTTTCCACATATTTTAAATTAAATTGGTTTGTTGTTGGGCTTCTTTTAGAAGGTTCAAATTTTTAATTTAGGTTGGTCAAAACAACAAAATTATAAAATTGTCCCAAGCCTCTAGATTCAATGATTTTTCAGAAAAAAAGAAAAAAAAAAGAGGTAAGATTTTAATAAAAATATTCTATCATTTTTTATTTATTTATTTTTCATAATTGTTGTTTTCTTTACATGCAAACTGATCATGTAAAATAAAGAATCATTAATTATTTTTCTTTTTGGATATTTTGTGTGTAAGTTCAATGCAAACTATATGGACAACTTTTGTGTCCATTTTAAAATTTAAAAAGAGGATAAATTCTCTTGATTTTTTTACACACATGTGCATGTGTGTGCGCACATGCACGCATTCGTGTTAAAAAATATAAATCTTAATTTTTTAATATTAGGCTCAAGTAGAGGTGGCTAGGGGTGTTTACCAAACCGCAAAAACTGCACCAAATCCGCCCATAAAATAGCATAACCACACCGTACCGCAAGTAATAGTGCACCGCACCACACCACACTGCATGGTGCAGTGCGATTTGTAGTTTTATAATAAGAAAACCGCACAAACCGTACCGCACCGCACCCTCTCTATATATTAATATATTTAATTATTTTTAATATTAAATATATTATTAATAGTTTAATAACCCTAGTTTTCAAAAAAAAAAAAAAAAAAGTTTGATAACCCTAGCAAGTGTTGATTAAGAAAGCTAGCCCAAAATAAAGAAAAACTAGCTTAATAGTTTAAAACTTGGACCAAAACAAAGGGAAAAATTAGTTTGGGTTGGGTAGAAAAAGCCCAAAATTTGAAATATATACCAGTTTCAAATCATTCAAACCGCATCTTATACACTGCACCGCATATGTGACCGCAAAAATAAGGTGCGGTGCAGTTATGGTTTTAGCTAAACTGCACCGCAAAGTGCGGTGCTAAAAATGACCCAAAACCGTACCGCACCGCACTGCGAACACCCCTAGAGGTGGCAATTTGTGTTCACGTGTCGGGTTCGTGTTGTGTCAACTAATAAGTATCCAATTATATGGGTCAACATTAATTCGACATGTTTATTAAACAGGTCAAGATTCCTCAACCCTAACACGACCCATTTATTAAACGGGACTGTCATGTCGACCTGTTTATCAGATTTAATCAAAACAAAAAGAGAAAAAAAATTAGTATGAACCAAATTAATATAAATTATGAAAAACCAAACATATAAATATTTTTAATATAAAATTCAGAACGAACGAGTAACTGCATCACAAATAATCATTCAAAACTAAAGCATATTTCAATATTACAAATAATCAATCATAATATGTCAAAGAAAATAAGCCACAGCAACTAATAAGTTTATATACCTAGGGTTTGAAGGGTATATTGGTAAAATGTTATTTAATTAAACGGGTCAAACGGGTTCCATATGATGGACACTAACCCAACCCGTTTATTAAACGGGTCAATCATGTCAACCTAAATATGCCACGAACCCATTAACCCTCAACCCATAACCTGCTAATTTCGTGTCATGTCGTGTCGGGTTTGTGGGTCGTGTTCAATTTTGCCACCCCTAAGCTCAAGTGTGTGGTGTAAATGTTGTGGAGGGAGAGAGGATAAAAACACTCATGGACATATTATCAGATTGGGCTCAATTATGCAGCCCAATAATATTGTGCTAAAAAAAAAGTCCAATAAGTAGAACTCAAGTCAAAGCACAAATTTAACCCCTCCAATCCCCCCCCCCCCCCCAAAAAAAATTAATTTCAATCCACATTTCTATGTATCGCCTAATACTACTGTGCGTACCCAAAATTTGGTTATTGGGCTTAACCTTTTACTTGGGCTCACAATCTATTTGTATTGTGGGTTTCAGATTTCTTACTATGGGTGATCCTATGTTTTTGATTGGGTGGGTTAGGGTTTTTTGTCTATAAAATGTCACTTTTTTATTTGGGATATAGGCTATAGACACTCCCTTGGGTGGTTTAAGCATGTGGAACACATAGCAGAATCAATATCTAATCTTGTACTTTGGAGGTTCAGGCAAAGGATGGGGGACTATAGACACACTCTATCGAGTGCTAAGAAAGTGGGTGTCATAATAACGGGAGACTTCAAGTACTCTCTCAAGTGGTTTAAGGAGGTAAGTTCCTAGAGAACTAATTTCATATTCTGATGATTTGAACTCAAGAATTTGTCCTAATTAAATCAAATGACAATAGAAATTGGCCATTAGGCCACTCACCTTTGACAATTCTATGAAAATTGAGTTATTATATCTTTTTATGGGACAAAATTGCTAAATGTCATTTTTGGGCAAACTAAGCAGCGTTTTGCCCTCTTTCTCAAACTAATTAGGGAAATGTCCCTCTTTTGAAAATCGAGTTTCTCAAAATCGAGTTATAAAAAAAAATATATATATTCTGGAGTCCTATAGCGACGTTTTTAAGGACCTATAGTGACGTTTTGTAACTCGATTTCCATTAAATCGAGTTATAGGCAATTTTTTTAATTTTTTTTACCTATAACTCAATTTCATAGAAATCGAGTTACAAAACACCACTATAGGTCCAAAAAACGTCACTATAGGCTCCTTAAAAACGCCGCTATAGGGCCTAAATCGATTTTCAGAAACTCGATTTTCAAAAGAGAGGCATTTCCCTAATTAATTTGAGAAAGAGGGCAAAATGCTGCTTAGTTTGCCCAAGAAGGGCATTTAGCAATTTTGTCCTCTTTTTATGGTCGACTACTATATTACCATAAAAGTTCTATTATTATGTTTTTGATTGGGTGATTTAGGTAATTCCGTCAAAAAAATGCCATTTATTTATTTGGAATAGGGGCTACAAACACTCCCTCGGGTGGTTTGAGCTTGTGGAACACATAGTAGAATCATTGTCTAATCTTGTGCTTTGGAGGCATAGACAAAGGATGGGGGACTACAGACACTCTGTCAAGTGCTAAGGAAGTGGGTGTCATAAGAATTGTAGACTTCAAGCACTCTCTCAAGTGGTTTAAGGAGGTAAGTTTCTAGAGAACCAATTTCATATTATGATTATTTAAACTCAAGAATTTGTCCCAATTGCATCAAATGAGAGTAAGAAATTGGCCATTAGGCCACTCACTTTCGAATGAAAATTAAGTTATATATATGGTGGACTACTACATTACCATAAGGGTTCTATTTTTATATTTTTGATTGGGTGGATTAGGGATGTCCATCTAAAAAATGTCATTTATTTATTTGGGATAGGGGGCTACAGAAACTCACTCATGTGGTTTAAGCATGTGGAACACCTACCTATAGGGAAGTCAATGTCTAATCTTATGCTTTGGAGGCCTAGACAAAGGATTGGGATTACAAACACTCCGTCAAGTGCTAAGGAAGTGGGCGTCATAAGAACGGTAGAATTCAAGCACTCTCTCAAGTGGTTTAAGGAGGTAAGTTTCTAGAGAACCAATTTCATATTTTGATTATTTAAACTCACGAATTTGTTCCAATTGCATCAAATGAGAGTAAGAAATTGGCCATTAGGCCACTCACCTTCGAATGAAAATTAAGTTATATATATGGTGGACTACTACATTACCTATTGGGTGGATTAGAGATTTCCATCTAAAAAATGTCATTTATTTATTTGGGATAGAGGGCTATAGAAACTCACTTAGGTGGTTTAAGCATTTGGAACACCTACCTATAGCGGAATCAATGTCTAATCTTATGCTTTGGAGGCCTAGACAAAGGATGGGGACTACAAACACTCCGTCAAGTGCTAAGGAAGTAAGTGTCAGAAGAATGAGAGACTTCAAGCACTCTTTAACTAGTTTGAGGTAAGTTTCTCGAGAACCAATTTCATATTTTGATGGTTTGAACTCAAGAATTTGTGCCAATTGAATCAACTGAGAGTAAGACATTGACCATTAGGCCACTCACCTTCAACAATTTGATGACCCTACTTGAGTGGTAAAGGACCTAATGCTTGACTGAGACATAATATGGGATAGGGGCTACAAAAAATCCCTTGGGTGGTTTAAGCCTGTGGAACACCTACCTAAAGCAGAATCAATGTCTAATCTTGTGCTTTGGATGCCTAGACAAAGGATGGAGGAGTACAGACCCTTCATCAAGTGCTAAGAAGTAGGTGTCATAAGAACAGGAGATTTCAAACAATCTCTAGAGTGATTTAAGGAGGTAAGTTCCTAGAGAACCAATTTCAATTTCATATTCTAATTATTTGAACTCAAGAATTTATTCCAATTTAATCAAAAGATAATAAGAAATTGTCCATTAGGCCACTCATCTTCGTCAATTCTATGAAAATTGAGTTATTGTATCTTTTTATGGTGGACTACTACATCACCATAAGAGTTCTATGTATATGTTTTTGATTGGGTGGGTTAGGGATTTTTGTTTTAAAAATGTCATTTATTTATTTGGGATATAGGCTACATTCTCTCCCTTGGGTGGTTTGAGCATGTGGAACACATAGCAGATCCAATGTCTAATCTTGTGCTTTGGAGGCCTAAACAAAGGATGGGGGACTACAAACACTCTGTTAAGTGCTAAGAAGTGGGTGTCATAAGAATGGGAGACTTCAAGCACTCTCTCAAGTGGTTAAAGAGGTAAGTTTCTAAAGAACCAATTTCATATTCTGATTATTTAAACTCAAGAATTTGTCCCAATTGCATCAAATGAGAGTATGAAATTGGCCATTAGGCCACTCACCTTCTATTTTTATATTTTTGATTGGGTGGATTAGGGATTTCCATCTAAAAAATGTCATTTATTTATTTGGGATAGGGGGCTACAGAAACTCACTCAGGTGGTTTAAACATGTGGAACTACAAACACTCCGTTAAGTGCTGAGGAAGTGAGTGTAATAAGAATGAGAGACTTCAAGCACTCTTAACTAGTTTAAGGAGGTAAGTTTCTCGAGTACCAATTTCATATTTTGATAGTTTGAACTCAAGAATTTGTGCCAATTGAATCAATAGAGAGTAAGACATTGACCATTTGGCCAATCACCTTCAACAATTCTATGAAAATTTGATTATTATATCTTTTTATAGTGGACTAGTACGTTACCATAAAAGTTCTATTAGTACATTTTTGATTGGATGGATTAGAGATTTCCATCAAAAAAATATCATTTATTTATTTTTTGTATCATTTAATTAGTCATAAAAAAAATTAAATATATTTTTTTTGGCTTTTTTTTTTAATATTAAATTACAAAATTTAACCTTCAAGTTAGGGGTGGTCCTTTAAGTTTGATATTTTTCATTTTAGTCCACTAAATTCGATTTTGATTCCTAAATGGTCATATCATCTAAATCTATTACTATAACTTTCGTTAAATGCGACCTAAGCCATCTAACTCATCATTTTAAGCATTATATAATCGAACTTAGCCTTTTATTCAATATATTAATGAAATGAAATAAAATACCTATTTCTATATTCTTTTTCTTTTTCTTTTCACATACATTATTCCTATCCTTTTTTTTTTCAATCTCCAGCTCATTTATCTCCTTAAAACTCATTAAGTTTTTCTTTAAAAATTATATACATAATTTGGGGGGTTTTGGGCAAGTTGGAATTTAATCACGAACGTTCTTCTAAGTTTCAAACTAACATTTGAGCTCTTGCAAGGAGGATGCCTCATGAAACCAACCAATTTAACTAATTTTTCATTCGAACGCAATCTCATTCATTGAATTTGGAAACCTTATTCATACCAAAATCAAAAACACCTTAAGTGCACAATCCAATCCCCCCCCCCCCCCCCCCAAAAAAAACATTTGTTGCAATCTTAAACCACACCACTATCATTGAGACCAAAAAACAAAAACAAAATTCACCACCAACCCTTTATTTATCTAGCCTATCACCGAACTAAATTTGTCAGAGTCTCAAATCACCTGATTCCTAATTGCAAATCTAAGCCACCAAATCACATAAATGGACCCACCTTCATCACCAACAAACCCAATTGAACCTATCCTTTAACTTATTGAGCCCATGATTTAAACTGCCACCCCCTTACAAACCATCAATTACAACCACCAAAGTTGGTGGTGCACAACCCTTCTCAAAAGACAATAAACCAAACAATATTTATGACTACAATCCTGTCTGATTATAGCATATACTTATTCATTTGACCATGTCGATGCCTCGCGATGGTCAACCAGCCATCGCAACGACGCAAGTGTTAATGGAATGGAGTCAGTTTTAATCTTTTAATTTAAAACCTATTGATTCAACAAAGGTGAAGTGAAGTCACCATCAATCATTGAGTTTTTTCCAAGGTGTGATTGGTCATTTGACTCTATTTGATTTTATTACCAATCCTAGGTTAAGAAAAATGTCGTTTTTCCTAATCTAATAGGTAAAAAATCTTGATTCTTGAGTTCGAAAGTTTGGTTATGTGTGGGGAAGGTGTTAAGCACCCCATAACGCTTGTCCAAACACAGTCCTTTGTTTTGATAAAATCTTAATTTTCGGACATTAGCAATTAAAAACAAGCTATTGGCGTTAGCTTTCGGGGATTTAACAATATTGGGCTTCGAGGTTTGATTTTGGAAGGGGTGTGGTCTTAATCAATACTTTGCTAGTGCATTTTGGAATTGTTGTCAAATTTCCACGGCGAAAATTCGGTAGTATTTCGCCTCTGGTGCGTCATAGCACATAAAACACTATCCTTATCAAGCTTTCGCTGTGAGAATATGGTAACAAAGGTGCCCCATTTTCACGGCAAAAATCTGGCAGAGTTTCGTGTTTGGTGCGCTATGGCACACCTGCAGGGTTTCGTGCCTGTGAATACGGCGGGTGTCAATATGTTCATACTGAGGCAAGTCGAAGCTCTCCAAAGCATCGAACATGTTGATGCATGTCGCATACATGGGGAAACCAATGTCACTAGCTGACATGGATCGAGAAAAACATACCGCGATGATCATGCACATAATATAGCACGAATATGCACCAACAGCAGTCGCCTTGAGTGCATACCCACATTACAAGGTCAAGAGCACCCATGATCATGAGAGGGTCGCTCTCCTAACCATAAGAGTCCATCATACAAAGTGCACGACCACCCATAAGCAAGCAGATATATACATACATACATCATGCACAATGCAAGCATACAGTGCAGGAAAAGTAAAGCAGACGCTGCCAACGTTCCAAGGGTATAGCCCAACAAGGTACGGGAAAAGTAAACAGACATTGCCATACCCAAGGAACGCGGCGCCCAAGCAAGGTACAGGAAAGATAAAGCATACATGCTTACATCCAAAGGGTATGGCCCAACAAGATACAGGAAATATAAACAAACATTGCCATACCCTAAGAATGTGGCCCAAAGTTGGATACAAGGAAAGGGAAGCCCTAATCTAGATACAAGGTTCTAAAGAAGAGGCTAAGAGAGAAAGAAATAACCATACAGGGAGATTAAACCTCCTAACATACTGAACATTGCCCTTTTTGGGCTATGCATCTTCTTGCTTGCATTCTTGCCCTTTTTAGCTTGCATTTTGGAAGTTGCACCTTCACTCCAAGCGTGTTCATGTTGTCGACACCCGGCGTCGATCGGAGCGAAAAACCACCGCCGTCAAGCCTTCGTTCGACCACCCGCCATGGCCATGCTCCCACGCACGCGGGGCCTATTAAAGGCCCTTCTCGATTGGTTGGTGCGCTTGGTGTGGCTCACGCAGAGCTTCGGGTTCTCTCTCTCTCGGTGGAGGAAGGTATTTGTCTACCTTTGGAGGTGTGGTAGGAATCTAGGCCAAATTTTAAGGGAATTACCAAATCTAAGTGAAGTCGCCACCAATCATTGGGTTTTTCTAAGGTGTGATTGGTCATCTGTTTCTAGTTGATTTTATTACCAATCCTAGACTAAGAAAAATGGCATTTTTCCTAATCTAATGTGGATGGTAAAAAAATCTTGATTCTTGAGTCCGGAAGTTTGGTTACGTGTGGAGAAGGTGTTAAGCACCCCACAACGCCTGTCCAAGGACAGTCCTTTATTTTGATAAAACCTTAATTTTCAGAGATTGGGAGTAAAAACATGATTTTGGCATTGGCTTTTGGGCTTTTGCATGCATGGGGGCTTTGAGGTTTGGCTTTTGAATGGGTTTGGTCCCAATCTATGCTTTTCTAAGGCATTTGGGAAAAGTACCAGAATTCCACGGCAAAAATCCGGCGACACGTCACCTTACTTTCGCGGCGAAAATTAGGCATTGCTTTGCCTTAGGTGACATGGACTGTGACAATCACACCGGAAGGGGGTGAGCAGGTACATATATATATATACACACACATCATGCACAATGCTAGCACATAGAGCAGGAAAGTAAATGTCTACATCCCTAGAGTATGGCCCAAAATATAGGTGCAGGAAAGTAAACTGGGGTTGCCATGCTCTAGAGGTGAGGATGAATGATACACGGTATGATATACCTAATTCAACCCATCTAAGAGAGAAAGGAGGGAGGGAGGAAGGGGGGTTTAAAAGAGTACATAACCGAATGGGAGAGGCTAGACCCCTAAAACTACTGAACATTTCCACCTGGCTTATATCTACATGCTTGCGTCTTCGCCTTTTTTGCTTGCACTTAGGAGACCATGCCCTAGCTCCAAGTGTCCTCGCTCCACGTGTGTAAATGCAAAGGCAAAAACAAGAAACCAGTAGACAAGCAATGGAAAGAAAGAGATGCATAGAGCATATGAAAGAAGCATAAAGCAGATAAGCATGATAGAGATCGCAAGTAAAGAAACAAGATAGCAAGCAAACAAGTGAGAAGACAAACAAGTGTTGAGGTCTAAAAAGTTACAATGCTGCACCAAAGCCCAAAATGGCACAGTGAGTTGAACTCCATGAAAAAAAATAATACAAGGCTTGAGCTCACAATAAGGAAAAAGATTTAAGCCCAAGACCCATGAATGGATAGGCCTTAGGGCCCATGAAATGAAGGGAAGAAAAAAAAATCTTAGCCCGCCAAGATCAGAAAATTACTAGGGAGTCTAGTGGTAAGAACTGGGCCGGGATACCCAGGGACTGCCAGGAGCTCGGGGTCCTCGGGACGTGCAGCAAAGCTAGGATGAGATTAAGACAGCTCAAAAGGAGTGCCAAGAAACACAAGGAACGAAGAATAGATATGTCCTTATCAGCCACCCAATGATGCAGAAAGGAATCAAAAAACTTGGAGACTAACAATTCATGAACAAAGGACTGATACCTTGGGGAACCCAGAAAGAAGAACCATGAAGGGAAGTAGCTGGGAAAACTTTCAACCTGGCAGAGATGGAATCGACTCATTCTGGAAAAATGACAAAAGGAAAGGCAGCCAAAAAGCTGAGTCTGAAAAGGTGAGGTTTAGAAGCCTTGAAGGAAAATAGATTAGAGGTCAACTCTCTAGGGACACCCAAGAACAGATCGTCAGCAAGAGGCTTTTGGGGAAAAAGCACTAAAAGAAGAAAATTATGAGAAATAAGGAAAGGACCAGCCACCAAAGTTGTTGGCACAACATTGGCTCTGGTACCCAAGGGAGTAAAGGAGGGGAATCAGTGGTACCTCAGAACCCCAAGATGACACTATAAAAAGGGGAAGCAGCCAACAGTGAAAAGGCATTCAGCAATAGTGAATTAGAATAGAATCATCGAGAAAACTCTGTAAAAAAAACCCAAAGAAAGTAACAAAAGAAAGGAAAATACCGCCTGGTATCCTTAAACAGCCACTATAAAGCATACTTGGATTCAAAGGGATTCAAACTTTACAAGTCTTAGAGGCTTGAAGAGCCATCTAAGTCTGTGATTTTTGAGCTTATTTGGACCTTGTAATACGTCTTAGTGAGCATATTGTAATACACAATTAAGAAAAGTAATGGAATATATCACATTGTTTTAAGGATCCTTAACGTTCATTCTGTGTCTTTTGTTTATCACATTGCTCCTTTACTGTTTCTTGTTGTTCCATGGATATATATTTCTTGCTTGTTAGTATGTATGTATTGTAGGATTCCTGCTCTGTGCACCACTTGGTTTGTAATCAGCCCATTTAGCTGCGATGAACCAAGCCCAGTCCTTTAAAACAACAACTAAAAGGCCCTAAGGCCCTTGCTTCTACTTGGGCCTGGACACTGTCCAAAAAAGGACCCTCACAACAAGTAAGAAAACAAACAAAAGGTGGTGTCCGTGAGGGACAAATGTAGGTTTGGATCAAATGTCCATAAGTTCATTGTGTTGAAGCGTGGACGACACACAAGCAAGCAAGACTCATGCATGGACATGTGAGCAAGTGTGTAAAGGTGCATAGAAAGTCAACGGGTGGCGCAAACAAGCATGGTAAGCATGACATCGCACGGAGCAGAAAGGGAAGGGTATGCTCAAAGCAACCAGCATCATGGTGATGCATCCTAAGTGGTTACATCCAAATAAGGCCTCATGGGCGTCAGAAGTAACCACACAACCACAAACCCGCTAAGGGCATCAAGCATGGCAAAGCCTAGAACTAGAGAGGCTAACACAAGCATAAAGCAAAGAAGCAAGCAAGCATAGACATGCAAATAGGAATGATCCAAACCCTTTGATATGGGCCTTGGTGTATGGACGATGACAAAGACCATAGGTCTAGATCGGGTCCTAACCATTAGGCCAAAATACAACAAAATGCAATAAAAAGGAACAAAAGGGCTACAATAGCACATAGCATGACAAACAAGGTCTAGGCCTAAGCACATAAACAAGGCGTGAAGCACGCAAGCATATAGATGATGGCATAAAGCATGTAGAGAACATCGATCTAAGCATGTAAACACACTAATCTACACATAAAAGAATGGAAATGTGCATTTAGGCATGTAAAAGTACATCTAAGCATGTGGATGTAAGCGTAAAAGCAGGGAAGAACAAAAATCCAGGCATATAAAATGTGAAGACAAGGATCTAACCATATAGCATGGAAATAAACACATAGACACATAGATCCAAGCAAGGCATAGCCAACAATATCATACAAGCATGTGAGCATGTAACCCTAACATCAACCTAGAACAAAAAGAGGCACAAAGCATAGGAAAACATGGCATAGGGTATAAAGCATGTAGATCTAAAAATATGAGCATGTAAGGATGTAGATCTAAACATGAAACATGACATAAGGCATAAAAAGCAAGGAGGTTTAGGCTAGAAACACAGATAAAGCAAGAAACATGCTAAGAAAGCAATAAATCATGTTATTCAAGCAAAAAGAACAAGATAAATGCTAGAAAAAGATTTAGAAAGTTAGGGGTGTGGATAGTAGCTAAAAAGCTACATCCACACCCCTAAACACCAAATTCAAAGTGTAGAACCAAGGAAAAGAAGATTGGCTATAATTTTTGGTGAAGAAGGAAGAATCAAGAGACTTTGATGTGTTTTCTATGTGTTTTTGTGTGTTTTTTATGTTTGGAAGAGAGGAAAATGTGTAGAAATCGTCCAGGCAAAGAGAAAAACCCAGAAGTTCCTTCTTTTTTTCCCCTTTTTTTTTTTGGTTTGAAGGGTGCCTGGGGCCATTTATAGCCTAGGCACAATTTTCGAGGCGACAGCCCTTCAAGAGCCGCCACCTTCAAAAGGCCTCAGATTGGGTTGATCTTGACACCCCTAGAAAGATCTTGACTTCCTGTTTCTAAAAAAGTATGGATCTTGAAAATCCAACGGTCGGATCAAAAGTTATGGCTCCTGGAAGTTTGTGGTGCATCGATCGGTGCGTTAACCTGGTTTTCATGATATCTCGGCCGTTCTAACTCCGATTTTGACCCATGAATAGTCGTTGGAATGAGAATTTGATAATCTTCGTAATGGAATTGGTCTCCACTCGTTCTAAAGGCTAGATCAAAATTAGGGTTTCTAGGCCCACCGAGAGTCAACTCTGAGTCAAACTTGGTCAAACTTGCTAAAAATCTCTGAGGAGCTCGGGTTTGATATAAAACCATGAAAAATATTGTTTTGTGAGGATTTTGACCTTGTTTGACCTTCGGTCAACCCTGGGTTGAACAGGGCGCTTTGGTCATTTTGGCTGAAAAAGGCATTTTGAGCTGCTCGTGTCCGAATGGGTTACGCCATGCCATTATACCTGTTCTTGTGACCCCATGGAGAGAATGATATTTTTGGTTTTTTAGGGTCTGGCACGCAAATCGAGGATAGACAAAATACGGTATCAACACATGCAACAATAAAGAAAACACAAGGCCAACAAACAAGCAAAAGAAATAACAAAGAAACAAAGAAAACACACAAAGGGGCAAACAAGGAAAGAAAGTACACAATGGGGCAAACAAGCATGTTATCAAACAAACATGTTAACAAGCAAAAGAGAGCGTCCTAGAAGGACAAATGTAGGTTTGGATTTGGTGTCCATAGTTTCACTATATTGGAGTACAGACAACACATTTGCCATCATGCGATGTTCCTAAAAGGGAGTTTGGATCTCGTGTACAAATGACGGGTGATCCCGCACGAGATTGTAAGTAGGAACTAGGCTTGATGACACAAACAAGCATACAAAGACACATGCATGAACACGTAAACAAAGATGCAAGGATGCAAGCAAAACCAAGGAATGCCAAACAAGATGGCACAAAGCAAGCATAGCAAGCAGGGTATCACACAAAGGGGATGGGTAAACATGTTGTAAGGAACACAAAGGGGCTAATATGAGAAACCCAAACATGCAAAGCTAAGCAAAGGAGAGAAAGGCGAACTGCAAGTAAGCCAAACATCACGAAGATGTACTCCTAAACATGGTTGCATCCAAACAAACTACCAAAGGGGACGGATGCAACCAAACAAACAAAGTGGCCCCAAAGACCAACAAGCACAAACCCACAAAGGGAAAATGGACGAGAACAAGGCAAAGGCCTAGGTCTAAGCAAACAAGCATGGAACCGACCATAAACACATGGAAAAGTGCAAACAAAACAATTGCATAAAGGAAAGTAATCCAAAACCTTTATTGAGAAACTTATGTATATGGATGTAGGCCTAGACCACTAGATCTAAATCTACACCCTACCCAAAAACCAAAGCACTAGAAAAAGGAACCAACAAGAGATATAAAGCTATAAAAAGCACTAGGCATAGCATCCAAACAAAGCTTTGAACACATGAACGTGTAGATCTAAACACAAACATGGTGAGAGATACATAAACATGTAGATCTAAGCACAAACAAGAAATTTAGACATATCCTAACCCAAGAAGGCTAGGCCAACAGCATCAAAGTAATAAAACATGCTAGAAAGCAAGTAGACATGCTAGAAAAGTTATAAAACATGCTAGGAGGTAAGATAAAGTAAGAGATATACTAGGAAAAGTTGTAAAACATGTTATAAAGCAATAAAAAACTATAAAATTAAATGGGTGTAAATAGTAGCTAAAAAGCTACATCTACACCCCTGAACCTCAAATCCAAGGTACCAAGACCAAGGAGAGGAAGATGGGTGCAAGAACGCTACCTCTTGATTGTTAGGAAAATGTGAGAAATCAAAGGTTTTTGTGTTTTTTTTTGGGGGGGGGGGGGGGGGGGGGGGGGAGAGAGAGAGAGAGAGAGAGAGAGAGAATCTGCTTAGAAAATGCCTAAAATTACCTCTCTCTTTTTTTCTTTTTCTTTTTTAAGTTCTAGGGGGTCAGGGGGTATTTATAATGGAAAAATGATTGTTCAGCTTCCAACGCACCCTTAGGGGCCGCAGGCTAGCTCCAGCAGCCCTTTAGGGTGCACCGGGCTGATTGCTGACATCAGTAATTTTGTCCTTTCTCGATTTCGACTTTGATCACGTATTTGAAAGCCTTCTCGGACTCCAATTGAGCTAATCTTGGTGTCCCTGGAAAGGTATGAATGTTTAGTTTAAATAACACTTAAAAAAAAATAAGAGTCCAATGGTTTAATCAAAAGTTATAGCCTCGGGAAGTGAGCTGACGCTTCGGACACGATTTTCAAGATATTTCAACCGTTTTAACTCCGATTTCAATCCATGAATAGTTGTTGTAAAGGAAATTTGATAATCTTCGTAATGACATTAGTTTTGACCCATTCTAACAGTTGGATCGATATTAGACTTTTTGGTGTCCTTGGGAGTCAACCTCGGGCCAAACTTGGTCAAAGTTGTCAAAAATCTCTAAATAGGTTAAGTTTGATGTAAAAGCATGAAAAATGTAGTTTTGGAGTAATTTTGATCAACTTTGACTTTTGATCCACCCAAGGTTGACTAGAGACATTTTGGTCATTTTGACCTAAAAAGGCACTTCAAGTGTTCCGATGCCCAAATGGGTTGTGCCATGTCACTCTAGATATTTCTGCAGCCCTATGGTGAAAAGTTAATATTTTTGGAATTTTCGGAGTCTGGCACGCAAATCGAAGGCGGACAAAAACGATTTACAGACTAAAACCCATCCCCAAATCCCTTGACATAACCCTTCATTAACCCATGGTAAACCGATTAAACTAAAACCACCTTCATAGACCTACCCAAAATAGTAAAGGAAAAAAGAGGAGGGGGGGTGTTAGAGAAAGGTTCAACCATGGAGAGAGAGAGAGAGAGAGAGAGAGAGAAATGCTATATCCACAATATTTTCATAACAAATCTTAAGTGGCAGGTTATTATTAGCTGTTACGGGTAGGCAAAAAATAACTTAAGTTGTAGATTAGAATTAGAAACAGTAACAACTTACCACTAATTTGTTGTGAAAATATTGTAGACATAGCACTTCTTAATAAAAAGGAATAGAGAAATGGATAGAAGTTGGTGCCGAGATTGACAAAATCCACCAATGATAGTGGTAAGCAAATGAGAGAGAGAGAGAGAGAGAGAGAGATGCACATTTGTTTTCTCTCTTCTTTGATTTCTATAGTTTGATAATTTTTCATTTTATTTATTTGGATGAAGTGGAAAAATAACACGGCAAAAATGGGTGATGTGGTCACATGATTTGAATTTTATTTGGCACTTAAATGACTAGGTTATTCATGGAATTAAATCAACGAAATGATTGTTTTGAAAAGAAAAAAAAAATAAACTTGGGGGATTAAAATCAAAATTTTCAATTTAAGGTACAAAAATAAGAATAATTTCAAATTTTAGGGATCAAAAGTATAATATTATTTGATTTATTTATTTACCTTTTTTTTTTATAAATGATCTTTTTTAAATATAACTATATATATATATATTTTAAAAAACACACACACACAAGGGAGAGGGAAATGAATTCTAACACAAAGACATATCACAACTCCACTCAAAATGCATGCTAACTTTTAAGTGAGGGTGAGACAAGTTATACTATACACAACACTCTCTTAAGCAATATGGGACAATTATTCATTCTTTTTTTTAGAAACAAACACATACAAAAAAGAGAGAAAATGATTCTAACACAAAAACACACAACCGATTTTTCAATACAATATATATATATAAGGAAATAAGTGATTCTTTCCTTACGAAATTTACCCAAATCACGTTAGAGGAATAACTCTGTATTTTTTTTTTATTAATAAAATTTAAAAAGGAAAAAGAAAATAGACATGTCAATTTATTATATCTGTGGCATGACTCTGTGAGTTACACGTACAAACAAAAATTATGAAAAATAGTGCTGGTTTGTCAGTGTGCAACCACTCTATGTGTAGTAGGCTGAGGTACAAGTTGCAACATCATAGCACATCGGAGCAATTGAAAAGGTAAAAAGAAATAAACAAATGGATACACACACACTCTCTTTCTTTCTCTCTCTCTTTCTTTCTCTCTCATCACGGCACCCACATACACACACACACACACGCAGGCTTCCAGCAAGAAAAAAGGTCTTACCGCAGTGGCTTGTGTAAGGCATGAGATGGTCAGTAGTCAAACCAGATCAGTTTGTGAGAACTATGGCACATTGACCAGCAAGTTACAATAGAGAGAGCCTCTGCCCAGAAATACATGTTCAAAACTTCAAATCATCTTTACCCGGTGAATATATCAAAATAAAAGTAAAAATTGACACAAACCCATTTCTCAAAATCCTATTTCAAGTCCAACCCATGTATATATATTTTTATATTATATATAAAATAAAACCCTATCAGAACCTCGAATACAGACAGCTGAATCCCAAACTCCAACCTTATAAGAACTGCTCTCTCTGAAAAGCTCTTCCTCTCTGAAATAAAAGATTCTATTTCCACTCAATCAAAATCCATCTTTTCATTCTTCTTGTTCTATCTTTCTATTATTTCATTTGCATTCAAAATTTAGGTTTAGGGTTACACATTTATTTCAAAAGTTGCATTTTTCATCAACCCTAAATCACGTTTCTCTGCCATTTAACTCTTTTCTATAGCTCTGCTTCAGGGTGTTTAATCAGACCCATGATTTAGATAGGCCATTTTTTTAAGAAACGCCAAGCAAAATCTTCTTATCTGGCTAGATCTTTCGGATGGAAAATTTACTAGCTAAGTTTCTTTTCGAAGTTCAGTTGGGTTTGATAATTTACATTACAAAAGTTTAGGGTTTTCATGGTTTGATAATAATAAAAAGTTGTATCTTGGAGCAGTAGCTCAAGTTAAACTTGCTAGTGCCTTCATGTCAACACTGTTGAAGTAGTTCTGTTATAGAAACCGCAAACTTTCTCTGCTTTCTCTGCTCTGCTATTTAAGTCCGGGCCATCGTTGCTGACAATATCGGAGTAGATTTTTTCTCAAATGCTAGATGTTTTACTCAGTTTCTACTTTAAGAAAGCATAAGGAAAAATCTGACATCTAAGTTTTTCATTAAATTCGATTTGGTTAAATAAATCTATATAAATTTCAACTGAGAGTTAAGCTGTTTATAATTTCCATGTTTTTTCTTTTAGTTCTTTCTTTCTATGTTTGCTTTCTACCTTACCAAACATATACATCGTACTGAATATTGATCACAATTTGTTTCTGAAAAAGGGTTTGCCCTGTCTTAATGATTTTGATTTCTTTCTGTTTAATGAGGTGTGGGTTTTAGGGTAGTCTGCACTTACATTCTTTAAAAGCATCTTTTTGCAGATTTTAAAATTCTGTTAAACAATCTACATCGATCAGAATTTTTTTTGACTGTATTTCCATCGAACTAATAACATGAAGAACTTGAATCTGTATTGTTGTTCATGGTGCTGATTTTTGCCTGTCTTGCTCTTTACCCTGTAGGAAACCAATGCAGAAATAGAAGAAAACCTAGAAGGTATAATTTTGAAGTGAAATTAAAATGTTTTCAGAGTTTGCAGAGAGAGGAAGATCGTACCAGGTAAGAAAGAAAGGATATAATATTTTCTGTTAATTATATACAGTGAGGATTAAACCAGAGTAACATAGCTTTAGCAAATATTACTACACTTTGGTCCAAACATGATATCCCTGTTAATGTAAAATTCCAGATTCCAGAGTGATATTTTGTATCAACTAACGAAGGGAATATAATATATATAAGCCGCAAAGGAGGGGCTAGCTAGTTAATTTGTGCCAAGTTTCACCTTGGATGCGCCTACTATCTGATTATTTTAAGCACTATACTTTATACTTGAAGTGATGGGCAATTGTTGAAAATTTTACCAATGCTATAATGTAATGATGTTCTGCTGCTTTTGAGTTCTTGGAAACATATCTCCAGCTTGAGAATTAATGGTTTTTATGTGAACAAACAGAGAGCCGAGGATAAATTAAATGGTTCTTTTATGATTCTTTATAAGGTTTTTTTTTTGATAAACATGATTCTTTATAAGGTAATTCTTAACGGTTGATTTGTTTGCTTCTGCTATTAAAGTATAAATCTATTTGAGTAAATTGAATGCCACATTGTTTTTCTAAGCCAAGCTAAGAACTAGCTTAAAAATATTACAAAAACATATAAATCATACAATGAGGGAAAAAAAAAGGGAAGAAAATGGTGTGGTGCTTTAACAAATTTTAACCAAAATCTGGTGAAAAGTTGTGTAACCCTTTATTAGTATTGTCCCACACCTGTGCTTGTTGTGTTTAGTACTCATTTGACAGAGTGGTTAATTTTAGAGTATGCAGGAACCTAATAAGGCTCATAATAAATGTCTAAAAAATTACAGTCATAAACAGGCACTAGTGTCATGTTATTATTCTATATTCAGAAAGAAAAGTACACGATTTTCTATATATATGTATATATATATATTACATTTTTTTTTTATAGATACCCTTTTTTCACCAAAATGTAAAAATTTCATAAAAGCAATTCATTATGTTTTGACCAATATTGTGATTCCAATACAATTCCCACTGTTTGCAACTTACACTGTTAATGAATGGCAGGGTCCTCATAGTGATATCATCAGCTACATGCTTTTGTAGTACAAATTTTTATTATTATTTTGTTTTCCATAATCATATTAATTAATGTGATTATCAAACTTAATAATGTGCCTATCACTTAAAAATGAACCCTATAGCAGCAAACGACACGTATAAGAGTGTTACTAAAACATATATATGATATGTAACAAAAAACCTAATCGGGGGGTTTTGGTTTAGGAATCTGATTCTCTATGTTTTTTCATGCATTTAGCTGCAGTTGTTTGTTATCAGTCCCAATACGGCCCAACAGAGCCGTCCATTTGTTGCTAAATCAGATGGGACGCATTGCCAAGTAAACTCATCCAACGCTTTCCATGTGGGCCAACTCTGTTTGCCACTTCCCTCTATCCTCGCGCGTAGGATTCACTCTCTCTTTCCCTCTATTCTAGGAAAGCCACACACCCAAAAATGTAATAAACAAAAACAAAAAAAAATGAAAGTGTTAGGTTTCATATGGATATTTTTAAACCTTTTAAAATATACAAACATATACCAATTTCCAAAAATACCCTTCACCCTAATTTTTATGATTTTTATGAGCATCAAAGTGATATGAAATGAAAAATGGGCAATTTTGTTTGTTTGGTTTGGGCTCCATACAAAGCCAAGAACACATTAAATATGAGATTTGAAACGCACCCACTTGATTCTTACTGTGGGGTTGTCCCCACATGATCATTCAATTCTCCAATATATATATTTTATATATATATATATATATATAATAATAAATCTTTGGACAACTATCATGACGTGTAATAGCGGCAGCTTTTCTTTCTTTCTATCTTTCTTTCTTTATGTTTCCTCCACAGCCCTCGTACACACAAAACACAAACAGAGAACCCGTAAATGATAGAAAAACCTAAGGGCAAAAATGTGAAAACGAAAAGATACAAAATCGAAAACATATGAAGGGCCGAGAAAGCAACAGAAAGTTAATAAGAAACCCTGATTATCGAGTTGTGTGAGAGATCTGCAAAAACCAAAAATAAGAGAGCCCTCTCTCTTCCTCTCAAAAACCTCTTCACTCTTTTTCTCAGACACCAAACAAAAAAAAATAAAAAAATAAAAACTCCCAAGAAAGTGAGAGAGCTACCAAATATAAATAAGCCCCTCATCTTTCTTTTGGATCTATATCTCTATCTTTTTCGAGCTCTTATTCTGTATTGAAAAAAAAAAGAGAAAAGAGAGAAAAATATGAGGATCCGCAAGAACGCGAAGCTCTCACCCCTCTGGTTCTCACACGCTTCAGCTCCCGAGTCTCTGCAGGCACACGTGTGCCAGCTCAACCAGTCTCCATGGGATGTGCTTCCTTTAACCCACCAGGTATTATTTTCTTTCACTTTCTTTCACTTTCTTTCATTTTCTTTCGCAGATCTGCCAAAACCCTCTTTGTCTTTCTTCGCATTTTCCCTCTCCAACCTGCATTTTTTCTCTAGGGTTTTCTTTATTTGCCTCTTCGCCGCATTTAGGGTTCCCCTAAACCCTAAATTCTTTTACTTTTATCGTGTATTTAGCTCCAAATACCCGATTAGGTTAATGGGTTTTTCCTCATTTTTATTATTCTCTCTTATTATTCTTGTTGGCTCCGCACAGTTCGAAGGAGATGATAGCCTCACTGGAAATGCGAGCCTCGGCGATTCTATTGGAGCTGTCGAGAGGTAACTGATAAACCCTTTTGACTATTCTTTCAATTCCGATACTTTTTATTTATCTTCCGGAGTTATTAGGGTTTATTTTCCATTTTCAGTTCGAATAATAGTTGTATCGTATGCGAGTAATTGTCCAAAATTTGTTGCTGGAAACGTTGTGTACAAAATTAAGAATAGTTCGTGCGGCTTCAAAATATTGTCTGTGTGTGTGTATATATATATACGCAGTGTTGCGTCGATGATGGACGCGGTGGCAGCGAAAGCCGAAGATATGGTTCTGGCCGTAAACGATAACGATGTTGTCGAGAAGAAAGGCAGAGCGCTCGACCAAAGGGCGAGAGAGAACGAATTCGGTGGCCATGGCGGGTTCGAGAAAGCAGCAGAGAAGAGAAGCTCGTCGTGCTGCCAAAAGACCGACGGGAAGGGTTGGCAATGTAGGAACGAAGCGAAAGAAGGGCAATCCCTGTGTGAACACCACTTGAATCTTCTTAGGTCTTACAACACCGGCAATTCTAACGGCAGTAGTATTAGCTTCCGGAAATCCTCCGCGGCTGCGGCTGCTGCTGCTGCCGCTGCCGCCGGGGCTCGCCGCGCTAGAGCCCGCGCCGCGAAGAAGGGTTCCTCCTCGGCCTCCAACCCTTACGAATTCTATTATTATTCCGGATTCGGCCCGCTTTGGGGGCGGAAGAGAGGCGATAGAAGCGGAGGCGAAGATGGGACTAAAAGCACTCATCAAGAAGCTGCTGCCAAAGTTGTTGTTGTTGAGAATGTGAATAATAGTAATAATAATAATAATAATAATAACAATAATAGTGTTAGTGCTGCTACTCAGAGCTCTACTCCTTCCTCCTCTTCGCAATTTGATAATGAGGAATTCGATTATGTGGACGACGAGGACGAGGACGATGGCGGTGATAGCGGCAAGAAGAGGATGAGGAAGCCCGTGAAAGCTCGATCGTTGAAGTCCTTAATGTAGGATAGTAGTAATTTAATTGTTGGATTTATGTACATGAATGTTTTTTTATGTGTGGGTGTTCGTTGTTTTGAGATTATCGTAAATTTGTGTTTTTTTTTTTTTTTTTGGGTTGAAGTACTAGTATTTTAGCCTTTTTAGGGTTAAGGGGGGTCCTTAACTTTTTTTTTTTAGATTATTATTTTTTATATTTAGATTTGGTGTTTTGGGTTTGTGTTTTGTTACGGGTGAAGTTAGTTTTTCTCTCGTAACATGACAGTAGCAGTTTTTTTAGGGTGTGAGTCGGTTGGACCAAGGGGTTGGTGTTAGTCAATGTTTTGAAAATGTAAGGGTGATTCAGTAATTTCGGGTGTGCCAAATCCATGTTTTTTCAACGATGTGCTTTTAGGTTCCGTGATGTGGCAGGACATTCATTATTCTTCTCGTTGATTATTTATGCGAGTTTAGCTTTAGGGATAGGATAATAAATTACAAATAAAAAAAATAAAAGAAAATTAATTACAAATTATTTGCATGCAGAAATAACATGTTTGCGGTATTTTTCCACGTGGCAACCCTATTTTGAATGTAAGCCCATTGATTCGAGGCATTCACGGTTTTTTTTTCATCTAGTTTTTTGAACTTTGGTCGCCTACGAATTTGTTATTGTTAGGCACTCTTTTTAGTAAGCACCGAAATTAGGTTGTGAAATTTCTACCCTTTTTATTTTTAGTCCACCATGTAGTTCAATAAAATTCTTGTAGACTCTATTATATCATCAATAATTAATAATAATAATAACTAATTTAGCTAAGAATTTCATAACTTAATTAGAACTGGTTGACACTTCAATAGAGATAGTTTGGGTTCAAATCCCCTCCTTCCCATCTATCGAATTATCCACATAAAAAAAAAATTAATGTTTATATAAATATTAATGAAATAATAAAATCTAAATTCGTTTATTTCAAAATGAATGTATAAATTTTTAAGAAAATATTGAAATTTCAAAATGAATGTATAATCCTCTTTTTCTCGAGTGATTTCTAGACCTTAAATTTTATATTCTCTAATTTGGTCCTCCAATTATGAAATCCTAGCTTTGCCCCTTCAATAGATCAATACTTGTGGGTTCCATATACTAGGATGGCTCTGTCATATTATGCACTATTGCACTATCAATATTACTTTGTTTTTGTGAGTTCCAGTTAGCTTAACGGTTAAAATCTCTGATAGTTGAATAAGAGATCTGAGATTCAATCACTGTCTTTACCAAAAACTGATTGATGTCTTAGTCTGATGATAAAAAGCTATCATCAGAAGCGGACGCCATAAGCTGAAACTCTCTCTAAAAAGAAATATTACTTTGTTTTTTGTCAACATCTAAATATGTATGCTTTTTTCTTTCTTTCCTTCAAAAGTAATGTTGCTTAGCAATAAATTTAAGGATACAACAAAAATTCACAATTGTTTTGTAACATTACCAAATTAGCCTACCACCTCATATATAAACCCACCACAATTTACAATAATTTTTTTTTTAATTTCCCATATGCGAGGTAGTAGGATAATTTAATTAGATTATTGTAAAATTGTTGAAAATTTTAGTTCTCTAAAAGACTTCTTAAAGATATGAGATGATGATCCTTTCAAAAAAAAAAAAAAAGATATGAGATGGTGACGGAAAAGTGCACTCAACAAAAATGAGAAAATTCCTCAAAGATGCAAGATGTGATTTTGTCAATGCAAGTTTGACAATGATTTAAGAAACTTGACATGAATGAACCATTTGAGTTTGTTTGATATCGTGTGACCTAGTTTAAATAAATTAAACATGCTTTCGACAAAGATTCATTAGGCAGTCTCCTATAGCCATTTACAAGTTCTTTTTAGGGATAATTTGATAGTTGGGGAAGGGAGGATTTGAACCTAAGATATCTCTTTTGAAAATACCCAAAAGTGTCAATTGAACTACATGGCTCTTGATAATATCTATATACAAGATAAATGGGGTTATTAGAAGTAAACTCATTCTTGTTGACCCATCAAAAAGGGGAAAAAAATATTACTAAAACTCCTACACTATTGTGTTAAGTTTACTTCTAATCTGGGTAAACACATTGACATTAATGCTACAACCACAAACTTGCTTACAATAATTTTACAAATTGTTGATGTGGCAAAATTCTTACTAATTCTCGTCTGAACTCACCATTGATGTCACTTTGTAAATTTTTTTGTTATTTTAGCATTTTTTCAATATCACTTATATGGAAAAAAGTTCTCAAAAGTTATTGCTTAAATGATATAAATCAACAGGATTCCAATTCGCTTCATGTGTTTAAGTACCATAATTGACTCTGATTCTCTTCATGTTTTAAGTAACATAATCTAGGTATCGTATTTGAAATGATATTATCACATAAAAGCGCGTTGTATTGTCAAGTCAATTTTTTTTATTATATTCTGAGATTTTTCAATGTCTCATATAAAAGCTTAAATACCAGTGCGTTCTAGTTAGCTCAACTAGTAAAGTCTCTGATGGTTGAATAAGAGATCCAGGGGTCTATCCCCGCCTACACCAAAAACCAACTAGTGTCTTGGTTTGATGATAAAAGACAATTATTAGGAGCGGACACCATAGGTTGAAACTCTACTTCTCAAAAAAAAAAAAAAAAAAAAAGCTTAAATACCAATAATATTCAATATAATTTCACCAAACAATTAAAACCTTACAATGTGTAGTTGTCACGTTTAAATGAGAAATTCAGCTTTGAGAAAAGAAAAGACATGAACATTAGTATCTAGCCGAGGTGAAATCAAGTCTAATATATATATATATATATACACACACACACACAGGCGCGGTAGAATTTCAATTTATAATGTTTGCTTCTTAATAATTTTTTTTTTTTTTTTAATCGGGCTGAAATACTAGTGCCGGCTCAATGTATGAGGCATGTAGGCAACCGCAGAAGACTCCCTAATTTTTACCAATAGAGATATCCTTGTATCAATGGGAGTATTAATTAAGTTCCAAATAATCACCAATAAATAAAAAAAAGTAATTTTTTATCAAAGAAAAACCAGAAAAGGAAAAATCTTTTTATTGGATGTGACAATGATTGTTCGTTTTTCTCAATTTTAGAATATAACTCATTAATCTCTCACTAGTAAATAAATTTAAACTCAAATTTTATTTAGAGATATTAAATATATAATTTTATTAAAATTTTCAATCATAATTTTTTAGTATTTGATTACCTCACTCAATAGATAGAGTTTATTTTAGTTATATAGTCATTGAGTAATACAATTGATTTGTTTTAATTCGTAATTTTGCATTTTAAAAAATAGATTTTAAATGAAAAAAAAGTGTCAAAAGTTAAATAAATCTTTTATTAATATTCAAAATATAAGAATAGGTCCGACTTAAAGTAGTCGCCTTAGTACCCACAATGCCTTGAGCCGACGCTACAAGACACTAATTAGCTTTTAGTGTAGGAAGAGTTTGAATTCCAAATTTCTTATCCAATGACAAAAAAATTTATCAGTCAAGTTAGCTAGAATCCACAGTCTAATTTTTTTACCAGCAAGAAGTTAAAAATTTCTAAGACCACATAAAATTGTATAACTTATGCCACGTCACAGTCTCAATTAAGAATTCCATAAATTTCCTCGTATAGTGGTCACACAAATTTGGAACCCCCAGCTTTATGTTGGGGGACCTGGGGGTCACATGAAATTCCTCCCACGCTTCAAAGAGACGCATATATGGAGACAAGGTATTTCCACGAGTTATAGGATAATGTTGGGGTGCAAATTAGAAAATTGCTAAACTAGCTATACAAGTAATTAAAATCCGAATACTTTGAGAAAGTAGAAGTTCAAATCACTATGATTGGGTAATGGATAAGAGGCTTATAAGTTCTGAAAAGGACATTTCTGAGTCCAACTTGTGGATCCAACTAGGTCTATGATCTCGACTTTCTAGTGATCTAAATTCTACTACCTACCAGGCTACCACCAAGCCACAACATAAATCTAAGATGAAAAAAAATAAAATAAAATAAAATAAAAGCGAGTAATGCTATAAACACAACATTTTTTAGACAATACTATGGACACACACCAGATTTTATGCTCAATTTCGACTATGAGATTGATCATACTAGCATGTTATGAAATTAAATGTTTCTAAAATTATTGATATTTTTCTTAATCAATTTTACAATTATGGAGTTGGCAAGTTATTATTAATTTTCATATAGGTTCACAATTGATACCACTTAATTATAAGTAATAAATCATATATAAAAAACTTGACAAACTTTTTTCACATTTATTGAGTTGACATGTTTTTATTGATTCTTATCTAAACTCATTATTGACATTACTTTTTTTAGTTGCTATTAACAATCTGCCCCATCAGCAGTTTTTGTATCTAAACTTTCATCTTTATTATTTCACTACTGATAACTTGTCATATTAATAATTGTGAAATTTGTTGGGAATGTAAAAAAATATCTCATTTTTATTACTCTTATGGTTCGTTTGAGATCCGCTTATTTTGCTAAAACTGAAATTTTTTTGCTGAAAGTACTGTAGATAAATGTAAAAGTTAGTTGAAATAGTATAGTGGGACCCATGAATAGTACCAAAAAGTACAGTAAGACTTATGAATAGTACAAAAAATAAGCTGAATAGTAAAACAAGTTGGCAAAAATAATCTTTGCCAAACGGACACTTATTAGTTTTTACTTTTTATATATATATACCAATCTTACCACTTCACACCTCCATATATGCTGGGTGAATCTAACATAAATGATAAAACTAAATAAATGGTTTTTTTTCTCTCTCTCTCTTTTATTTTAGTTTTCACTGAGTGTCTGTTTGGGAAAAATTATTTTTGCCAACTTATTTTATTATTCAGCTTATTTTTGCTATTATTCATGAGTTTCACTGCACTTTTTGGTACTATTTACGGGTCTTACTGTACTATTTCAGCTAACTTTTACTTTTATCTACAGTACTTTCAGTAAAAAGTTTTCAATTTCAACATAATAAATGGATCTCAAACGGACTGAGAGATGAAGAAAAACTAAAGAGATTTTTTTTTATATCCGTAGTATTGGAGCAAAAATTCAGAGAAAGCCCTATGCAGTCATTGTCCCATAAAAGTCGAAGAAAAGTGTGTGTAGATTCCAAGTAAAGCCGATTGGGAGAAAGCCAAGGTTTATTATAAAAAAGAAAGAATAAGCAAAAGCCCAAGTAACTTGCTTTTTGGATGCTAAGAAGACAAATAGATAAAGGATAGAAACTTTCATTATCTCACAAAATGTGTTTTTTCATTGAAACCAATACAAAAAACTAACCATATTTTCGCATATGAAAATGTGAAAGAATTCTAGCTGCACGCTTCTTCTAGGTGTTTCACAACCACACACGCTAGGATTGTTGATTTCTCTCTCTTTTTTTGTGTAAAAGATTGTTGTTTCTCTTTTTATTTATTTTTTAAAAAAGAAAACCTTTGGTTACTTTGTTTTCTTTGTGGCCCACTCATTTTAGTGTTTTGCCTTATTGATGACAACTAAAGCTCTGGTCATATGAAAATTGATTGGATTGAGAGCAAAAAATTACTTTTTCCATGATTTTTATTGTCTCCTTTTCAAATTCTAGCCAATGTACTCTAACCAGGTGCTAAACTCATTAGGCTTGAGTGCGTCTGGTAATTCAACAATCTAATTTGTGATTTCTTATTTTATTTGAAAAAAAGTATTGTGACCCATTATGACATCAAAGCTAACAGCATTTTTAGGTTAAATTAAGTGCACCCCATCTCATAATTTTTCGTTTTCATTTGTTTGCTTTGCCTTTTTTTTGCTTTATTTTATTGGTTTTTAAATCCAAAGATTGATTAGACGGCAAAAAGTTTCTAATTTGCGGTAAAGCACCAAAGCTTATAGGAATAGGAGGTATTGAGAGGGATGATATATTCGGGTTTAGAGGATATACTTTGGAATAAGCAAGGATATTTAGTTCAAATACAACAGTTTAATAGTTTAATGCTTCTTATGGTCTTTTGATTGAAGAGGCAAATGATCTAATAGATACCTTTATTAGTATGTATATGTGTGTGAAATTCGCTCTTAGAAACTTGAACCTCAACCCTTATCTCCCTCTCTTCTACCCCACGAGAACTTTAAATTTGTAGAGTGATTTTCACATCAATAATGCACGGTGGTCTTTGCTCTAACATGAGGACTCATATGGCAAGTTCTATTGGGCTGAAGCTAAGTAACCAAACACTTAACAAATTATTATTACAAATTTTGATTAAATTAAGTTTGATATTTCACCAATAATAAAATTAAATTTAGTCTTGGTTGGCTTTTCAATTATTCCTCTATTTTGGTGCTACATTCAACTTATTAAAATGATAAAGAGTTTGTAATTTAATATTTGTTCTTTACTTGGCTTTCTCACAATAAATATAATATATTATCATTAACATATACTACTATTTTTAGGAAAATAAAATTAAATATTTATTATACTGCATATTTTTGTATTTTATGTACAATTTTCCATGTTATCTCGCAAACTAACTAGTACCTTTTACAAATTGAAATTCTGCCTTTTCTTTGTGAAATTTTATTTAAATTACAACTACAGTGACTGAATTTGGACTCGATTTCCTGCTAGTTGTACTGCGCATTTTAATCATTTACACAAAGTGTGACCACAAAATGGTTTGATACTTTGATCAGGCTTTTCGGCCTCGGCTTATATTCTTTATTTCATGTCATTAGGTTTCCATATCGTCCACCACAAATTCAATAAATCAAACCACCTAATTCAATAATGAGCAGAATTTTTGTTTTTCAAATTTTACTCTATTAGGAGAGTGAGATCTCTAATTTAAATCGCATCTCTTCTTTTTGTAAGAATAAGATGAAATGTGATATCGTGAGTTAAAGATTCACTATTTATTAGATGTGCGATTAATTATAATTATGAATAAAAAAAGAAAGATGATTCTAAGGCCAGTGTGACTTTCCTGGATCTCATGAAAATTGAGATCCCACAGGGGAATCTTTCAAATTTCCAGGAAGGGGCTGTCTTTATTAAGCCCGAAAGAACAAAAAAAGAAAGTAAAGGTAGTCTTGTCATGAACTCTACGTAGTTGTAGGAGAAGGCTTTTTCACCTACAACATGGTTGATATGTTTGGTATTGAAAAGTGGCACTAAATTTTCCATTGAATGTTTCAACTTCCAATGAAGGATCACATATAAGCAAAAAATTACTAATGAGAAGCGGTATATGTACTATAAGTTTTACTACATGTAGTAAAACTTATAAATGTGTCACAAATTATAAAGACAATTCAAATATTTATTTACAAGATAATTAAAACCCACCAATCATATTCATTGTTACGTCAGTTTGTAAGCTCAGTGTAGTAAAACTTGTAGTGCCTTTATCATTTTCCTTCTTCCAAATATGTGAAGATTCTAGGCCCAAAAAAAAGGTCATTGGGAAGATTTTGGTCTAGCTAGTTTGTTTGTTTGTTTGTCTGTCTTTTCTTTTCCTTTTTTTCTTTTTTCCTTTTTTAATATAAGTTCTTGATCCAAAAGGAGAGGGAATGAGAGATTTGAACTAAGCTCCTCAACCCTTGCTTCATTAGACGTGGTTCCCAACTGATTGTGTATCATTGCATTGTTTTTTAGACATTAAGAGTCCGTTTGGTTGGAATGGTGAAAAAGTGAGGATAGAAAATGGCGGGAGGATAGAAAAGATTTTAATTTCTCTCATTTTTGTTTAGTTGGGAGTGAAAAAGTGGAAAAATGAAAAAAATGAGTTTGAATAAATTTACTCATATACTCTTGTTAAAGAATGATGCCCAATTAAAACAAAAAAGTGACAAATAACCAACAACAAAAGAGAGCAATCACCCAAATTTATTAAAAAAATAAAAATCATGTCCTAAAAAAAATCACGTCTAGTTTAGAAAAAAAACAACTATCATGCCAAACCCTAGAAAATCATAAAAAAAAAGAAAAAAAGAAAAAAAAAGAAAAAAAGAGGCAACGTTACTGCAAAAAAGAAAAAAGAAAAAAGAAAAACAAGAGGCACGCCCAGGCCCTAGAAAATCAAAAAAAAAAAAAAAAGGTAACGTTACTACCCAGTGAAAAAAAAAAGGCAACTAGACGAATCCCATGTGTAAATGCACATGGGCACTTTTGTCAATCAAGAAAAAATGCATCCCCACTCAGTTTTCTCCACATTTTGGGGAGAAAATATTTTGGTCGACTTAGGGAGATAACACTTGGGCTCTATCATTTATTTTTCTTTCTCATCACCCAAACATACTCCAAATTTTTTTTTTTTTCCTGTTTTCTCTCCAAAGTTTTCTATCCAGCCTATTTCACCTCTAAATAAACACACCCTAAAACCAGAGACTCTTAACAATGTTAATATTTTTTTCAAAAGAAAACATTGTGAATTTGTTGGCAAGCCAAGTCATGCTATGCATGAAATGTAAATGTGAAATTTATCTCAAGGTGAGAGAGAATCATGCATATACTAATATCAGACAAGAAGAAACACAGATACCAACACGCTTGCACTGACATTATACAATAGGAAGCACGCATATACACATCAATATTACGCCAAAAAAACCACCATTGCATGCATATACACGCAATTCCTCGAGTAAGTAGAAAAGCCGTGGTGGTAGTTGCAAGAGCACCAATGTCACTTTAAGACACTGCATAGAGAAGTACAGGCATCAAGATATGCAATAACTTCATCATCATATTCATCTAGAAGGAAATCGAAAATTACGTCTCTTTCCCTAAGTATTATTATAGATATAAAGGCCACAAGAGGAGGTCAATCACAATCGGTGGGACATAGAGGACTGTAAATACTATTTTCGTTCAGTAAAATTACATATTGATGCACAACCTTAAAATTATGTCAATTTTCAGAGCAATGTAAAAATAATTAATGTTGTCACATTTATAAAGCTCTCTTATGAAATTTCAAGAAAATACCAGTTAAATTACTAAACACCTTCCATAGTTGTGCACCAGTGCCATTTTTGCAGATGTGCAACTCAGTGGCTGCTAATTTTTATATGAATAGTTCTTGATTAAGAATCTTGAAACTAAAAGCTCAGAACAGCGAGAGTTACACTTCATTCAAAATGAGGTTGGTTAGATTTGTTTTGAAAAAATGGCAGACATTTTTACCAAGTCAACACACAGGGATCTCACTGAAACAATTGAGTTAGAAATCTATAGGCTTTCTTAATATTCAAATCAAAAACTTTATCTGGCCAGATACACATTAGTGGAGGAACATGCAACAAAGAGTAATCCAGAATTTTAGGTCTTGTATAAATAGGCAGCAATTCCTAAAATTATAAATATATAGGAGGATGATATCAATGCAAAAGTTACGGCTGGACCTCAGCTGAATAAAGTAGAAAACACATACAAGAAGGATGTGAGGGGATGATATGAAAGCATGGATCATGGATAATCTAAATTTCAAATATACACAAAATGTATATACCTGGGTTACAGTCTCCTTAAGTCTCACATTACCACCTTTAAGGTCAGTGGTTGCTCTGTTGACCTGAGATGATGTCCAAATTTAGTCAATAATTCATTTTACAAATTTCATTCACACATATATGTAAGGGGGGGAAATCTTTGACAAGTCCTTTGTAGAGTTTTCATATCACCTAGCCATTAACAAACTTAGAAGGAGGACTATCTGATAGGTATTGCTGTAAGATTCTCCCAATAAGTCCTATACCTCCATGATAGATAATCAAGAAGACACTGGCAAAAAGAAAAGAAAAAACATGATGGATTACCTTATTGTCTATTTTGTCCATCAATGGTGCTTGTCTGTCAAATTCCTGTACATCAAATTCACATTATAATGGGAACAAGAATTCAATTTACGCTATTCTTTCTATCACATTTGATGGAATTAAGCAGAGAAATACCTCATTCATGTCGTGTGCCATGTTTTTCAATGTGTCCAATCCTTCAGCTATATCATCCAATCCTTGATCCTATATGAATTCAAATTGATCTTACATGTAATGGTTGTATCACAGGCTACATAGAGAAGAAAAAAATGTGTTCCAACAACTCCAACGCATAATTCTGAATATTTCCCAGTCATTACTGCTAAATCCTATACCCACCATCTTGGCAGAATAACAATGGCACTGTTTATAATGAGCTCTTTAAAGAAATCAAAATCAAAGGTTTTTTTTTTTTTTTTGGAGGGAGGATTCATGTGAAAAATCCAAGAAATATCTAAAAACAAGCTTCCCAATCAGGAAAATAAAAATGAAACAGAGTCATTGAGGTCAAATGCCTAGCTAATAAAAGTAATGAGAGAACAGGTAGCTGAGCTCTTACAAGTACACAAACTCAAAAACCACTGCTTTATATATACTTGCCTGCTTCATTCTCCGCATTTCATACTCCTGCTTAAACCGATCCGATTCTTCAGTTTGTTGAAAGTACTCATTATCAAATCTTCCATCTGGTATAATGTGTGTTCAAGCTTAATCAGTTTATAATTATTACAGGTTTATAAGAGCCCTGGTCAATGACTTAAATAAAGTGATACCTGAAGTTAAGTCAATTTTGATTCCAGTATATGAGGCAGAAGCTGTCCAACCACCAGTTTGTTTAGCTACACTAGTATTAGATCCATCAGGAATAGCTTCAATCCTCTCCTTCAGTGCAGAAACTAAATCATTTCTAGCCTCAAGCTCTTCTTCTTTTGACAGCCCTTTGACCTACAAATAGTTTTAAACCTTAATAAGCATACCAAGAAGGGAAATGAATTAGAATCAGTAGCAAAAAGGGTAGTAGAGTCTAGCATAAGATGAAAAATAAATACTATAAATGAAAACAATATTTTGCACTTGTTTAATCCAGGAAATACTCAAAAAATCATAGGGATAGCAATTTGAAGTCTTTTCCCGCATTTGAAAGCAAAAATTCCACCAATTTTAGCTCAGCTAAGGTTAGAAGAGAAAATTTTGGAAATTGAACATGTTCTTAGTGCCCCCTTGAATAAATGAAGAAAATTTAAATCGAAGTACAAGTTTAGGAAACTTATACCCTTTTCTACATTTTTCAGAAACCAAGCAATATATAAAAAAAGAAAAAAGAAAAAAAGGAACTTTATATCAACAATTAAACACATATACATAGAGATACATAACATAACATAAATAAATAAATAAATAAAATGTTAAAAGATAAGCTAACCTTTTTAAGAGCAAGTCCCTAAAGCAAACGAGCTTTGGTTAGCCTAATCTCTGCATTCAAAGCCACCGCCGTAGCCCTGTTCTTCTCGTTGGCAGCCGCATCTGATTTCTACAAAATTAAATGAACATAAATATAACCAAAACGTAAAAAAAAATTCTAAAAATAGAAAACATATTAAATATAATCACAGCAAAAACCTTTACTCTATACTCAGCCTCCTACTAACACTTTTTCCTTAACAAATAAGTTAATCATTTAAAAAGTAATAAAACACAAAACATCAAAAAAGAAAAAAGTTCATACTTTTCTTCTCCTTTCCCTTTCAATTTTCTTCACAGCAAAAGGTCCCCCACCCTAAAAATAAATATATAATAATAAAACACTAAACCAACATGCACCCTCTTCAAAGAACATAATACTGAAGATTCTATCTTGGTTAACTTTTTTATTTTCTTTTCCTTTCTGATCAGTTTTTTTTTTTTCTCAGAAATCAAAACAAAGAAGACAAACCAACAAAGACCCTTTTCATCATCCAAGACCGCCATGAACACAGAGACAGAGACAGAGACAGACCTGGAAGGCAGCATCGGTGTCGGCCTCAACGACGCCGTTCAAACGAGCAAAAGCATCATCCCCACCAGAAACAAACAACATTGGGGTCCTTGTCCTTGTGCTTATATACGTCGTACTTCTCGTACTTCTGGCAAATCGCGCCAACTCGTGTTATTAACTTATTATATCTATCACACCCATTTCTCTCTCTCTCTCTGTGACAGTCTATGAGTTACTCTTTTTGTGGGGTTACATTTACTACTACGTTCTGAGACGGAGACAGCGAAGAGACATAGAGAGAAGGTAGGGTTATGGTGATTCTGACTTGTACGATAAATTATTGTATTGACTGTTTTGATTATTGTGGAAAGCTGGATCATGGGAATTTTTTAAGGATATTATCCAACGGTTTGTTACGTGCTAATTCATGATTTGTTGAGATTATCAATACTTTGGGATTGGATGGAGAATACCAAAATTGGAATCTACGTCACGCCTAAGATTTTGCAACCTCGTCCCCGTAGAGTTAGGGCAACTGGTTGAGAATAATGTTATAACGGTATAACCATAAACTATTTTACGAAGGCGGAGTTAGGATTTCTTATTTGAAGCGCTAAATTTTGTCACTAATATTTTAATTTTGAGTCAAGATAAACCATCACACACATGCCTAAATGTACATAAATAAATATAAATATTAATATTTTGATACTAGAGTAGATCATAATTTATAAATATATTGTGTATAAAATTAATAACTTTCACATATGTATATTTGCAAGATAATTTTTTAGATGAACTTGTCATCTTTTAAACTCCAATATTATATAAAAGCAGTTTAGTTTAATATTAAACATGTACAATAAATAAATTAAAGAAAACAAAAACTATATTGTCTCTATAACTACTAGACTAATTGACAAATTTTATTGGTTTTTAAGAGTATCATTGAACTAACTTAAACATTTGGGGGAGCCAACTTCTATTTTTGTAGCTATATAATTAAACTTTTACTACTTATACATAACTTAAAATAATTTTTTTACAATTTTGGGGCCATCCCCCCCCCCCCCCCCCCCCAGCCTTGCTATAACTCCGCCCCTGATTTTTACAAACTATTGATGTAGCTAACTTTTTATTGGTTTTTATTTAGACTTGCCATTAATATTATTTTTTTATTTACCAATAATCACTCGCCACATCAGCAGTTTGTAAAATTATTTGTAAAATAGTTTGTATCTCTAGTATTATTCATTGGTGGAAGATGATATTGCCTTTTCTTCTAGAGTTGTATAGATTGTCCGAGAAAACATCATTTTGGTCCTTACATTTTGAGGTTACAGTTAATTTATTCTCTATATTTTGGTAGCAGTCAATTTAGTCCATGTTATTTTCAACTTGCAACCAATTTAGTCTTTACTATTAACTCACTAAGGGTCCGTTTGGATACAACTTATTTTTGCTGAAACTCAAAATTGAAAACACTGTAGCAAAATAGTTTTTAAATGTGTGAATAATACCGTGGGACCCATTTTAAATATTTTTTCCTGAATAAAGTAACTGTAGGTCCCATGAATAGTGCGTGAACAGTGACATTTGTCTCATGAACAGTAAATTTTGTCTCCCTAAACACATAAAAGCAAAGAAAAAAAAAAAAAAAAAAAAAAAGAGAAAAACGCAACGCAGGATTCAGCAGAAACGCTGAATCCAAACCCACACTAAGTGTGCATTTGGCTCTAGCTTAAAAAACCATTTTTTTTACTATTCAGCTTATTTTGCTACTATTCATTCATGGGCCCCACTGTACTTTTTGGTATAATTTATTGGTCTCACCGTGTTATTTCAACTAACTTTTACTTTTATCTACAGTACTTTCAACAAAAAATTTCAGTTTCAGCAAAATACGCAAATTCTAAACAGACCCTAACTACATTTTGAGGTCAAAGTCAATTTAGTCCTTATATTTTTTGTAGCAGTTAATTTAGTACCCGTTATTTTCCACTTGCAACCAATTTAGTTTTTACCATTAACTCACTAATGAAAGATGCATATGTGACAAACGGTTTACACTATTGACATACCTAGTATTAAACTATCATGTTTTATGATGACGTGCCTAAATTTTAGTGACCACATTAGCACTTGGATGGCAAAAAAGCCACGTCACCTTTTAAATATTTTATTTTATTTTCGCGAGTTATTTTTCTTGGTAACCAAACACAACCTCTCTTTCTCTGCAACTTTATTCTTTACATAAACAACAATTAATTGGAAAAGGACCTTTGATTATTTTATTAGTGCTACTACTATCAAATATCAACAATGATTCTTTCCCCCCATTTGATCCACATAGCTCTTGACCTCTGACTCCACATAATGAATGTGAATTCTTTAATGAGGTTCTGAGAGCAAACGTGAAGTCCCTAAGATAATTTTTTTTTTTTTTTTAAACAAAAAATCATCAGTTTGCTTCCCACAGTGGTTTATTAGAACTAGAAAGTAGATCTCTATTTCTTGTGATGCTTTCAGAAATTAGAAGATTCAAAACTCAGAAAGGGTAGAGGAACCAATAAACAAAAAGGAACAACCTCATATGTAATCAAACCCAGATTATTCTTGGTAACTCCTTCTCATTCTTCTCTAGGACCATCCATGATGGATCTCATTCTTGAAGAAACTTATCAAATAGTTGCAGCGAAGGGACAACGATCTTCTTGGCTGAATCGAAAAATGGTTGCTAAGAAAGCTTTTGGGACGAAGTAGATGGTGGCTTCATGAACACTGTGTATGATCTGATTTTGCCGATAATTGGTGGAGAGTCTTTGTTGATAGCCATTGATGACCGAAGAGAAGAAGAGTGAAGCGAAAGAGAGTGAAAGCCAAAAGAGAGGGAGAGAGAGAAGCTAAAGAGTAAAGAAATTGCAGAGAGAGAGAGTGTGTTTGGTAACCCATAAATTACAATAAAGAAATAAGAATAAAAAAAGAAATTTTTGTTTGGTTAAAAAAATTTGTAAGAACAATTTGGTAAAGAAAAGAAAAGTAATTTTAAATGCTGATGTGGCTACTAAAATTTAGACATGTCGTTATATCATGTAATATTTTAATACTAGGCATGTCAACAGTGCAAAACATTTGCTCCATATGTATTTTCTATTAGTGAGTTAACGGTAGGGATTAAATTGATTGGAAGTTGAAAATAATAAGGACCAAATTGACTGTCACCAAAATTTAGGGAATAAATTGACTGTGACATCAAAATATAGGGATTAAATGGTGTTTTCGCCTAAATTGTGTCGACTCCAACATACTAAGGCATCGACCTTTTATTAAAGCATGATTTCATCTTAAGAACATTCACATTTGGGTGCTACAAAGGTTAATATTTATCACTTCAAGAAGTTATTTTATCCTTAAACATACTATTTCACAACTCACGCTACTTTTCATCTCTTATTCTTCACATCACAGCTAATAATATTTATTTATTTATTCATTTCACACACACACACACACTCTCTCTCTCTCTCTCTCTCTCTCTCTCTCTCCATTTAACTGATCAAATAGAAACTCATTCACCACCACAAACCCAAAAAAAAAAAAAAAACCTAGCAACTCAACCACCACTGCCACCACAAGCCAAAATCAACCTAATTTTAATGACCCATTACCCAGAAAACCAGCGCTGTTGCTCTCAATATTGTCGTCCTCAAATCGAACCAATAGCATATTGGCATCCTCAACTTAGTAGTAGATCCACTGTGACCCACGCACACCAATCTCCACAACAACCCACATTGATCTCCATCTCGGAGGCATTAGTGGAGAGAGAGAGAGAGAGAGAGAGAGTCGGATAAAGAGACGTGAGAAGGACGAAAGAGAGAGGGACAAGAGAGTGAAAGTTAAATAAACAAAGAGAAGAGAGAATTAAAAATAAAAATATAAGTAGCAGTTTACTATAGCAATTTAGTAATTTTTTTTAACTTTAGCAACTCGAGTGAAGCTTGGTTTTTGTTACTTGGACTACTGTAAACACTTCATTTTGTACCCCTTACGACTCGAGCCCTCGTTCCCCAATGACGACATCACTTGAAGGATCAAGGATTGATTTAGGGTCTAATCTTATGAATCTTTAGCTTGAAGGATATTTGTTGAAGAAAATAATGCAGAAAAATCCTAAGCATGCGCACGCGTGCTGTTAAGTATGCGTACGCATACATCAAGCATGCACATGGATACCTCATGTATGCGCACACATGTAGGGTTTCAGAATACCTATAAGGAAATTTTTTTGGACATAAATACGTATAGAGTGAATTACACATCGTCTGGGAACCGCCCTACACCCCTTTATGATCACCATAAAAAGGCCCTAAAGGCTCTTTTACCAAAAAAAAAGCCAAATGCACTAGAAAATAGTGAATCAAAGAGGTAATTTTATTCTAAAACATCCTCAAATTAAAGTTTACTTGGTTGAGACCTATCTTGGTCTTTACCTTCGAGTTTTAAGCTTACTAACCTTTTTGGTTTTGTTCTTGATTAGATTGATTGAAGGGAACATTCAAATCAAAACTCTAAAGAGTTCTAGTGTTGAGGTAAAGGTTCAAACTTTGTCTCTTCCTTTTCTTGTTGTTTGTTTGTTTGGTTTTGTGTGTGTGTGCGTGTGTGTGTGTGTGTGTGTTTTATTTCTTTAATACCTTGTTTGTTAATTTAGGTTGTTTTGTTTTTATATATATTAGAAGCATGATAGGTCATTAGATTTCTTGTTTTAATCTTTTGTTCTTGCATGTTCTGGGTCTGTGTTCTTGGGCTCGTATGTGTGTGCATGTGTCATGCATGCCAAGGCACGCACGCATGTGCACACATGCAAATGGGGAGCGCACATGTTTGTATCTGTTTAGTCTAGTTCTTGCATATTTAGAGTTTAGGTCAGTAGTATAACATGTTTTGTTTGCTTAATCTTCGGATTAGGGTTTACATGCTTTAGAAAATATGAACATGCATAGAACATAAACATGCATTGATGCATAGGTGTTGTGGTACAGTAGGGTGAGTTAAATAAGTCATGCATATGAATATGGACATGCATTTGGATTGTTTAACATGAGTTGATTGATGAACTTGATGATTGTGCTTGAATACTATGATGTCATGCTTGGATGATTGAACATGTCTTTTTTAAAAATCATGACCACATGTTAATGCCTTATTGATGTCATTGCCTTATGATGTTTGTACTGCCCTTGGATATAAAACATGATTTGCTAGATGAATGATGGGGTTTTATGCCATGATGTATGTGGGACAATATGTCATGTTTGGATGTTAGATGCAAGTTAAAGTGTGTGTGAGTATAAGATGAACATGTTAGAGGACCCTTTGATGGGATTAGAATTTGGAACATAATGAGCAGATGCCGACCCATGAGTCAAGTAGGGTTGGGTGCCTAATACCTTCCCATTCTCATACCTAAACTCCGGACACATGCCCTGGTAAGATCAGTCATTCACATAAGGATGCTATTCATATGGTTCATAGATCTAATCTAGGTGGTGAGTCCATTTACACCCTCCGCCAAGTCTATCCTAGGTCGAGGCGTACTTCCCACGATTGGAGAACACTCTAAACTCGTCATAGGGTGCTTGCAGCCATAACTACTAAAATATCATTTTTGGTAATTTAGCACCCCAATGTAAATGCTCTAAGGGATTCAAGTGATAATTCAATTATAATAGCATATATTATGGTGTTTTGTATATGTGATTTGAATCACACCTCTCTTTCCCTGCCGTAACTATCTATAGGTCAAAAAATCTTCATATTACAATTGGCAAAAAAGAAAAAAAAAAGAGTCGTACTATGTTCCCAAAACAAATAGAAAATATTATAAATTTATAAACCAAATTTTCCTTGACACATGATCTTTAATGACAAAAAAAAATACTAAAATAATTATGTTATAATTAACTCACACTTATATATGTGAAATTTGAAGAAATTTAAACTTGTGATCAAATAACTATGAGCGCCAGCACCTTTCTCAAGTCCCAACTAGAACAGTGGGTCAGCCTAACGAGACATGTATCGCTTTAGTTTAACTTAAGGATAGTGCGGAAAATGAGTCATCACCTAGTTATATATCCATTAACCACTTTAGACCCCATATGTGATGGTCTACTTGGCGCATACTAAGTATAAAGTTAGGGTACGTTATTGGGAATATGTTAGACACCTATTATTGCCCAACCATAGCTAGCCTTCACTTGTATTATTGTAGTATACCTAAATAAATATTACTAATAAGTAACCCCTATAACATTTATTGGCACGCTAAACCTAATATGTAAACTAAAAAGGGTAAAATATCATTTTCATCCCTAAACTATCACAAAAGTTTGCCTTTTGTCCCTGAACTTTCAAAAGTTTTATTTTCATCCCTAAACTTTGCAAAGCATTCTAATTTTCATCCCTTATTATGTTTCTGTTAATTTATGTCTTACGTGGCTTGACAAAGCATTAATGTGGTATCTGACTAGAACTAAATTATTTTATTTAAACAAATTTAGACATGTGGCAAAAAATTACTGGCACACGTGAGAACCATTTTTTAAATCGACAAAATTACCCCACCAAAATATCCAAGTCTCAAGTGTGTGAGTATTAATAAAAAAATCCTTAAACCATTAAAACCCACCACCCTCATTCACTAAAAACCTCAAACCTCACTCACACGTAACTAAACTTCCGAGTCCAAGATCTTTGGTTCAAGATTTTTGGTTTACCTTAATTAATAAACCCCTAAAATTGGTTTAGTTAATTAGGTAACTTAAAATAAATTAGACAAATAGGTGACCAATCACACCTAATACAAAACCAATGGTTGGTGGCGACTCATAAAATAAAAATAAGAAAAAGGGACTTACACACACACACACACACACACCTCACCCTAGAAGCGACCAATCATACAAACCCTAGAAGCATATACACATAAAGAGTCACGTCGTTAAGGACCCAATGTGTGATAAACCAAAAAGAAAACCCCTTTAAAGGAGAAGCAACCGGAATTAAATTTTTGGGGCATCCACAACTATTCCTTGTAATAAAGACATAACTAAACTACTGAATAACTAAACAGTAGGTTGTCACATTACAATGTCTATTACAATCTATTAAACATGCACTGAAAGAATTCTATACTAAAATAAATAGAATGAAATGCTTGACTAAAAAAAAATTTTAATTTAATTATATAAACTGAACTTGATTTATTCAACTTACTAAAATAAAATGAAATTGAGTAAAATACAATTGTACAAAAATAATATATGGAAATTAAATTCAAATTAAAGGATCTGCTCTGGGTGGCATACACCATTGATCGATGGCATACTCTACTTAGCTTCAAACAAAATCCCAGAAAATGAAGAATATGGGAACTAAAAGAACATCCAATTAGGGGTTGGGGGGAGGGGGGTGCCTAGAACTAGTGTAAGCCATTGATGACTATTATATGATTATATGTATCTCTAGAAGTGGCATACACCACATCAGGGAAAAAAAAAAACCCATAAATTCACTAAAAGTGCCAAATAAGAAGAAGAATAAAGATAAACAACATGCTATCATCCAATATACATGAAAGCACAAATTAACATTTGAAAATAACTCTAAAAACATCACATTTAGGAGGAGAGGATTATGGAGAAAATTCATACCACTTTTCATTTATTATTGAAGTGATATTTTGACTGATCGCTCCATCAAATCAAGTACCGCAGTTATGTGTGTTATCCAATAGAATTAAGGTAAAAGGGGTTCTAGAAAAACTTAAGCCAAAATGATTAATAACTTCAAGGGATGACATGAACACTACAAGGGTAAAAAATGATGGACGAATTAGTGATAGTTGAAACCCATGAGAGAAAAGTTAATTCTTATAAAAGATATTGCTCTAACACTTTTAGCAAAGAGAGGGAACAAGTCTAAATGTTAGTAACATTTCAATATGACTTGAGGGGTGGACTTCATTCTTGAAAAAGGAGTGAAATGGGGTATTTATAGACTTGCAGAGTCTCTAGGGTGTTTGGTTAACATTTTTTTTTATTATTGTAAACTTTTAACTAGATTTCATTGATAAGGACCGAAGTCCATTGCAATTACATCATTTAGAATTTGGAGTTCGATAACAGGGGGAGTATCCTCCACCCAAATTACACAATCATCAACAGGGAAGGCATTCCTACAAGTAAGTGAGCAGTAACATTGTTGTTCCTTCTGACGTGCTTAATCCTCCTAGACTTGAAATGTCCTAAGCACCACTGAGCCTTCTACAATCTTTTGGATGGTTAAGGCTGGGATTACAAACCCTTTTAATGCATTCATCACTAACCGAGAGTCCCCTTCCACCACAATATCCTTTAAACCCAGGTCCCATGCTAGCATTATACTTGTTTCAGCAGCTTTTGCTTCGACTTCTAGAGCTCCCCAACGAAAAACTATCTTCTTACAAAGTGCTCCCATCATCTGCCCTTTGTCATTTCTTATGACCACCCCAATTCCACGACACCTTTGCTCCTTAAACACAGCAGCATCAACGTTTACTTTATACATACCTTGAGGGGGAGGAGTTTAATGTTTAAACCGAGGGGCTGGTTGAGCTTCTTGGCACACAGTCAGGCAGGCTTCACAAAATTCTTCCACATATTTCCTTGCTTCCCCTGCAATGGTCTTCCCATTCTTGCACTTACCCCCAAACCTGACAGAATTTCTGTTGTTCCACAGCAACCAAGTAGTGACAGCAAACTCCTCACAATCCTTCTCACATGATGATTCGCTCTCTCCACATAGGTCACACTTATCCTCCTTAACTACCTTTCGATGCATTAGGCATTGTTTCGTGGGTAGGGCATTTTTGCAAGCACGCCATAGGAAGTGCTTAACTTTGTTTGGGCACTCAAGCACCATATAAGCTTCCATATAGCCTCCATTCTTGATGTATCAAAGCATCCAGGTCTGCCTTCATTTCCCTTTGAGACCTCAAGGTACTTGACTGCCACTCTGTAAGCACTCTTGACAGAAATAATACCATTGGGGGTTTTAGCCCACACTTGGGTGTCTGCCGGGTTCATGGGGCTAATTGGGATGCTTAGGATGGTCTCGGCTTCGAGGGGGAGGAAGGTGCTTCTTACCAAACCAACATTCCACTCAGCTTTGTCATGTGCTATTAGGTTGGCCACATTCTCCCCTATTTCCATTGCAGGCCTGGGTGAGATAATTCTGCCTGACTTTGTGGATGGAATCCTCGCATCACCCCAGATCTTAATGCTCTTTCCATCACCCACACACCATCTAACCCCTTCCCTTAACACTAGTTTGGCTGCCATCAAGCTTCTCAAAATGTAGGAGGGGTTTTTCCCCACCTGAGCATCCAAAAAGGAGGAGTTTGCAAAATACTTTGCTCTAAGCACTCTATGGATTAGGGAGTCTGGTCTTTGCTGTATTCTCCATCCTTGTTCGGCAAGGAGCACAAGATTGAACGCTTTCAAGTCCCGGAATCCCATGCCACCCTCCTTCTTTCGTTTGCACAAGTTTTCCCACGAGACCCAAGCGATCTTTCGAGCATTTTCTTTCTTTCCCCACCAGAAACCCCTAACCAAGGAATTTATTTCCGAGCACAAAGAATCAAGTAGCTTGAAGCAATTCATGGTGTAAGTTGGTGTGCCTTGTGCTATTGCCTTTATTAGGATTTCCCTTCGGGCATTGGACAACAATTTCCCCTTCCATCCCGCTATTTTCCTGCTTTCTTTGTCTTTGATGCGATTGAAAACCTTTTTCTTTCCCCTTCCCACCATCAGGGGTAAACCTAAGTATTTCTCGTGTTGTTGTACAATATGTGCACCGAAAGTGTCCTTCACCCCATTTTGGATATCAACCCTTGTATTCTTGCTGAAAAACAAGGAAGTTTGGTTAACATTTTGGCTAGCTAGGGAGCTGACCAAATCAAAGTAACCATGAAAATGGAAATGAGTGATTTTAGGGTTCTTGTCTTTAAATCGCATACGCCACCAACATGCTATCATAAACTAAAATGTGAGAGGTGTTGGTGTATTTTAATAAACATAAATTATATTTTCATATTACTAATTCTATGAAAATAAATTTGGTGAATACCATTTTGAAATATAAACGATTCTTGTTAAAAGCACCGAAGTGAGCCAATAAGAAAAAGTTGGTGGTGCAAAAATTTTAATTTTTAGAAATTGTTAATACCACCAAAAATATACCTTTTGTATTTTTGAGGAGATTAAAAAAAAATGAAGGCCTGTAGCTATAGTCAATAGATTTAGTAGATGCTAAAGGGGATGAGGTTGAAAGTCCACATTAGAGGATACCCAACCAAGCGTGTAGAGATTCAGAGATCCTGAAAACTAGGTTCATTGGAAAAAATCTTAAGGTGGTGTTGATATTGTGTTTTGTTCAGTTTTGATTTGCGTACCAAAAAACCAATTTAAGCCGTAAAAAGCCAAAAATTTCACTTTTTAAACATGAAAAAAAAAAAAAAAGGAATTACATGAAATAATTTTATTTGTCTCGATCAAATGTTGGATAATTCATTTTGATGGTCCAAGATTTTAAAATCCCCAAAATGTCATTTTTAGCTAAGGTTGACAAACTTTGACCAACCCTAAGCAAGGCTTGTCAAAGTTTGACCAAAAATCCTATCGTTCGATTGAGATGAATTTGAGCCCATCTTAAAAATCATGAATTTCCCTTTAAAGTGGTAGTTCATTGGCCTAAATCAAAGTTGAAACGGATGAGATATTCCGAAAATATCAAAAGTGTTAACCTTTTTTGCAACATGTGATTATAATTTAATTTTCAACTAAATGATAATCAAATGAACACCAATTGGTTCGAGTGAGGAGTCGTTGAAAATGTTACATGATAAATTTCGATTTGACATGCTTGGATGACTAAAAACTCCATTTAAATAAAAAAATATTTACAAAAATATTAAAGTGAGAATTTTATGTTAAAACATGGTTTTTTTTTTTTACTAATTTTCCACGGCATCCGATGTGCTAAATCGAAGGATTTGAATAAAAAAAGTAATAATATTTAGAAAATAGGCATCACAACCTTTCTGACAATATCTTATCCAACAAAAATGGAGGTCGGCAGTTACACAATCTTGACCATATTTATAATTATTTGTCTAACGTCAAAACATGTTATTGAAACAAAGTTGTGGAAAGGGATTGAACCATGAATGGTACTTATCTTATTGCCCTGTAACCAGGGGCAGAACTAAGAATTTTGGCTCGGGGGGACCGAATCACATATTGATACATACAAACATTTACACAAGTATACATTATTATTATTATTATTATAACAATAATAATATAAAAATAGAAATTGTCATCTTTATAAACTTTAATGAATACACAAACTGTCTATTTATGTATCATTTTTGGTGTATTATCACCCCTAACATTAAATATCTTCTATTTTTGTTTCATTCAACATTTTCAGTCTAAATTAAGCATTGAAAAACAATTGGAAACTTAACAACAACAATAACAACAAAAGACTTAGTCCCAAATTGGGGAAACATATATATATATATATATATATATATATATCCAAGAGGAAATTGCTTTTTAAGTACTGTTACCCCCTAACATTAAGTATCCTCAGTGTCTTTTTTTTCATTTAACATTTTGTGACTAAATCAAGTATTGACAAACAATTTTAAACTTAACAACAACACCAAAGGACCTAATCCCAAATAAAATAAAATAACACTCTAAGAGGAAATTTCTTTGATTAAAAACTTACTATTTAAAGTCAACAACTAGAACTTACCAATTAAGAGAGGAAAAAACTAAAAAGAAGTTCTACTTTTTTTGGTTACAAGGTGGATAGTGTGTTTTTTTATTTAGAAAGAGGTGGATAGTTTGTTGTTATTTAACAACTTTTTTTTTTTGGAATCCAACAGTTATAGTGGTTCAATTCCTTTTTTGCTAGGGTCAGCTCTTATTTTTTGGAGGGGCCAACTATTAATTTTATGATCTAATATTTTGAAAAATTGTAAAATATATATATTAGGATTTTTTTTTTTAAATCCTTCCCCCCATTGATAAGTATAGCTCCACCCCTACGTGTAATGCTGATTTTTTACTTTTATTTTTATTTTATTTTTTATTTTTTTATAATGAAATTCATAGTTTGGCATTAAAAAAAAAATCATTATGAGTTCATGAGACCACTGTGAAGGCACATGCTACATCACATGCTACTGTGGTTGAGGGTGCTGACACAATTGGTGATAAGGCTACTGATAAACGACCTGTAGGATAGTTGACATAAGAGGTAAACTACAGGTAGCATAGGGTAGTTAAGTAAGGATGAGTCTGGAATTGTGTTTTGTTCACGTGTCAAGATCTGGTAGCATTGAATGTGGTTTGGTTAGATTTGTTCCACACTCTACAGAGGTGGTTACAATTATATATATTAATTGGATATTGTATCTGATTCAATCAATCAATATCAATGAGAACAGAATTTTCTTCCACCAAATCTCTCTCTCGTTCTTCTCTGTTTTTCCTTTATTTCTTTCTTCTTGCATTGCATTACTTTTCAACCGCAACTATCTTATTTAAAAATAATACTAATTCTCTTTTAATTTTAAGTTTCATAAAAAAAATACATGAAAATAAGAGCTCTTATGTTAATTCTCTTGATAAATTGGTAATAAAAAGCAATAAATTTATAATTAAAAGAAATTCATTAGAGGAAGAATTCCAATAGTAGGCAATTTTTTTTTTTAAAGAAAGAATAGTAGTCAAGTTAGAATTTTTAATCAACTTAGAAATCATTAAAAAAAAAAAAAAGTTGATAACAACAACGAATATATATATATATATATATTTTTTTTTTTTTTTACAGGTAATCGTATATCATAAAACTGTTAACAAAAAAGCATATAGTAACGTATTAAACTCATATGTTTAAAGTAGTATGTTTATAAAAAAATTGATAAAGGTATTGCTTTTTTTTTTTTTTTAATCTGCTGCAATATAAAGTAATCTCTCTTATACTTTTTCACTGTTGCAATCCTTGTCAAAAGATAAACATGAGTCAAATTCGATGTCTATGCTTTCCACCCACAAGAAAGCCTTTTATAATTTTTAAAATTTTTAATTTTCAGACCCAACATGGTGAAAAAAAAAAAACAATAAAATAAATACCTTAACTAGCTTCATCAACATCATTTCAAAAAAAAAAAAAAAAAACTATCTTCATCAACAGAGGTCCATGTGGTCAACTCGCAGGTTTCCTAAAACACCCCTCACCAAAAAGAAAAAAAGAAAAAGAAAACACATACACGGAACATACAATTATTACACACTCTTAAACCCTTTAACTTTCAAAGCCAATTGCTTTTCTTCACGTACATATACATATGCTGTGTGCTACGAGATTCATCCAAACCAATAATACTAAATGGCTTTTCATTCGATTCTGTGCTCTCCTTTCAATCTGATTCTCACTATTTTCGTGCTCTTTTCTTGTTGTTTTGGTCTCTGTTATACTTATGACCAACCGGGTTACAACACCTTCACTGTCTCCAGCTTTAGCTACCCTCAGACAACGCTCAGGCCCTTCGATTTGCGCTATATTAGAGGTGTGTGAGCCATTTCTTAATGACCCTTTTGAGTATCTGATTCATTAATCTGGCTTTTTTTGTTGTGGCTATTTTTCAGTGGCGTTTGAACTAATTCTCAATTACCCCTTTGAGAATTTGGCTCATAAGTTTGGTTTTTCATTGGTTGTTGAAGGATTATGGGGTGTAAAGATTAATGGGTTTTCGTCAAAATTTTGAATTTCGTGAAGGATTAATGGAATACGTAGAATTTTTTTTAATATTATGGTTGTTGTTTTGTGTATATGTTATCCATGTTACAATTCTTGTTTTTTTTTAGAATTAACTGGCTGCAAAAATTATGGGGTACCTATACTTAATGGGTTATGGACAAAATTTGATCTTTGCTAATAAAATTCATGAAATTTGAATTAATTTTCTTATTTCTTTTTTTGTCTTATTTGCTGATGTTGTTGGTATAATATATTCTTTATGTTCTACATGTTGTAGTCCTAGCAGAGATGAAATATACGTAACAGTCACTGAGAATGTTTTTGTTCTAGCAACAAAAATTGACGAACTGATTGCAGAATTGTGTATCATAACTTCATCTGAGATGAGGTCATATATAAGACAAATTTAATGTTTATACTAGGTTCGGAGATAATAATTTTAGAATCAACATTTGGTCGGTATGTAACCATGTTTTGGTGCTGCGTGACAATATGTCTTAGTATCAGAGTTAATTTGGTCCTGTGTGCCTGTGTCACAGTGATATTGGTACCAGAGTCATTTTTAATTTTGAGGGTTTTCATGACCTTATTGATTGTTTCATCATTATCAAGTTTTATATTTCCTCTTTCTTTTCAAATGCAATAAGGGATGGGTTTTGCTTCAGATGTATTCACTTTGTTTCTTTTGTCAATACCTCCTTACTTCTATTGGGTTGAAGTATTTACCTACTTCCTGTTATTGAATTTAAAAAAGATATTTGTTTGTATCATGGTTAGATTTATGTGTTCAATCTGTCAATTCTCAATTACAAAGGCAAGATATTGACTTGCTCAAGATGCAAATGCTAAGACGTATTCTTTTGAAAAATCTATATTTTGTACAGTAGCTTATTGATCTTGCTGTTTTGCCTTGTTCCAGTTGATTTGCCATTGTGGTTCTCTTCATTAGCTATTTCATTGAGCTCGGATGTAGACCTTGTAAGTATGCTCATCAAGTTTATAGAGTTAATAGGATTTGTTTTTTATTCCAACATCTATTTATTATAAGTTTTTATCAATTACTTGTCTTTTGATGTTTCTGTTGTATATGTAACTTCTTCCATAAGAAACAACGTATCCCATACACTTGTCTAATAGCTGATTCTGAAATTGAAGCTTGTTTTCTTGTTATTAAGTTTTTCCAATTCCATCATGTTCCAATATATCTTGTGCCTTTGTACTCTTCTTTTGTCCTAAAATAGAAATCAGAGTTCTGCTCCAAAAATTTTCCTTTAAAATGTAGGGAATTGCGTTGAATCAATTATCAAATTAATGCGTTATGAGTAATTTGCCTCCCTCATTTGCTTATAGTCCAATTTGTTTGCAGGATGCTGCTAGCTTAAGGAAGACTCCTGAAAGCGCACTGCCAATAATTTGCTTCAGAGATGGCAGTCCCCCACTGCCAGATGTCTCAAACACTTCTCTAAAAGATCTAGGTACTTCAGATGAAAGTGGTTGAATTTCTTCAACTGAATCTTAATTAAATACATCTATTCATCCACTTGAATTTATTCAACTTTGCTTGTGGGCTGTGGCTTTGCTTAGTGTCATATATTTTGTTCACAGCTGATCCCAAGCCTGAGAAATGGAGGGTTGCTGTAGGTTGATGGCCAACGTAAATTTTAGTCACTCCATTCTGAATGGTTGGCCAACCCCAAAATTTTGGGACTAAGGATTTCTTGTTGTCGTTGTTCATCCACTTGAATCTTGTTTTTCCATTCCAGTTTATAGGCTTTATATTCTTTGAGGTTATGCTTTGAGCCAATATGCGTATGCAAATACTTCATATGAAAACAACCTGACAGTTACCATGGGACCACCAAAATTAATTTTCTTTTCATCTAATAGGGCTTAATGACTGAGTATTCTGCTTGCTGCTTTATGAAAATAGTTTTTCTCAAATTACTTACCATTTGTAACAGTTTCTTTGGGTTAGGGAACACCCAAATTAGCTGCTTTTAAAACTCTTTCTTTTTGCCTATTTGCTTTTGGTTTTGAATCAATTAAGAATTCTGGTTGACTTATTTTTCCTTCTGGTAACCAGTCTAACCAGAGTATCTTTGCTAGCAGTTTAAAAAAAAAATCTTCTGTTGTAGTGTTAGTTCCCATCTCTAATTATTCGTTTGGAGGAATACAAGCTTTTCAGAATGTGGAGCAGTGTTTTCCTATGCAGAAAAATATCACAATGAAGTTGACAAATGAGCAGGTCAATCTCAATCTCATTTACTTATTATTGTACATTTCTTCTTGGATGCTTGAATAAAATGTTCACGCTATATTTGTCTTTTTTTAATAAGTCTAACTGACATGGTGTCATGGTTTTCCACTTACGATAATCCATGATTACTGTCAGGTGGTTTTTTGTCTTATATATACATACTTTGTAAAGGGCGATTCATTTGGTGCAAGGAATATTTCAGAATTTATATATATTCTGGTTGATAGCAATAATATTTATGAAGTTGTTCTTTAGATATCGTTTTCCACTTACGATAATCCATGATTACTGTCAGGTGGTTTTTTGTCTTATATATACATACTTTGTAAAGGGCGATTCATTTGGTGCAAGGAATATTTCAGAATTTATATATATTCTGGTTGATAGCAATAATATTTATGAAGTTGTTCTTTAGATATCTCCAGGAGCTTGGTATTTTGGTCTTTTCAATGGCATTGGACGTACAAGGACACAATCAAAGATGGTATAGTTTTTTCCCCTTCAGTTTTACAATTTTTGTCAACTTCTTTTCTCAAAGGCTGCTAGTAATGCTGCTTTGTATCTGATTATATCGCGTGAAGGAAAATACTTTAGTTAAATAGCAGTTCTTTTTATATTTTCTTCTAATACATATAAATCCCATCCAAGAATGGAAGTTGTTAATGCTTGTGATATCTGTGAGGAAGCCATTCTTATTAATGAAAACTTTGTTAGGAGGAAAGCTGCGGTAATGATAGTTACTGGAAAGTTTGAAGCTGATGATCTGTTTGTTCGTAATAAGATCAAATGGCATTTAATCTATCGTACCAAAAGTTCTAATATTATTGTGTGAATTGTGAAGCCCATGAATTCTTTCTACAAGTTTATATCTGAAAAAAAATCAGCTGGCTCTACAAGCTTTACCATTCTAACGTTTGTTCTAAATTTCAATGAATAGAGAATTACCATGGTGTCATAGTGTTGTACACCTTAAATATTGCTGACTTTTTTTCCTTTAGCTTTTTCCAGTCTACCTTGTTTCACTTCCTCAATGAAGAGTCTTGATATCAAATTTCTGGACAGTCATGAATAATGCAATCATTTGAAAATTTAAACTATAGCTACTGCTCTGATAATTGCAGATTGTCCGAGGCCCGGCATATGCCTTTAGCGCCAACATTACTGTGGAAGGATGCACAACCCCAACAATGTGGGGCCAGTACTGCAACCAAACAGTTGATACACTCTCATGTGTTCCATCTGCAGGAAATATTTCGGTAGCCAATTCATACAACCAAACAAGTAAAAATGTGGTTTCCTGCAAAAATAGTTTAGAAACTTCTTGCCTTGGTGATGGTGAGCAAAAAGTATACTCCTTGGAGGTAATGGGAGTGGCTGAAGAGTTAACCATTATGGCAATGAATATTAGATTGAATGTAACGGCAACAAATAATTCTGGGAATTTTATTGGAGTTAATTTAATGTGCTTTGTTCGGCATGGTGCAATTCCTTCAGCAGCACTGCATGATTATTCCAGTAACATAAGTAAAGCCCCTTTGTCAATTCGCTCACCAAAGGTTGGTCGTTGGTATATTGCCATTTTACCTGTTAATATTTCAAAAGAACTTGGAGGGACTCAAAACTCAAATACAAAAGTTTGCTATTCCATGGACATGGAAATTCAAGTGCTTGAATGTCCCATAGGGAAGGCTGGATCAAATTGTACATGGGAACGATTTGTCCTTCAGGTGAGATTGTTAATGAGAATGTGTTTTCTGTCAGTCTTCCTCTATTAAATTTGTGTCTTTAATATGAAAAGCTGGTATAATAGGATGAGAATTTGTTCATACAACTTGTAAATATGCACTACTGGGTATATGAAGGGGCACGTGTATCTCTTCAATGAGTTCCCATCTGGACCCATTTTCTTAGATGATTAGAAAATGCTTTGTTAAGAATGTTTGCGTATAAAGCATGAAATGGCTTATAATGCCAAAATATAATGATCATATAGGAAATTATTATAAACAGAATAGGATCTGGATTCTGGCATGCAGATTTCACATTGGAAATATCACCTTTCATATTAGTTTCTTTCATTTATATTAAGTTGATGAACAACTCATGCCTGTAGTGTCTTCTCTTTTCTTGATGCTTGAAGAGACTTATTCGCAGGAATAACTTATTGACAAGCTGAGAATGGTTGTCTGCAGACGATACTCAGGAGAGGTTCAAGCGCCTTTGAATCTTATTATTTGCCAGTCAGTGAAAAAGTATTCTCAAAGTCAGCCAATTTCCCTCTTGAACCCCTTCTAAGTAACTCCTCATATGGTGAAAAACCAGATGACATTTGGACTTACTTTCTGTCGGAAATTCCTCATGGTGCAGCTGGAGGAAATATACACATCCAACTAACATCAGATACAGTGATAAATTATGAAGTATATGCTAGATTTGGTGGATTGCCATCTATTGATATATGGGACTATTTTTACGCAAATAGTACAAGAAGTAGTGATGGCTCCATGTTTTTCATGTTGAATAATTCAAGCAAAGAAAAGGTTGATTTTTATATTTTATACGCCAGAGAAGGAATTTGGGGTTTTGGATTGAGACATCTTAACACTAGTAGTAGTGCTTCCAAAGATGAGATAATCATGTCCATTTCGCTCGAAAGATGCCCCAAAAGCTGCTCCTCTCATGGTGAATGCAGAGTTGCTTTTGATGCAAGTGGATTAACACCATACAGGTCTTATGTTCAGCCTTCCCCTTATTCTTTTTACTTTATCTATATTATTCCTCTTTTGGTGGACATTATACATGGCATTCTTTGCTTACTCTCTTTTCCCAAAAGCATTATTACTGTTATGATTTTGGTGCTCGCTTATGGAGAATCAAATATTGCTTGTCTTATTTAAGTTTCCTCACTTTTGTAATTGGGTACTTTTTTCCTTTCCTCAGCTTCTGCGCCTGTGATCGAAGGCATGGAGGCTTTGACTGTGGAATTGAAATTGTATCACATCAAGGTAAGTGCTGATACAAAGTAATTTAAGATGATGTTTTTGTAATTGGTCTTTGATAATTATGTTGTTAATATTTCCTTGTCTGTTATTGGTAAATTTTTCACCCCTTTATGTTGTACAACCATTTTGCTAAACTTTCAGCCGGTTGTCAACCAGCACCTTAATTGGTAAAGCAAGGAAATAAATCCCTATAAAAAAAAGAAGAGTAAAGGCTGATGGCCAATCTGAAAAATCAATATATATATTCCGACTTTCCTCCAATGGGAAGTTGCTAAAATTTTCTAATTTTGACCCTTAAAATTTTCTGAGTTGCGGTCACTTTTGATACTACTGTGTAGTTTTTAGTCTTCAAAAAAGTTGTAATCGTTTGGTCCAGTTTTCTGGTATTCTAGATGGCCACTTTCTTTTCTTAAAAGGTTTGTGATCTAAAAATTTTGGTCTTCAATTTTGAGACATTGACCCCTGAATTGTCTGATCCAGTTTCCTGTTAGTCACATTCTTTGTTTGTCTACTTTTTGGTTTACAAAAAAAAAAATCTATTTGCATATGAATTTTAAGCCAGAAGTTAGTATCCTGATATTCAATGGTTTTTACTAGATTCTCTTGCCTAAAAACTGCTGTAGGGCATATATGGCAATCGTTTTGTCTTATTGCATCAAATGCGGCTGCTGTTCTTCCTGCTTTTTGGGCCCTTCGACAGAAGGTAATGCTTTTACCTTATTTTTGGATTAGATTGAAACAATTAAGAACTTCTAACAACAAAGAGTAGTGATAGGTTTTGTTGTATATCAGAATCTTCCCATTTGGTTATGCAACAATATCACTGGTCTTTCATAATGTTATGATGGCTGCATGACTTGTGTATGCTTCTGTAGTTTCCCAACGTATAGTGCTGTTATAAGACTTTTTAACTTTAAATTCGAGCATAAATTAGTGGAAGATGTTTACTCTAATAAAGACAGACAATAGAAAACTCTTGGTCAAGGGTGAAGTGTAAGGTCATGGATGCATTTCCTTACACGTTGCTGAGCTATCTACTTAAATGAAAGGGGGGAAAAATAAAAACAAAAAAAGTTTTGAAACGAAGTAGAGATTAGTGGCATTGTAGAAATCTCAAGGAGGTCAATGATATGTCCAGTGATATCATGGGAAGTTATTCACAACTCATATATGTTCAAACTGATTGAGTGATTAGGAAATGTTCAAGCAATCTCAATCAGCCTACACATTTTTTTTACCTCTTATTACCAAATTGACAATATCTTGTTTTATTCAGGCATTAGCAGAGTGGGTGGTGTACACAGCTAGTGGAATTTTTAGTGGCTTGTATCATGCTTGTGATGTAGGCACATGGTGTTTATTAAACTTTAATGACTTACAGGTATGAATTATTCCTGCATTATTTCTCTTTTTCCAGGAACTTTAGGTTTTACAAAGATTTATTCATTTATTAGGTTGTACAAACCTGTGCAAGCCATTTCAAATTTAGGGGCCTATATGCCTTTAAAGTTGAAAAACAAAAAAAGGCAACAATGGACACCAAAAGCCTGCAATCCATTCGGAACAATGTCAATACATCCAATGGCAAAGCCACAAGTAGACAGGGGCATGGCCCCATCAAATGTTTGATAGGATCTTTGGATTCATGTGATACTCCAAAATGTTACTTAAAAGATATTGAACATGTACCTCCCCCCCCCCCCCCCCCCCCCCACAAAACCCAACCCAAAATAGGAAAAATTTTCTGTAGAAAACTTTAAAGTTGTTGATTTTGGCTCTACTTGGATGAGCTTATTTTCTAGGTTATTTTGTTTATTTGGCTAAAAACAACTTTTAAAATCATCACTATTTTCTAATTACAACTGTATTTTTGAACTGCTTATTTTTTAAACAAAAATGAGCCAATGAAAATAAGCTCATCTAAACACATACTAATCATGTAGTTTTAGAACATTATTATCCCAAGATACTCATTAATTTGTCATTCTTATAAATTTCATAACATAGATGTCATGTTAGCTTTTTCCAAATTAGAAGTGAAAAAACCAGAAGTATCATGAAAAAAGCTTCATCTTTCTCCATCTTTGTATACTTTTCTTCACATTTTTTTAAGAAGCAGCAGCACAGATGTATGAGATTACCAATTTTGTACATGGACTATTTTCAACTTCCCTTGTTTTTGTTTCAGATTGAGTTTTCAATTCATTCTTTGATTGAAGTTTCTATATTATACTGTTTTGATACTGCTCATAGAAGAGCAATGGGTGTTCAAGAAAACTGCAGCTTCGACCACACAGACTACAACCGCACCAGACCGATCACTCTGGCAGTGGTCAGTGGCTATTCTTACAAAACTGACAGCGGTTGGTGTGGTCATCAGTATGGTGTTTGAAAAGCCGACAGAAATCCCACCAACTGCCTTATATATATTTCCCCTCAGGCTCTCCCCCTGGCAGGTGTTTTGTATCACTCTCCACCTAACACGACCACACATTTGCCACAGATTGGCGTTTTCCCCAAACCAAGCTCAGATCGACCGCAACAGATCAGCGAGTCTCATTGCTAACAACCCAAGCCTAGAAATCCACATGCTCAGCCACCATCAACCTCCACCACCACTTAAAAAGTAGTCTGACCTCTGCCGATCTGTAAAAAAAATAAAAAAAATTATTTTTTTCCTATCACGGAAATTGGCTGACTGCACTGACTGTGTAAACCGCCACAGCTGACCTTGGCTTTCTAAACTTTCTGGTGTGGTTATATTTTTTATTTTGGAGAAACCGACTATGTCGTTGCTTGACCACGGTAATGAACACCCTTAGCAAATGGTATGCAATATATATTATGTACATGCCTGTATGAATACATAGGTAAATACATACATACATGTGTGTGTAGTTCTAGTTATAAATTCTTGGTTCCTCAACCAAATACATTCTCACTCGAGGTGCTTAGAGAATTGGGTTTTTAGCGAAAGTGATCCAAATTTTGTAAAATGTTGTAAATTTTCTATCATGTTATTTTAAATCTCTCTCTCTCTCAACAACTTTAACATAAGATAGTATTGATTTGTCAAATGAAAAATGTTTCAGTTTATGGACTTTTGGCTCTCTTTCATGGCTGTGGTGAGTACTTTTGTGTACCTAGCTACCATTGATGAAGTTTTTAAGAGGGCTATTCACACAGCTGTAGCTATCCTTACTGCCCTCATGGCTAAAACAAAGGCAACCAGGTAATTGATGCTGGTAGACATTGTTCTAATACATATAATATAAGAGTTAAGAAAATTATTGTTGGAATTTAACTATGCCAACTGCAGGCCTTCCAATATTATTATTGTGATAGCAATTGGAGCTTTGGGTCTTCTTATTGGATGGTTGATAGAGCTCTTGACTAAGTATAGGTCATTCTCCTTTTCAATTGGGTTTGATTTTAATATGCTTGACAGGTGGGTTCTTTTCCTGACCAATCATGAAGTTTTAATTATATAATGCTACACACATTAGATATTTATTTATATTATTATATGGTACACACGCTACAGAGTCACTTGTGTGCTTGAACTGATGAAACACACAAGTATCTGTGATGGATAATCCATTCCACTTTCTCTTCTAAGATGAGGATGTTGATTGCTGCAGATGGCAAACCCTTAAGGTATGGGTCCAAAATCTTATCCAGACACTTTTTAGACGGTTCCGCTGGATGTTTGTGCTAGCAGGATTCACTACATTAGCCTTTGCAGCAATAAGCTGGAAACTGGAAAACAGTGAAAGCTACTGGATTTGGCACAGGTATAACAATGTTAATAGAATCTCTCTCTCTCTCTCTCTCTCTCTCTCTCTCACTCTCTCTCATGTGGTGCATAAAATGTTTTGCAGTTTGTGGCACGTGAGCATATATACGTCTTCCTTCTTTTTTCTTTGCTCAAAAGCAAATATTGTAAATAGTGAGAATCAAAGTCTCCCAAATGGAAATGGAAATTATGAGTTGACTCGGCAAAATTCTAGGGACGAGGAAGTGAGGGGGAATTGAATTCCTAGCAAAATTAGTTACTGTAAAAGTTAGGTCTAATAAGACGCTTTTAACTGCATCAACAACTACAGCAGTTTATTGTAAAATCTTCTTCATAAGGTTTGTTCCCACTTTCTTATTTTGGGAAATAGGTTTTGTTCTTAGATATTGATCTGTATTTGCATAGGTAGGATTAAAGAACCAAGCCAGGGCAGGAATGTTATTATTTCAGGGAGAGAATAGGACACATACAAAGATGAAGTATTGGTCATTGTAATCTTAAGGGTTTGACAACATGTATTTTCTTGTATTTTTTTTAAAGGCTTAATAACAGAAGCAGCATTGATTTGATTAATCTTGTATTGTGCGTTTGTTTCTTATGAGTTTTAGTTTAAAAAAAAAAAGTTTTAAACTAAAACTTAATATGAATTTTTTTTTTCTTCAATCTGATCGTATTCCTCACCCCCTCTTCTCTCTCTTAAAAAAAAAAAAAAAAAAAAAAAAGGGTCTACACAACACTCCCTTTCCTTTTTTTTTTTTTTTTTTGGGGTGGGGGCAAAGTCCTTTTTATTTAATAAGAGACAGAGACTGACTTTCGACAATAACCAGTCACTCACATACATCCACATCTTCGTTAATGGCCAGCCTTATTGCTTAATAATAAGCCTTTGCAAACTCCACTAAATGAGAGACTTCCTTTTTTGTTCATGCCGACCACACTTCACCCGTGATTCCTTACTCACCTTGATTTTGACTTATATTGAAGTGGGGGTCTATATCAAGGAACTACTTTCTTTTTTTTCTTGCTCGTCATTTTTGGTATGAGACCTACAAAAAATTGGGAAGAAGAAATATAATTTTAAGCTTAAAAAATAACAATAAATTTATGTTGACTTTGTTATAGAATTTCCGTATGAAAATAGGTTTAACTTTCTCTCTCTAATGAGTGAGTTTAAACTAAAGATGGGGTTTAAATCACATAGATATGAAACACCGTAAAGAATATTATTATCGCTTGCTTGAACTCACCGTAAAACAAACAAAGAACTTTAGTGAAGGAAGGTGAACTTTTGGGATTTGTCCTTTTACTGAATTTCTGAAGTACCAAAGAAGTTGTGCACTATAAGAGCATTGCATTGGGGGTTGTGAAACCCTCCAAATTGTAAATTTATAGCATCAAAACCATAATAGTGTACATTATCCGGAAATCTAATTGTGAAAGATTTACAATTGTGCTACAATACCATCTTATAAATAAGATGTACCATAGCAAGATAGTATTTTTTTAAAAAATAATATTTTATTGGGCTTTGGGTTTTATTTGGGTATTGGGTTATATTATTTTATTATATAGATATATTATTTTATTGTGTTATATGGTAAAATAAAAGTTGAGATTTTTTTTTTTTTTTATGAGAAAAAGTTGGGATGTTAGGTGTATTGTAAAATTGTATGGTATAATAGATAAAGTAGCTTTTGAAATGGTAAAATGAGATATTTTTTAGATACCAAATACTAATGCTTTGACAGGAGACAAATATACTCTTTCTTCTTATAACTTAACGATGGCTTCATCTTCCATGGGGGTATCAGGTTATCAGCTCGCCCCAAGTGACTTGCATGCATAACAAATAGTGATGACCGACTATAAATTGTCTTGAAACAAAAAAAAAAAAAACTGAAAATTCAAATTATGAGATCGCTTAAAATAGTGGCTTATCATAAAGTTTTGGCAAAAAAAAATTACTTTATTACTACTACTTTTTTTTAGAATACTTTATTATTACTTGGAAAAAAAAAGGGTCACAATCTATTTTATAATTTTTTTACAAATTGTTATTGTGGCAAATTATCATTAATTCTCAATTTGAGCCATTCACTAATATCAGTTTTTGTTAAAAAATTTGTAACCCTGGCATTTTCCACATAATAAAGACCCTTTTGATAAGAAAGTTAGAAAAATAAAATGATAGAAAATTAGTATTGTAAGGTAAGAATTTGTGGATTCTACCCCACATCTAATTGTATACTGATCGCGGTGCCTGGCGCGATGCGTTTTTGCCTTCGCACCGAGTGCAGGACCCAAGTAGTGGTACACTACCCAAGCTCCTGAAGCATTATAAAGGGTAGTGGGGCGCTCTTTCTATCCGATGTGGGATTCGAGTTAAAGCTCGGTGTCTTGCGCACGCAGCAAGCCCGTGGCCTCTTGGGTCCTGCACTCGGTGCGAAGGCAATACCGCACCGCGCCAGGCACCGCGGTCAGGAAACAATTAGACGGGGCGGAGGCAGCTAAGGCTCATCCTAACCCCAAAAAGCGCTTTTTGTAAGGTAAGAATACCCCATCTAATTGGGCCGTGCCGCGGAGCCAGTCGCGATGCGGTTTTTGCCTTCGCACCAAGTGCAGGACCAAGCAAGCGCTTAGCTTGGACTTGTAATCCCACATCGGATAGAAGAGCGCCCCACTCATGCTTTATATGCCTCTGGGGCTTGCATGAGTGGGGCGCTCTTCTATCCGATGTGGGATTACAAGTCCAAGCTAAGCGCTTGCTTGGTCCTGCACTTGGTGCGAAGGCAAAAACCGCATCGCGACTGGCTCCGCGGTACGGCCCAATTAGATGGGGTATTCTTACCTTACAAGTATATATTTCTTTTGTTGTGTAGGAAAGAAAAATGGAATGAAAGAAATAGTAATTTATAAAAAAATTTATTATTATATCTCTATTATATAACAAATATTATATATATATATATATATATATATATAATTCAATTATTGCAACACTTGAGGGAAAAGAAATTCAAATCTTAATTTTCCACATAAAATACATCAAATAATTATCATCCTCTCTCTTTAAGTGTGCATTTGGGTTAGGATTAAAAATTAAAATTATTTCACTACTCAGCTTATTTTTGCTACTATTCATGAGCTTCACTGCACTTTCTGGCACTATTCATAAGCCCCACTGTACTATTTCAACAAACTTTCATAAGTCCTACTATTCATAAGCGATATCCAAACACACCTTAAGGCCCTGTTTGGTTAATTTTTTTTCATCACTCATCACTCCTCACTCATCACTCAAAATACCCTAATTTCTTATACCCACCCATTTGGCACACATTACTCAACTTGTCATCACTTAAAATTTTCAACTTTTTGTGGGCCCCATACCTGTAACTTGGTCAGAGCAAAGCTGTTAGCCTACCTGTGGAAGGTTTCATCCCCATTTTTTCTCTTTTCTCATTTCCCCTTCCCTCTTTGCCGTTGTTTTTCCCTGTTGTTTGGTTGGTGAGAAAATAATAAAGGAGAAGTTCAAAATAATTTCTCCCCACTACTACTCTGTTCTTACAAAAAAAAAAAAAAAAAAAAAAATCACACAAAATACATCAAAATAATTTCTTTCTTTTCTTTGAAACAAAAACAAACATTTTTGTTGATGACAGATTTCAGAGATTGCAAACCCCAAATAGTGGAAAAATCTTCTTTGCAAAGAGCAAGTTCTAAATATCCATCAACGAATCTCAGTATCTCTCTACTAAAAAGGTAAAGAAAAACTCTCTGGTTTTTTTTTTTTGGGAAAATTTGTTCTATGGAGGAACAAATGGAGGAACATGAAAAAAATAAATGGAGGGGCAGAATTTGGGTCTCACTAGAAACAAAAATCGGTGAATGGAGCTGTGAATGCTTGTCTCTGGCTGAAGGTGCTGATCAGCGAAACTGGAGCTCTGCTTCAGTTGTTGCAGGGTTTGGGAGAAGGAAAAGGGAAAGTGAGATGAAGAAAGTGAGCTTGGGTAGTTGGGAAAGTTAAGCCAAAATATCCATTGGAGCTTCTGAGGGTCTACAGTGATGTAACTACACACTACTGTGGGACCCATTTGGAAAGAAAAATTATGAAAATTGCCACTGAGTTAATAAACTCATAACTTGAAAACAAGCTTTTGGTGTTTCTGAAATTGGTAACTCAAAACTCAAAAAACTCAGTTTTGTTAACTGAGTGAACAAAAAAAAAATCATCCAAACAATGTTTCCTTATGTAGACGCCATGGATTTTGGGTTATGAGTTAACAAAACTGAGGGTTCATTTGTTTTGGCTTTAAATGGTTTCAGAAAATCATTTTCCGTAAAACCGTGTGTTTGGTTGACTTTGAAAATAGAATTTTCCGGAAATTATTTTCATTTGACCATAAAACATAAGCCTTTGACCTGGAAATTATTTTCCATTCCTATTTTCACTTCAAAGCATTTCCGGAGAGAGAGAGAGAGAGAGAGAGAGAGAGAGAGAGAGAAACGGTGAGGAACTTCAGACCGAGCTCCAGTCTGACGACCACAGATCAAGCTCCGACAACCCACGGTGAGTTTCCGTCACTCTGATCCACCATAGCTCTAGTCCGATCCACCCTCCATTTACAACCTCACCTTAGTCCGATCCACCCTCCACATCCCCTCAAACCCATCTACCCAAAATCCACCCTCAAACCCATAAACAACCCATCCTCCGACCCACCCTCAAACCCATAAACAACCCATCCTCAGTCCAATCCGATCTATATATAAATATATATATATATATATATATATATTTGTTTATTTATTTATATAATTATTTATTTTTTTAATTATCCATTTTTTATTTTAAGAATTCAACTGTTGTTTATGTTGGTACTGTGATGGTGTAAATAGAATGCAATGTGATGGTATTGTGATGGTATCAATGTGCAGTTATCAATGTGATGGTATTGTGAATTATCCATTTTTTATTTAATTATTTATTTTAAGAATTCAACTGTTCCATTTTTCGTAAAATGTTTGACCGAACCAAACATGAGAATTGATTTTTCGTAATACGAATTCTGAGGCAGCCAAACAGCCTGAATACATTTTCCTTTTCCGAAAATAACATTTTCGGAAAATATTTATTTTCCGGAAAGCATTTTACATGAACCAAACACAGCCTGAGTCTTGTTAACTTGGTTTTGCAAAATCCAAACAAGGCCTAAGTGTTACCAGACAAAACATGGGATTTTTTAGAAAACAACTACAAAACCCAAACAATATTATTAGTTAGGCAACGTTTCAAACATATTGCATTTCTAACAATTCGACTTCAGAGGAGTCGATTTTACTGTTCATATCGCCTATTCCTCGCGCCACGTAGCTCAATAAATCGACTTCAGTGAAGTTAATATGTTTGTGTAGAAATCGACTCCATTGGAGTCGTTTTCTATACATAGAAACCGACTCCACTGAAGTCGGTTTCTATACAAAGAAAACGACTCCAGTGGAGTCGATTTCTTTGTATAGAAATCAAATGCTCCACACAAACATTTGCGGCACCATGTGTTGCTGATTTTTCAGAGGTTGAAACCACACCCAGCAAACGACGAACGCAGGCGCCAACGAACCCAGGCGCCGATTCTGACCAAACCCCGACGAACCCCAACACCGACGAGCAAACCCAGGTGCAACCCAACAAATGAAGAAAAGGCTACACGAAAAAATCGGATCGGATCGGATCGGCGCCTGGAGTTTGTTCTTCGTTTTCTGGGTTCGTTCTTTGTTCTTCGTGCTTCGCCGTCGGTGTTGCTGGGTTCGTCGGGGTTTGGTGAAATCGGTGCCTGGGTTCGTCAGCGCCTGCGTTCGTCGTTTGCTGGGTGTGTGTTGCTGGGTTCGTTTGCTGCGTTCGTGCTTTGTTCTTCGTTCTTCTGTCGTCCTTCGTTCTTCTTTGTTCTTCGTTCTTCGTTCTTCTGCGTTTGTTCTTCGTTCTTCGTTTTTGGGCAAATTGACTTCAGTGGAGTCGTTTTCTTTGTATTGAAAATGACTCCACCGAAGTTGATTTCTATGTATAAAAAATGAGTGCAAAGGACTCGATTTATTGAGCTACGTGGTGCGAGGAATAGGCGATATGAACAGTAAAATCGACTCCTCTGAAGTCGAATTGTTAGAAATGTAATATGTTTGAAACGTTGCCTAACTAATAATATTGTTTGGATTTTGTAGTTATTTTCAAAAAAACCCCACAAAACATACTTTTTTTCTCTCTCTTTCTCTCCTTTTACTTCTTTCCTAAAGTGACTGCACCCAAACACACGCAGTTGTTCACTTTTGACTATGCATGTCGGTACAAAATGTCGCAAAAAGGTACCGATTTCTAGCAAGAGGAGAACATTCTAGCCTAGCAAAATTGCTGATGGAAAAAATAAAATTATAATTATGTAATGTAAAGTACTAATATTAATAGCTGATCTTTGATATTTCCCTTCCTTAAAATCAAAGTACAACTTCTGGAACACGGAAAAATATGCTCTGGACCCAAAAAAAACGCGTCTTGTTTTTTCTTTTTTGAAGTCTTGTTCTTTCTGCTGTCCTCTTCGGGTCAACCCTCAAAAAACACTATCGTATGGAATGTAGCACCCAACCCCATACATGAGTTTTTGGAGAATTACACAACTAGCAATTGTAATATTACCTAAATACGAATATAGCCCTTATCAATGTTCTTAGATTCCTTTGAGAAGAATCAAAACAATAAACACAATTCATCAAAAAGAAATACACATAAAGCTGGGAGGAAGTAGAGCACTTCCCCCATCTCAAACTAAAATTTCCTATACACAAGCCAAATCTCATGAACAAATTATAAACAAATTCCCTAAATATTTTCTAGCAACAATTGAAACCTTTTTCCCAGCAACGTCTATGGATGCACTTCTTCAAGGTTATTGGCTTCATCCTACCGTGAACCATCTTGATTCGAATACTCAACTTGCTTGGTTCCCCCTGCTGGGTTTTCAATCTATACTTAATTCCATTTATCCATCTCTGGTTCAAATGTGAATTCATTGACCCTCACTACTCGCACCTTAGGATCTTTTATACTACTTCCCTCATTGTTCTCTTACTGAAGTGCTCCTCATGGAATGGGATGAGAGTGAACGGACATCTGAAGCTGATACCTCTCTGTAATCCTTGCGGATACTCCAGAGGATCTCTGCACACCTCCTCATGCTAGGCCGATTCTGTCTGCGTGGAGCCAAACATTGTAAGGCTAGTTCTAGTATCTTTTCAATGGCTAAGTTATTTGCAGCATCACATTCTAGCCTTGGGTCCAATGTTGTAATAGCTTCTCCATCAGTGAACTTCTTCATGGCCTGAACTTGACATCAAGTCGCATTAGGGAAAAGAAAAGAATTTTCTTTCTTTTGTAAAATTTAATCAACCTATCCAGTTAAAAGAAGGGATGGTAGAGTTGGAAAATTGTTGCAAAGACTAGGTGGGAGACATTTGATGGACGTGTGAACACAATCATATGGATTTTTGTTAAACAGTCAAGAACTTACTTTTACCCCCTTTTCACAGAAAGTTATAGATTAAAACGGATAGTGACCAAAAAAAAAAAAGATTGAAAAAAAATCATACCCATTTTGCCGTTATCCGCTCCTTGAGTTCTCGTTTTGGTTCAATTGGACGTCTGCCTGTGACTAGTTCAACCAATAACACACCAAATGAATACACATCGCTTTTCTCGGTAAGTTGATAGGTTCTGAGGTATTCAGGGTCCAAGTAGCCTGCAGTGCCTTTAACTTGGGTAGACACATGGGTAACACCTGAATCACTGTCAGCTGCCAGTCTAGCAAAACCAAAGTCGGCTACCTTGGCTCTAAAGTTTTCCGTGAGGAGAATGTTGGAAGATTTTATGTCTCTATGAATGATAGGGTGATCTGCAAGGGAATTGACAGAAAATCCTGTTGGATCTCTTGAAATAGATTCTACACTCTCTCAGGCAAACAACTTTAACTTTGACAAGACAAATGAATTAAGTCACCCCTAAAGGTATACCAGTATACATATGAAGATAGGTGATGGCATGGGCCACATCAATTGCAATATCTAGCCGTGCAGCAAGGTCCAGAATATTGCCATGAATACCTGCATTAGTTCTCCAATCAGATTACAGGAACTCAAGCACACACAAAGTGAGTGAAAGTAAAGCCACATGAAGAGAACTCACAATCCAAGTGTTCTCTGAGGGTTCCATTGGGAACATACTCCACAACAACAATCCTTTCATCTCCATGCTCCAAATATCCATAAAACTTGACCAGATTCAAATGTTCCACCTGTGCCAGTGTTCGAATCTCACTCTGGAATTCCACTCCCAAATGCTTGTCATATACACTCTGCAAAGAAAGGCAAGAAACTACTTGTTAAAGATCTATGTCACACATTTGTTGACTTAAATGTGAAGCCCCATAAGTTTGTGTCAGACCCAGAAAATGGAATTATCCTAAACAACTTTCACCGAACCTTCTTAGCACGTTTTACTGCAACTAAGGTTCCATCTTCAAGTCTTCCCCTGAAGACCGTCCCAAACCCGCCTTGTCCAATCTTAAAAGAGGGGGAGAAATTCCTCGTGGCCTTCAGGATTTCCTCTATGTTGAATTTTACGCTCCCGGGCTCCCGCTCATGTGTTGAGTTATTTGCACTGGCATAGACCCCTCGATTAGAACCACGTTTTCTCTCACTACCAGCTCTTATAGCATCCACTGCAGCTAAGAAAGCAAAAGATAAAATAGTTCATTGAAACATCCCACAAAATGCAAATGAATATTGATTTAACATAGCACTCACAAATCCATATTGTTCATCAAATATGCCAACAATAAAACAATGAGCAAACAAAAAGCTAATACTAGTTCCTTGTGGATTCTCACCATATAATTTTTTTTCTTAAAAAAACAAATAAAGGTCACACAATGCACAAAACTCCCACTTTTGTGGAAATTTGGGAGAGGCGATTGTCAGGCAATCTTACCACCACCACCCACCCCCACCCCCACAGCCGAATCTATAACCATTTGCTTTGGTGGACAGCACTTGCCATCGCACCAAGACTCGACCCTCTCACAATTGAGAATTCTGGGACTAAATCTCTCTCTCTCTCTCTCTCTCTCTGTGTCTGATTTAACAATTTTCATAAATTGAGAGTCAACTACTTATTTTCGATAGATGGAGAGCTTATCACAAATGATTTGAACGAGTTTGGCTATGTATGGTAAATGAATAGAGCAACCTGGTCAACTCAGGTTTTAAACGATAAATTATTGATTATCTCAAAAGCTCAAGCTGAATGGGCGGTACGGTGGAGACAGGATTTGAATCCAGACAGACATCCTCTGATACCATGATAGATTATCCATTGTTCCAGGAAAATGTCAATTGAATAATTTAATATAACAATAAACATAAAAGTTTTGAATTAAAAACAACAACAAAAACAAATAATAGTTTTTATATTTCTCAGCTCTCACAGTATTCTCAGCAACCAATACAAACTTCCGGATTCGGATCATGAAGATCCAAAACCGGTAAAAGCTGTGAATTAAATTTGACTCTGTTTCTTTTGACCATATAGTAGAAGTTTGAGAGAAAATGGAAGTCAGTGTTTAGTTTACCAGGTTTGAATTCGTCAGAGTCAGCGAAGCTCTTGGTGGAGCTCCTAGTATCCACCGGAGGAGTGAAGCAGGAGACGAAGACTCCGGCGACGGAGCGTGCGGCGGAGGCGACGGAGCTCCTGGAACTGGTGGTGGAGCTACGGGAGGTGGAGGTGTCGGAGTATACAGAGGCAGGCGAGTAGGGAACGCTCCTTGAGCCCGTCGAGCTAGTGTTCCGGCCACCGTACATTGAAGCCTTTTCAGAGAGAGAGAGAGAGAGAGAGAGAGAAGTAAATGTTGAGAATTGGAGATATGGCGATATGGCGGGCAGTTGAGAGTTAAAAGACTTTTTGGAGAGAGAGAGAGTTGGAGTTGAAGTTGAAGGAAGACTTTGAATTTTTTTTTTTTTTTTTTAGGTGAGGTGTGGCTAACGTACGCTTTTAGGTGTAGGCTTCACTGGCCAGTTAACATTCAAGTATTCAGCGTATCATAAATATGGTGTTTTTTTTTTTTTTCTTTTTTCTTTTTCCTTTTTATAATTTGAAGCTGAAATTAGTAAATCTTTTAAGTTACGGAGCTGTGCGGTGAGCACAGAGCAAACTATTATTTCGCCTTTTACTAAAAAAAAAAAAAAAAAGTATATCTTTTAAGCTAGATTTAAAAAAAAAAAATAGTTTATTGGTGGTTTTTTTTTTAGAGGGAGTCAATCACTTTTGTGGGAGACAAGGATCAAAGTTAGTTAATGGAGGCAGCAAGGGTATATCCGAGGAGGGGAACTATGCGGAGAGGACTTGTTTAACTAGTAAGGAGTTCGGGATGATGCTGCTGATGATGATGCCAAGGGTTCCTACTTGACCTCGGGAAGGCCGAGAATCCGGAATGAAGGAAATGTGGTGCAATCCTCGGGGAGACAAAGGTAACTAGGTTCTGAACAAAGAAGAGAATAAAAAGGAAGGACAATGTAGCCATCCCCTCAGCATTAAATGCATTACAACCACTTGCCTAGCCGCATTAATGGAGAAGTGATCATGAATAGTGACCACACAGCTAAAAGCTTCAATGTATAGGCCTACTAGTGAGGCCTTGATGGGACAAGTATCAAGGAAGTGAAATCCTAACCCTCCAAATGTAGAGTCCAAATGCATTTTGGCTAACTATATAAAACCAAGAAATGTCTGAATCTAGAAGGTTGGGAGAAAAATAGAAAAAAGGAAACAGGAGAGACAGAAAGAGTGGAAGGAGGGGTGAACTGACCAACTGTAAAACCCCTCCTCCAACTAATGTGAGGATAAACACTTAATCAATATGGGGTTTTTCTTTATTTCTTCAGTCTGAAATCCACATACTATAAACTGATCTGTTCATTACTTGTTGTGTTGGAGTCGGGTACTAAAAAGGGTGATCTTGCTTTCCACCTCTAAAAATATATTGTGTATGCAAAAATAACACGTCAGCATCCACGTGGTCTCCTTTTAGTTGTCCATTTTTGCCTGCCACAACTTTCAATTTAAAGAGCATTTGTTTATTAGTTTTTAGAATTACTTTCTAATATATGTGGACTTATGTTGAAGCTTCCTTAATGAGTCGCTAACATATTTCTTACTCCTTTTACATTACTACATATTCTCTCCGTTCCAAATTGTTAGTGTTATATTCCATTTTTGGATGTATCAAAAGGAATTTGAAAAGTAATTTAAAAAAAAAAAAAAAACTAACCCCATTTCACTAAAGTTTTAATTAAAGAGACCCTCAATGGTATTTGAGTGGTAGACAAATTGGTCTGGGATGTAACATAAAACTAAAGGTCTCATGTTCAATCCACACTGCCATTCCATGAGATTTTTAAGGTGTCTCTTAAATAGGAAGTAAAATATTGAAATTGTCTAACTAAAAGTTAAGACACCGCTTTCTTATATCCAGCAAATAAATAAAAATTAAGGAGGATAAATTTTAAAACTTATACCTCAACATATATAAAAATAATACATTAAAGAGGTATTTGGTTTGCTGTGATGTGCCTTTAATGTGATGCACATTATGATAATGTGACATTAAGATTTTTGGTTTATTTTATTTTTTCTAACTTACCATAATCTAAAATTACAAAATATATCATATCATTTTAATCTCATTACTTTCCTAAACAATGTAATGTTGTATTTTTATATTGAGATTACATTAATGAAAGATTACACTAATGTAATATTACGGTGTAATGTAATATTATGGTGATCTAAATGCCCCTAAATGATGTTCCATTGGATTTTGTAAAGGGACTATAAGAGTTTTTTTTTTTTTTTTTTTTTTTTTATTTTTTTTTTTTTTTTTTTTAATTTAAAGAGATTTTCAACCTATAGCGTTCGCTTCTAATAATAGCTCTTTATCATCAGACCAAGACATTAATCAATTTTTAGTGGGCACTAATTCATGATCTTAAGTTCATTTTATTGCTAAAGTTTCAACTTCAAGAAAGGAAACATCATTGTTGACGGGGTGAAAGTTATGGTTAATATTTTTGGACAAATTTGGGAAATGCCCCGTTTGGGTAAAAATAGCAGCATAATGCCCTTTTCTCCAAACTATATAGGGAAATGCCCCTCTTTTGTAACTCGATTTTCTCAAAATCGAGTTAGGCCCTATAGCGGCGTTTTTTAGGAGCCTATAGTGACGTTTTTAGGACCTATAGTGGCGTTTTTTAACTCGATTTATAAGAAATCGAGTTATAGGTAAAAAAAATTAAAAAAATTGCCTATAACTCGATTTTATGGAAATCGAGTTATAAAACGTCACTATAGATCCTGAAAATGTCACTATAGGTCCTTAAAAACGCCGCTATAGGGCTCCAGATTTTTTTTTTTTTATAACTCGATTTTGAGAAAATCGAGTTACAAAAGAGGGGCATTTCCTTATATAGTTTGGAGAAAAGGGCATTATGCTGCTATTTTTACCCAAATGGGGCATTTCCCAATTTTGTTCTAATATTTTTTAATATTATCTACAACCAGCTTATTTTTTTAATAGCAAATCTAGAACTAGTTTTATGACATTAATAGTAAATCAACTTAAAAAAAAATTATAAAAAAAAAAAAAAAAACATTAACAATAATTATGCCATATTAAAAAAGTGGATTGGATGTAATTACTAGAGCGTGTGTGATAAAATAAATATGTTTGTATGGTGCAAAACAAAAATTCTACTGTCATAATCAAAGTAAAACCTTTGTCCTTTTCATCTTTTGAGTAATTCACATCGATATTTAACGCCGTTCTGGCTGTCTTCCATTAATTCTAGAGACAGTGGACAAGTTCTACGCCAATAATTCTATAAACTGAAAACAACACGAAGAAAAAGAGGAAGAATTGGTGTAATTTTTAAGATTAAAAACGTTCATCCTACGCTTAATTATAGTTGTTGTTGTTTTTTTTTTGTTGGGTTACATATTAATATTAGTAAGGATTCATTATCATTGTCATAATCACTATCACAGTTAATTTAATTTCCACTAGAAAACTTGAAAATTAAAATGACCGTTGCTTGAGCAAGAATGAATCCTCACAAAACTACCTCGATAGTAACGGTGGTTGGTGCCGGGAGAGCCCACTGACTTAAGGAACCGATTAATAAGTATAATTAAGAAGTTGAACCACCAAAGGTAATTTGGTCTTCATGTATAATGGTTAATTATTATAATTTTCAACTTAAAATCCCTACTTTTCCTTTGTGGGTAAGTGACTATGGCCATGGTTTGGTTCATCAAAAAAATATGGTTTATTTCCTGTTTTCTATGGGATCCACTAATGAAAAACTTAATTATTTGGGTCGTTTTCGGTTCTCATTTTCGTTTTCAATACTTAAAAAATATGTGGGAATGAAAATAGAAAACTAATAAAACTCTGGTGAATTTGGTTTAACTTTTTTATATTATGCTTTTTGAAAAAATGGCGGTTTTTAAAGGTGCGGTATGAAATTGGGTTTTTAAAAAAAACTGAGTGTTTGGTAAAAACTAAAAACTGTTAAAAAATGTTTTTTGAAAAATTAGAGTGTTTGACTATTAGTTATCAAATTGCAATTTGAAGTGTAAATGACTAAAAAGGACAAAACATATATAAGATAGTTTGAGAAAATGAAAAATGTATTATAATGTAGAGATACAAGTAACAAGCAAATAGATAAGGTAATTTTATATGGTAAAAAAATTGATATAATGATGCCACTAGTGCATTTAAGAATTTTAAAAAAAAATTTACCTTTTTTTTTCCTTCAATTTTAAGTGAAGTATATTATTAGTCAAAATAAAAAAATTAAGCTACCTACACGTATAACAAACTTGTGGAGATTCTTGTCTTCTTATTTATGCCATTTGTACCACATAACACTTATTTTTCCAATGCAATTTCCATTTACCCCTCCTTGTCTTCTTCACCTTTCTCCTTCTCTCCCTCTATATTTCTCGAATCTTCTTTGGAATTTATCTTCATTGTACATCTCTTTCTTATTTTCTATTCCATGTGCAGGTATACAAGAAACATTGTTATGGTTTTGTGAGCACCAAATCCGCCTAAGAAGATGGTGATTGATGGTGTTTGGGGCTTTGGGTCCCTAATTAATTTTTATGTGGGTTATGTCATGGTCCTGCAAACTGGGCCCTGATCTTCACCTGACTAACTTCCCTCAACCCTTGACACAACGCTATTCCGCCCTCCTCCGTTTGTTTCCTCGCCTTAGCCTTTTGGTTACTATGTTCCCCTGTGTTTCCCTCCCTAATTCCCCCCCCCCCCCCCCCCCCCCAAAAAAAACCCTAATAATCACCTTCTTCTCCCTTTTATAGCCTCTTCCTAGTGGATGGATCATCATTGCTTCCCCACTTGACACACTTTTCCACCTCTGTCTGAATCTTCAGGAATCTTCACGATTTTATAGGATTTTCTTGGAACTTGTTCTAGGCGCTAATTAGCATTCAACGTCAGACTCCCCAAGGTTATTAGGCGCTGCTTGGTCCCAACCTCAAATGGCTGTTCTTCCTTGGTATTTTCTTTGGTTGGCCTGTTAGTCTCGGGCCCAACTTGGCCTAGTTGTAACTCTATATTACCAAGGACTTGGCCCCCTTCTTTGTTAGTGAACTTCTCCCCTTTCCTCCATGCCTAATCTTTAGCCATAGGGGCCGACTTCCCTACAATGGGCCTTAGCCACATAGGCTCCTTCTTTGTGTTAGGCCTTAGTGACGTGGGCTACTCACGGTTCAAGGGCCCGAGCCCCTACAGGTTTTATTTGTGGTTATAATTGGTTTTGTAAATCAACCCTCTAGCTTCTCGGCAAACCATGTCTCTCTCACTTTGGCAATCAACCCTAACTCTAGCAAGGTGAGTTTGGTCATTAGCAACACCGATTTTCTGAGAATGGATTGTGTTGTGTTGATTTTTATAGGTTGTGTACTTGTGTTGGGTTCTTGGGAAAGAAGGGTAAAATTGGGTTTTGGGAAAAAATGTAAGGGGAAATGAGAAAAAGTTTCCAACGGTAGCCTTGTTGTGTTTTTTTGCATTGGACCTTTGAGGATCAAGTGCAAAATCGTGATATTTCACGTTTTGGGGCTGAAAATGCAGTATAGGAAATGCTTACCAAACACAAAAGTACATTTTGAAACCGCATTGTGTTTTTTCCCCCCTAAAACTCAAACCAAATGGGCACTTAGCATCCGTTTGGGATGAGCTGAAAAATTTAGTTTATCTACACTTTTAGTTTATTTTTGCTACTATTAATGGGTCTCACTATACTATTTAGTTTATTTTTAACCTATTTTCTATACTTTAGCAAAAAGTTTTCAGATTCAGTTCCCAAAAAGACACTTATAGTATTTTTAATGTCAGCAAAATTGAGTATAGTGACACTGGCATTTTCTAATAAAACTGAAAACAACTCCAACCCACTACTATGACATGTCTCACTCAATTCTGCTATGTAGTGTTGCTATGCTCGCGTTTTAGAGAATCTAAGGACTACTTGCTCCCTAGTCCCTACCCTTCTTATTTTACAAGGAAAAAAAAAATGCAACCCTTTGTTTTTTCAATCTTTAGTCTTAATAGGTGTGATTAAAGTTGAGAAAGTTGATCAAGAATCTTGTATTTTAATATTAAATTTTTTTTTTCAAAAAATTGAATAGATCTTAGGTAATGGCCCCTACATTTTTTTTTTAAGTAAAAGTAATTAAATACTCTTTAATTTATTGTTGTCTCATTTATTTTCCTTTTAATATTTATTCTTTGTCATTATAAGTCATTAATTTTAGGAATGTTTAAAACATAGGTTTATAAAAATATATGTTAAGAGATTTTTTTTTTTTTTTTCCAAAAATAAAGTCATACTCATTTATGTTAAGAGAAATAAGTATACTAAAATGAGTAATACTACAGATACAAACTATTTTACAATATTTTTACAAACTGCTAATGTGACTTTAGTATTTTCTAAATAGTTATTGTAAGTAAAAATGTGATGTTAGTGATGGGCCCATATTAGAACTAGTAAGAATTTGCAATATCAGCAGTTTGTAAAAATGTTGTAAAATGGTTTGTATCTGTAGCATCACTCTACTGAAATACAATGATACATTTAACTAGGTCCTCCTTGAGAAAAATTTCTAGCTCCGTCATTGCTTATAGTTAAACTTGTATTTTCAATGAAGACATCTAGAATTTAAATCCTCCTCTCTTCTCATTGTAATTATTGAATAATAAATAAATAAATAAATAAAAATTGAGTGGATTGATTATGGGAATTTAAGAAAAGAGGCACAAATTATAGCATGCATAATCAGCTTTAGTGTTTTTCTATTTTTCCTTTTCCAGAGGAAGAAGTTAGCTCAGAGCAGTGGTGGCACCCACACATGGCTCCAGCAAGACATCTTGAGAAGGAACATGGATGTAACTTAATTTGAACCTATAATATTAATAATCATTGAGTTTGAGTAGAGAGAATGAGTCAGATTAGCACTTATCCATTGTTTTCTACATTTGTTTTGTCATTGTGATAGAAAAGAAAGCAACAAGAGAAAACAATTTAATGATCAAAATTTTACATCGTCATAAATCGTGAGTCATATTTGACATTTGACTCCCTTGGTTGGTCTTTCTCTTGAATAAAAGTCTCACACACACACACACAGAGCACATCCTATTTGCAAATAGTCTCAGAAATACAAGTCTGCCTAAAAAAGTTCAATTCCACATTTAGACTTCTCCACGAATGATTGAATTTATACGTCCAACCTCTTTAAATTCCTTCCAAGGATCAGTCAAGGGCTTTAATTTTTAAATTTTTTTTTTTTAAAGTAAAACTTTTACTGAAAATAAAAATAAAAATAAAAATAGACCACATACACAGGATGTGTATGCAGTATGCAAATCTAAATAGTAAAGGAACAAGCATCAAGCATCTCAAGCATGGTATGAGCATGGAGTGGATGCATTCCTCTTTCTTTAACATCTTCAAGAACAGTTAAACAAATTTCAGTTCCAAGACTCCATAAGATCATAACAATGGACAGACTAATCTTACTTTGTAACATGGCCACGAATTATTTTCAATCTGTTAACAAACAAAGAGGCTTGAGTTCTATCATTTATGTATAGGTCCTAGCATTATGAAACAACTGAAAAATATATATAATCTTTGATCGTTTGAGGATTAGTAACAATATACATCAGTCTACATCATTATCAGCGGTATGATGAATATACATTATGCAGTTAAACCAACATTCTTGTGATTCAATCTATGAATTAGCCAGAAAGAACTCAAAAATCCTGAGGCACAATTTTTAGTAAACAAATCTACGTCATTTTTAGGGCCTAGAATCGATAAACCATTTTAAAGACCTATTAAAGACATGACATGGTACTGCTCTCTTTGACCTCCTATTTTCAATATAGAAAACTCAAAATAATCGATAATTAATATATTTTAGAGTGGCTTGCCTTTTAGTTTAATTGGTAAAATCTCTTATTTTCATTTTTTTAAAAGAAAAAAACTCATTGGTATCTTGATTTAATAGTAAAAGGCAATCATCAAATAACAAAAGCTGTAGGTTTTTTTTTTTTTTTTTTTTTTTTTTTTTTTTTAATTTGGAAAACCAAGACAAAACAAAAGCTGTAGGTTTTAAATCCTATCATATCTAATAAAAAGTTAAAATATTTAGATAAATCAAGTTCAGAAATAATAGTTTTAATTAAAATAATTAATCTAAAAATTAGAGATTAATGAATTTGTTGATTTATGGTATTAACTATAGTGCTATAATTCATAAACTAAATTCAAGACATCACATTTTTGCAACTTATGGAACTTGAACAACAATCCAAAGAGGAAATTTAAGAAGATTTATAACCAGCAATTGCCTCTGTATCATGTAAAAAATTAGAAACTTACATATTTAAGAAAAGAGAAAGAGTGAGATACTAACCTTTGATTAGAAGCCAATCAACTGTTCCGTACAGTTAAGGTGAACAGTCAGAGTGTAAATAATAATTAGAACTACAGTTGGGTAGAGACTGTTCTGGAGTTGGTTGAAGATTGACTGCAGTAATTAGAGGAAGACAGTAATTATAACCAGCAATTGCCTCTGTATCATGTAAAAAATTAGAAACTTACATATTTAAGAAAAGAGAAAGAGTGAGATACTAACCTTTGATTAGAAGCCAATCAACTGTTCCGTACAGTTAAGGTGAACAGTCAGAGTGTAAATAATAATTAGAACTACAGTTGGGTAGAGACTGTTCTGGAGTTGGTTGAAGATTGACAGTGCAGTAATTAGAGGAAGACAGTAATTAGACTGAGATTAGAATTAATAAATAAAATATTAGAATGACTCAGACATCCATCCAAATGGAATTTTTATTATTTAATATAGAATAATGTTTAAATTATTAAACTCATCATTTCCTAATAGCTTAAAACTTTTTAGACAAATAATAGTTTATCATGCTATTAAAGCAAGAGATTCTTAATTTAAATTTTGTCTCTACTTTACCTCCTATTTAAATAGTAAAAAATTCTACCTATTAGGCCCACATGTGACAATGAGTGTTAAAATAATGTTTGAATAATTAAATTCATCATTTCCTGACAACTTAAGTTTTTCAAACAAATGATGGATTATCGATTAACATATATCAAACAGTTGAATACACAGAAAAGTCATATAAGGACATTTTTGCATTTCACAACTACCATAACATGACAAGTAGACCAAAATGATTCTGAGTAATACTGAGAATGAGAAGACCAAACGTGACTCACAAGTTAAGCAAATCAGGCTTTAATGACTTTTACCTCAGAGCTTGACCTATCAATTAAACACGGTTGAGCTTTACTTATTTAGCTGTTGAACAGAAATTTGACAGCCTGGTCTGTCCAGCTCACCTCACTGTTTGGACGAAACCAAGCTTGAGGACTAGTCCCTAGAGCATACCAATTAACTATACCTGGAGAAATGAGTTGTTTAAAAGTACAGGTTGAACGGACTTGGACCTATGATAAAGTATTCAGTCCATCCTTGGACTCAATTTCACATCTAAACTAAACTACGTTTGGCTTCACAGAGGGAAAAAAAAAATTCCAATTTGAACACATACCAGGCCAAACTCCAGAACCTGAACTGGTTTATGACTATAGAATAATAGATTTTTTTTTTGAGAAGCTAGAATAATAGAAATAGATACCTAACTTTGGGAGTCTGAAACACAGCAAAGAATCAACTGAGTAAGGACAGGAAGTTTCTTTAGCATCTCTATTTGAGTCAGGGAAATTGCAAAATAAATTTGTTGTACACAAACTATGCATCACCTGATTTTGTTCCCACTCACTCACAAATTGTAGGATAGACCTCTAGGTACTTCATAAGTGTATTCAAAATCCTGAAATCTGAAGCAGACATTCACAAACTTATTAAATGAAAAATCAAGACAGCACAACATGAATTCTAGAGGTTTAAGTGCATAGGCAGCAATAAAATATCTTTCATAATAAATATTTTCTGTATGAAAGCACAGTTGATTCTCTTCAAGTTCAGGAGTGAAAAAATATAAGAAGATATGATTGTCAAATATTACTTATGCAGAGTTGAAATTACTAAGGTAAGGTGCATAAAAACAAATAATAAATTTGTGATATTATTTTTTAACCCAAAAATAGTTGAAAGTTGGGAAAAACATTTTTGAATTGTTAGGTCAGCAGTTACAACAAAATTTGGTGATAATTCACGGATAACATGAGCAAATGGGAAATAAATTTGAGTGAAGGAAAAACAAAGAACATTATAGTATAAACATACATATTCTTTCAAATCCAGAAAAACTGGCATAATTTGGAACAATATAAGATTATGGAAATACCATAATATTCATGAACATATTTCAGGACATGTGATTATATTTGTTAGGGTCATATTTTCTACATAATTGGCTAATCCTTTGACAAAATACATTTTATTTGTAACTGGGTAGGTCTAAGATGGGTTTAATATATCAAGAAGTATGTTGATCAAACATATCAAGTGGTATCTTTAAAGTCACGAAAATTGATCCAAGAAACAAGTGAAGAAAAATTGTTTTATTAAGTCACTACAGAAGCTCGACAGATACTGCTATCGAGGGCTATCGAGGTTAAATGAATAAGCTTGACACTAGCTCGACACAAGCTCGATTTATTGAGAATTACAATTTCAGAATTTTCAGATCTGAAATTCGGCCCATGCTGTCTTATTTGATTAAGGTTTCTTTTCTCACAACCCTAGTCATATATAAGGCATATTTTAAAAGCCATCGTACACAGATACAGAGACCTAGAACTCATATACTCTATGTGAAGCTACTGCGTTTGTACGTCTTGGGGTTTTGTAACCAAGTGCTTCCTGATTTTCATCGTTTATGAAGCGAAGAACTTTGCAGCCAACAACAATCATTCAAGCTGCTGGAGTTAGTCACGTACTAGGATCCATGCAAAAGAGTTAATCATAGATTGGAGATTTGTGCAACAAAGGAAAGAATGCTACTACAATATCAAGTTCAATTGGGTATTGAAGCGAAAGTTCAACTGTAAGTTGGTATTTTGGGATAGGCCAGGGTAGTAGTAAGATTCATCATACTTGTAACCGCTTGATTATTGATTAGTAGGTTCTTGGAAGTGGTGACCTTAAATTCACCTAGTGGGGCTTTTGCCTTGCGAGAGGTTTTTCCTATTTGTCAACAAATCACCGTGTCAATTTTTTTTTCCGTTGCATAGTAGTTATTTGATGATTTGTTGGTGCTTCCACGATTTGCATGTAATTTAAATTATGAAGGTAAGCCCATTTTTTTCGCCATTTGTCAACAAATCACCGTGTGAAATTGTTTGCTTTCAAAAAACTAAGTTGTCTTCTTTAAACTCTTCTGTTGTTCGAAGCCTTTGGGGTAGTCTATTCCTAGACTGGGTTGCTCTGGATGCAATCAACACTGCAGGGGGATGTTACTCGTTTGGGACAAGAGAGTTTATGAAAAAGTTGACTGTGCTATAAGTTAGTTTTCTGTTAATGTTTTACTGAAGGGGGTTGTGGATGATTTTGTATGGGCATGTTTAGGAGTGTATGGTCCTAATGATGATAACCATCGGGGTGCTTTGTGAGAGGAGCTCACAAGGATGCACTCTAGGTGGAATACAACATGGTGTGTGATTGGGGATTTTAATATCATTCGATATCTGAGTGAGAGATTTTGTTGTAATATCATTCAATATTCGATATCTGAGTGAGAGATTTTAATATGCCTTGTGGACTTCATTGAGGCTAACTACCTTGTGGACTTACCTCTTGAAGGGGCTTCGTTTACCTAGTTTAGAGATTTGGGGATAGATTGTATGTCAAGAATTGACAGGACCTTGGCATCGGTGAATTGGGTAGATCATTTTGGGAACATGTCTCAAAGGGTACTCCCCCGAGTAGTTTCTGATCACTACCCACTTTTGGTGATAGCTGGTAGTGTTAATAAAGGTCAAAGTGCCTTTAAGTTCGAGAATATGTGGTTGAAAGAAGAGGGTTTTGTAGAGAGAGTTCGGCAATGGTGGAATGGGTATTGCTTTCTGGGTTCTCCAAGCTTTATTCTGGCTCGTAAATTAAAAGCCTTAAAGGTGACTTGAAAAAGTGGAATAAGGAGGAATTTGGGGATCTGACCTTTAGGAAGAAATGTCTTTTATTTGAATTGTTGGGTTTGGATGCTAGGGAGGACTTGTTGGGTCTTTCGTAGGAGGAACAAACTCGTAGTATTCAGATTAAAGGTGATATTGCACATTTAGCCTCTTTGGAGAAGATTTCTTGGAGACAAAAGTCTCGGATATTGTTTGTGAAGAAGGGTGACAATAATACTCGTTTTTTTCATCGGGTAGCTAACTCCTATAGAAGAACTATTCATATTCAAGGTAAAGAGGTCGATGGTGTCCTTTATGAGGATGAGGAAGAGGTGCGGTCTAAGATGGTTCATTTTTATTAGGGTTTGTACACGAAGTTTGATACTTGCTGTCCTTCTATGGACGGGTTGGAGTTTGCAAGAATTGAGGAGGATGAGCGGCTTGCTCTTGAGAGGAATTTTTCTAAGGAGGAGATGGTACAGGTTCTTCAAGAGATGGAGGGTGATAAAGCCCCAGGTCTTGACATCTTCACTATGGCCTTTTTTCATAAATGTTGGAGTGTAGTGGAAAAGGATGTTATGGCCTTCTTTGATCATTTTCATAGGAGCTCAGAGTTTGAACGGTCTCTGAATGCTTCTTTTCTATCTTTGATTCCCAAGAAAAATAATGCATTGAATATCAAAGATTTTCGGTCTATCAGCTTAGTGGGTAGTGTGTATAAGTTGTTGTCTAAGGTATTGGCTAACAGATTGAGGCCGGTGCTGGATAAACTCATTTCGGAGTCGCAAAATTCTTTTGTTGGTGGTTGACAGATTTTGGATTCAGTGCTTATTGCTAATGAATGTCTACACAGTAGACTGAAGTGTCATACTTTGGGGGTAGTGTAAGTTAGACATCAAAAAAGCCTATGATCATGTGAATTTGGACACTTTATTCTATTTGTTAGAGAGGATGGGCTTTAGGGGCAGATGGAGGAGATGGCTAAAGACTTGTGTCACTACCGTTCGCTTCTCAGTTTTGGTTAATGGATTTCCTGCTGGTTTCTTTGGTAGCTCTAGAGGTCTAAAACAAGGTGATCCGTTGTCTCCCCTTCTCTTTCTTTTGATTGTGGAGGTTTTAAGTCGGATTCTTGAAGAAAACTAAGGAAGGCGGTCTCATTCAGGGTTTTCATGTAGAACCTATTAATTCTGCTGGTATCTGTATTTCTCACCTATTATTTGCTGATGATACCATTCTTTTCTGCGATACTTCTAGAGAGCAATTGCTTTCCATTAGGCTAACTTTGACTTGTTTTCAAGCTTTTACTAGTTTGAAGGTGAATGTGGAGAAAAGTGAAATTGTCCCTATTGGGGAGGTGAGAAACATTCAAACTTTGGCTAATATTCTTCAATGCAGGGTGGGTAGTTTGCTTATGATTTATTTGGGTATGCCATTGGGAACTTTGTATAAAACAACCTCTATCTAGAATTTGATTCTAGAGAGGATGGAAAAGAAACTTTCGAGCTGGAAGCAGCTTTATTTGTCAAAGGGTGGTAGACTTGCTTTTTTGAAAAGTACCCTTTCAAGCCTTCTGACTTATTATCTTTCCCTTTTTACTATTCCTAAAGCTGTGGTGACTAGATTAGAACGTATTCAGAGGAATTTTTTGTGGGGTTCCTCAGTTGAGTGTTTCAAATACCCCTTGGTGGCTTGGGAAAAGATTTGCTTACCACATGAGTTGGGTGGTTTGGGAATTCGGAATTTTGTATCTTTTAATTAGGCTTTATTAGGGAAATGACTTTGGAGGTATGGCCATGAAATTACTCATCTGTGGCAGAGGGTCATAGCCATGAAATATGGAGAGGGGAAAGGGGGTTGGAGTACTAGAGTTTGTAGTAACTTTGGATAATCTTATGCTTCACAGTCGCTCTTTGGCGAATCATTGTTATATGTGCTGTTGTAATGAAGAATCTATGGATCACCTGCTAATTTTTTGTCAGGTAGCTCATTCTTTGTGGATGTATATGCTTCGGTTGTTTGGGATCGATTCGGTCATGCCAAGTTCAATTGCAAACTTATTATTTTGTTGGTATCATTGGCTTGGGAAGCATAATTTTGATATTTAGAATTTGGTTCTAGGCTGTTTAATGTGGACTATTTGGACTGAACGGAACTGACATTCTTTTGAGGGTACTAAGAAATCTTTGGCTCAATTGTTAGATTTATGCCAACGGACCCTCTTTGATTGGTCTCGGTGTTGGGGTCTCTCAGATTGTTCTACACTTATGGATTTTCTTTTGTCTCTTAGAATAGTTTAGTGGCTGCTTGTTACTTTTTGTTTCTTTTTACTCTTTGTTCACTACCATGAACTCTATGTATTTTTCCTGCTATTCCTTTTTCAATAATATTTTCTTCTTACTTATAAAAAAAAAAAGAATTAATTAACTAGGGTCAAGCTATCTTAACCCAACAATATTATTGTTAGAGAAATTTGCAAATCCTTACCTCAAAATGTGAAGCAAACTGACCACTTGAGGTGAAAAAAATTCTGGATCAGCCAGCGAAGTTCAGTGCACGATCGACTAGAAAACTGTCAGACATAGTGTTTACATTGAAAATATGATTGTCCTCTTTCATCAACCTAAGCAATGTTCCTAATATAACATAAACCTGTAAGGCTTGTGGGTGAGATTTATCACTTGACACAAAGGTATGAACATTACTAGAAATCTGTATCCAACTATAACCTGGAACTTTAGAGTCACACCTGTTCCTCATCATTTTGCGTACTCTTGCCACATCATGCCAAAGCCTTTCAGAAGCATACAAGTTAGACATCAGAGTATAATTCACAGGATTGTTAGGCTCTAATGCAAATAACTTTTCTGCAGCCCATTTTGCTAATCTAAGATTTTTATGGACTTTACATGCTCCAATGAATGCTCCTAAGCTGTTTGACCCAGGTTCCATTGGCATTGAGGTCAAAACATCAAATGCCTCATCCAAAAGACCAAAGCGCCCAAGAAGATCTATAAGACAGGTGTAATGCTCCGAGTCTGGTACAATTTGGTAGTAATTGGTCATCAAATTGAAGTAATGCAGACCCTTCTTTACTAGCCCCCCATGGTTACAGGCAGAGAGAACCCCAAGAAAAATTATTGGATCTGGCCTAATGCCATAAGATAACATCTTCTCAAATAACTCAGTAGCTTCTTTGGTAAGACCATGGAATGCATATGCGCATACAACTGAAGTCCATGTAACAAGATCAGGCTCTAAAACAGAGCTGAAGCATTGATATGCACCAAGGATGCTACCACATTTGGAGTATGCATTTATCAGAGAATTGGATATAGATAAAATGACTTGAAGCCCTAGCTTAATAGTACAAGCATGAGCTTGCATAATTTCACTAGTGGCAGACAAGTTGCCACATAAGCTAAGGATGCTAGCAAGAGTTAATTCATCAGGATAGAAACCTGCTTCAAGCATTTTCTTCACAAGTTTCATAGCTTCCTTCCCATCTCCATGCTGTCCGTAAGCCACTATCATAGTATTCCAAGACACAACATTTCTAATGTTCATCCCATCAAAAGCTTTGTGAGCATCATTGATACTTTGACTATTTGCATACATATCAACAAGTGCACTCGCCACTTGAACATCTAAATCAAAAGAGTTTCTTACAATAAGGCCATGGATTTGCTTTCCCAAATTACAAGATTCCAACGTACCACACAAACTCAGCAGGCTACTGAATGTAAACTCATCCCCCTGCACACCTTTCAACTGCATCAAATTGAAGACCCCAAAAGCCTCTTTGGCCAAACAATTCGAAACATAGCAAGATACCATCACATTCCACAAAACCAAATCTCTAGACAAAATGCCATCAAAAGCCCGTCTAGCATCTTCCACAAAGCCACATGTAGCATACAACTTGACAAGAGCACTACCAACAAAACTATTCAAGTCAAACCCCACTTTCACTATAAAACAATGCAGTTCTTTACCAATCACAACATCATCCAACTCAATGCATGCACGAAACAATCCGTTAAAAGTTATATCATCTGGCCATACCATTTCCAACAACATTCTCCTAAAATAAGAAATACCCAGATAAAGGTTCGACCTATTATTACTACTAAAGTCAACAACACCACAAATAACAGTATTCCATGACACCACGTTTCTCACGCGCATATCATCGAACAGTCTCTGTGCATCATGAAACTCCTTGCATCTAACATAAACATTCAAAATCTGGTTTTGCAAGGACAATACATTATACAATCCCAACTCTATCACATGTGCATGCAGTTGTTTTCCTTGGGGAAGAAATCCCATTTTGGCTGAGACTTTGAGGGCATTGGAGCAAAAAGAATGGGCCGAGTGAGGATCGCTGAAATGGGTTGCCTCGGAAATAGGCACTTTGGCTCTGAGTCGACTCAGAGGGAGAGATGAGTAATTTTTTTGAGCATTTTGGCTGGTTTGAGCTGAGGAAAGTAATGGCGGGAAGGACAACTGCCGTTTGAAATGGACGGTGGGGATTGAAGATGAGCGGCATTTGGACAGCATATGATGATTGATTGATTGATTTATGAGACCCAACGTTCAGGAGAGGAAAGCAAATGGATTGGTGTGGTCCCTGAGAATCTAGCAAACTTGTGTAGGCTAGAAAGGATCTAGTGTTTTTTATTTTGTTTTCTTTCCTTTTTCTTTTTGGCTTTGCTGTCAGTGGTCTCTGTTGGTGCTTTGTCCTGCTGTCTGTTGGTTTGTGGTGTTTCTGCTCTGTACCTATTCTGTCTTTGTTTATATGAAAATTCAGTTTCAGTTTCAAATAAAATAAAATAAAACTTTTATAACGGATGGGGAGAGTGACCCGAAACGCCAGCGTTTTGTGTTGAATTGTAAGTAACACTAGCTTATAACCAATGCATAAGCATGGATGATAAATTCACGTAATTAGATGCATATTAAATTTCCACCTAAGTTTAATACTATTTATAGTAATTTTTAGATTTGTATTAAGGATATTATTTGAATAGAGTATGTAAATTATTGATTCTTGATGACCTATCAAAAAAATGGATAAAGTTTGGCAACAAACTTGGCCAGGTTATAAACTACTTATATCTTTTTCTTGGATATGAATTTTGACATTAAATTTTCTTCATAGTTTTAAAAACCGGACTAAGAATTGAGCACCAATCCGGTCTATAAAACCCTTAAAACCTGTTAAAAAAAAAAATCAGCCAAAATCGGGAATTGGGAGCAAAAGTAATTCTTTGACCATACCAATTTTAAAAACCATGATTTTCTTCATATATTCTCTATATTTGCAAAATTTTTAGAAGATTCAAAATCAATAACTATATCCAATCAAATATTTGAATTTTAAGTTTTGTAGTCTGTAATTATATGCAAAAATAAGTTTATGAATCGAATAATAAATAACATCCTATTGACATGAAATTTGACATGTGTGTGAAGAACATACAGAACGTGCAATCTAATTGTTGGATTTTTAAAATATATAGTCATATTAATTTTATTAGTAGGATTTGTAGTGCTATAATTAAGTTTGTAGTCAAATTTTGTCCCAAAAAAATTGTTCATTCTTGATGATTTTGTTTAAGAAAAAGAGATATTTTGTTACTTCTTTAACTTAATTTTTTTATTGTGATGTAATAAATTTATTTTATGTTTATATTTTTCAAATAAGATATAAATAACCAATTTTTAAGATCACGATTAAATTTTCCCCTGAAACTTTTATTAATTTGAAGTAGTTTTTAATCTCTCTTGGTCATGAAACCCTAATTGGTCAATCTCTCCTCTATTGAACTCTAAACTGAAATCCCACCTCGCTTCACTCTCCAATCCCATTTGTAAAGTCAATTTCTCTCAATTCCCTCTTTTCTCTTCCATCAATTTCAATCCTTCTATTTCACTTTTCGCAATTCAATATCTCTAATTTTTAAATCTTTAGGATCGGGTTTTTGGTTTTCTTAATTTGAAAATGGAAGGGAACAAAGACGAAGCATTGAAATGCTTGGAAATCAGTAAATAAGCAATTGAAGTTGGAGATCAAAGCTGAACCTTAAAAAATTCATCTCCAAAGCTCATCTTCTCGATCACACACTACCTAGTCCAATGATCTCTTATTGAAGATAGAGAAAGACTCCAATGGGCCCAATGATATCAACAAGCCCAAGACTCTTCCAGGCCCACTAATAATGGCCCATCAGAGCCATCAAAATTCAAAACGAGTTTTGCAATTAGTTTTTTTCTCTTCTAATTAGAGCACCATCTATCTAGGAATGAGGTAACAAAAACATGTTGGTAATCTGTTAATTAAGTGCAATGCTATCATCTTCTAATGATTCTCATTATATACATCTTATTTATTAACAAATAGAGGTTGAAAGTAATGATTATAAAGGTTGTTGATTTCACCAAATGATTAAACAAGACCAGCTTTTCTGTTTTGTTTTGTTTTTTTTTTTCTCGGTGGAAATGATATTCATCTTATGATCAAATCCAGCTAGCTATTTAGTCACTTAAATGAGTAAAACTATGATTCCAAACCAATCATGTTTTTTGTTTTTTCATAATAAAATTTGTGTTATGTCATCCACACACACTCATTTCCAATGACTGCTTCAACTGTGGGATGAAAACTCACAGTAAGTAAAGGCAAACCTAAGGTTCATATTTTAATGATTGAACGCGTGGTTGGGGAAGTTACACTAGATGTGACAATTTGAACTGTTTTGCTTCAATTTCGTTCTCAACATTAACTTTTATATCGTTTTCTATCATGTGAAACTTCCATTTTCTTGAAAGGAAAAAATTGTTACATACATTTTATTTCGAATTGAAATTCTGAGTTTGAGACAAAATGGGTGTAATAAACACTACTCTTTTTTTTAAACCTTTTGCTTGCCTTAGCTCTCTCTGATTCAAGCAGCTAGCTAGGCTTTTTCTTTGGCAATTGTCACCTCTCTCCAGTGGCCGGACTCAATCATCAACTATCATAAGCTCGCTCTTCACTTGTCAAAAGGTCTCGTTGGCCTTCCAAAGCTTGTTTTTAGCTCCCTACAACTCAGACTTCCTCCACCTTTGCTTGACCTTGTTGTGCTCTATAGGGACCATGTTGATTGCCGCCCAACATTTCTCCATTTTGTCTTGCAATTGAAGTTGCAGCTCGATTATTCTTATCTCGGCCTCATGAGAAGCATGGATAGCCTACATAGGAACAAAAAGTTAGTAGCTGCATGAAAAGATCTATCATAATATACCTGACTTGCTTCTCCATGGTCGATGCCCAAAACCAAAAACTAGTGACTGCAAATTAGTCCCTGTCCATACCCTTATTTGAGTTTGAAAAAAGGGCTCTTTAGGGGCCATGTTGAGTTTGAAAAAAGGGAATTTATCAGGGCTCACTCATAGTCCCTTTCCTTAAAATAGGACCTTGGCTTGGTCTGCAGGTGGTAGACACAACCATACAACCATATAACTTCATGACTTCCACAACAAATTCCCACATCTGCTCTTCAATTTCTCGTTTTGATTCTTCACCTTTAGTCTCTGTGACTTTTCATCTTTTTTTTTGATGAACCTGTGACTTTTCATCTAACTTTATTTGATTTTAGTAATTTGGTTTAGTAGTATTTTATTTTTTTGGAACATTGTGAAGTCCAGGCCTTAGGATTTGAATTCTAATTGTATAGATGTGAATGAAAATTTTTAGGTATACCTCTCTCTCTCTCTCTCTCTCTCTCTCTCTCTCTCTTTATATATATATATATATATATAGAGAAAGAGAGAGAAGTGCTACGTCCACAGCATTTTTACAACAAATCATAGGTGATTATTTGTTATTGGTTCAAATTTGAATTTAATACTGAGATTACTTTTTTTATCCATAATAACAACCTGCCACTTAGGATTTTTTGAAAAAATATTGTAAAAATGTTGTGGACATATCATTTCTCATATATATATGAGTTGAATTCAAGTTAAACATGGTGTAATTCTATAGGAGTTACACAATTTTTAAACTGTAGATCTTTAAAAGATCTAATGGTTTTAAAAACATAGTTGACTATCTATTGCTTTCCAACTCATTTACCTAATTAATAGCAATTTTTTTCTCTCTCTTTAATTATTCCTTCCCTCCCAGCTTCCATTTCTTCTTCTTCTTTTGGTAGAACTACTCTACTAAATTAGAAGTTCACACTTTACATTGTAAAAAACAGAGACATAGCCTATAGTAGACATGGCAAAACGGGCGGGTCGGGTCGGGTCGGGTTCGGGTCGGGTCAATCGGGTTGCGGGTCAAACGGGTCACGGGTCAAAAACGGGTCATTTTAAGCGGGTCAAAATCGGGTTCGGGTCAATCGGGTTGACCCATATTTTTCACATGAATTTTTTTTTATTTTTTATTTTTATATAGAAAACAACATGTATCTGTCATTTAGAAAGTTATGCAACAAATTACTTAATGTAAAATGCATTATTTTGAATTCACCACTTATATCAAGAATGAACTCAGTTAAACTTATTAATACTTATTCAACAATTTTAAAATTATACAAATCCTAACATTACTATCTAAAACAAAATAACACAAAGATAAGTAAAACAAATACACAAGTTTTATTTCTACACAATATCAACATTCCAAATATAAAACAAAATTACAAATGACTTATTGGATAACTCATTTGATAAAGAATAAAAATATATAAGAAATTTACAATCTTGAAAATTAATTTTATAATCTATTATCAGTTGTGGTTGACACTCTATTTCAATTTGAGATATACTTTAAAATTTGATTGCTTACTTATTTATACATGGTCTCTTTTATGAATATCATATTATTGTTAAGCAACATACACTCTAGGAAATATCATAATTTATTTTGAAAAGCCGTTTATTTTGGACATAAATTATTAAAAAATAGGTCTAAGTATTCATAATTTATGCTAATTTAATACTTTAGCTTCACTATTTTCACACTTGTGAATATTTCTCACATGTCTACAATTTTAAATCTATGTTTTTAACTCTACTGTAACCAGATTATCTTGGCATGTACTTTGCTATTTGATATCTAAAAATATTTACTCATTACAGAATGTTCAACTATTTATCTTTCAATTAATTTGCATATAGTTATGTAAATGTATCAATTGTTTCCTTAAAGTTCACAATAAACAATTAAACCAATATTGTCTTAGTTTTACTATTTTTTTACCAAAAAAAAAAAAGTTTAAAAAAAATGGTTCGGGTTCGGGTCGGGTCGCGGATCGGGTCGGGTCACGGGTCAACCCGTTTTTGCTTCGGGTCAAAAAAATTGGGTTCGGGTCGGGTCAGAAAATTCTGACCCGTTTTGCCATGTCTAGCCTATAGTTGACGCCTCTACAAATAATCAAGGTTATGAATAAATGTCAGCAAATATTGTTGCCAAAAGGCTAAATAAAAAAATTGGTTCATAATGCAATTGTGAGTGAGTGAACAACCATTGGTATCTCCTTGATAGGAAAATATCTTTGGTACCCTATTAAAACAAAAGCTGCGATATAGTTAAATGCCCTATCAAGCCACGAATTACTGAAGATGACATCTTTGCAATGTTTTTTGTTTGTTAAGAAAACCTTTCAATCAGGGTCAGTACTTTAAAAATATGGCAGGGTGACCTACAAGGCTGAAATTGGAGGTTTTGGCTATGGCGGGGTGACCTTAAGGCTTCAAAAGCTTCTTGAAAAAATGGCAGAATAACATTCAATGAGGTGGAAAACAATAGTATCTCAACCATTAAAAAAAAAAATGGAAAGTAATAAATAAGGAATGAGGAAAAATGCTATTAATTAGGTAAATGAGTTGGTAAGGAATTAATATTTAATGGTGTTTTTTAAACCGTTAGATCTTTTAGGGATCTATAGTGTAAAAAATGTGTAACCTCAATAGAGTTACACTAGGTGTAACTTGAACTCATCCCGTACAGTTTGAGATTTGGGTTGTGGAAGTGGATTTGTGTAATTTGTTCGAAATTTTTGTAGTTTTATTAGATTTGGGATTTGATACTTGAGAGGGGCTTTGTGAAGGCTTTAGAGAGAACCAACATTGGGAATATTCTAGTAGAATCCATTGTGAGTGTTATTTTTTATCTTTTTTTTGGGTGGCTTTTTGGTGGCATGGGGTCCACTCCTATGTGAGAGGAATGGAGTATACTTCCGGAATACATAATAATTTTCTAGCATGTGTTGGACTATTTTTTATAATAATTATTTTAATTATTGATTAAATGATCATTTAAATGAGATCTTTATTTACAAATATATTAAAATCATATATGCATAATATCTTCTTTTTTTTTAGAGAGTTTTAACTTATGGCGTTTGCTTCTGATAATAACTCTTTATCATCAGATCAAGACACCAATCAGTTTTTAGTGTAGGCGGGAATTGAACCCTATATCTCTTATACAACCATTAGAAACTTTACCAGTTGAGCTAACTGAAACCCACAAAAGCAAATTATATGTATAATATCTCAAAGATGCATTGGATATGAATTGGCAAAATCAATGCTAGTTGATTAGAAAAAACTTCATATGTGGTGCCTTTAAAACCATCAATCATAGTGCTATGAAGGAAAATTCAAAAAAAAAAATGTTTATACTTATTTCGGGCCTCCAAATAGAATCCAAAGGCCTTAAATTGATTTTAAAAAAAACGTAATAAATAGATCAGTTTAATGAGCTAGCTCAAATTGATAAATAAATAAACATAACAAAAATGAAGGAGAAAAAAAAAAAACCTAAGTCTCACCTCACCATAACCTAATCAACAAAATTATGAAAGACAAAAAAGAGGAGAAGAAAGTAGAGAGTAAAGGGCAAGTGCGATAAGGATAAAAAAGTTCATGCTATTGGTGAAGAATTTGAGTTTGGTGATGCCAATGTAAATGAAGTGAATGAACCTCCAAATACAAAATTAAGAGATTTTGGTGATTATCTAATGGATGATGCGAGCCATGTAGCTGCTAACAATGATGAGAATGTTGTTCATAATGATCAACCATATTTTGAGAAATCCAATCAAGATGACCAAAATTTTGGTCTTGAGGATTGAGTGTGTTTGTGGTGTTGTTTGAAACATTGTTATTTGATTTGTGTTGATTATGTGAGATATTATGTATGTTTGTGGTATTAGAACTTAGAACTTGATATTTGTAAGTTGTAACTTTGAACTTTGTTTATGTATTTGTTATTTGGTACTTTTTCTTTTATTAGTAATTTCACCAATTTGTGTCAAAAATTACTTTTGTTCAATGTTTCTTTAACATATATTATGAATTATAATTATAGGTATTTTTTAATCAAAAAGTAGGATCTTATGATTCTCGTGTCAATCCTACAATTTGATCCTCGAAACCTCTCACTGAACTTGTGTAAAATCTTGTTCCTAATAACCTTGCTATCAATTTATTACTTTCCTTATTAAACATTTTCATTTTCAAACTTTTTAAGTGTTAACGTTTGTAATATGTTAAGCTTCCTAGAAAGGATTAAATTAGTCAAAGCAATAAAAAAGGAGAAGTTATTTCTAACTTTTATCTCATTAAAAAAAAAGTTATTACTTTCCTAATAACCTTGCTATCAATTTATTACTTTCCTTATTAAACATTTTCATTTTCAAACTTTTTAAGTGTTAATGTTTGTAATATGTTAAGCTTCCTAGAAAGGATTAAATTAGTCAAAGCAATAAAAAAGGAGAAGTTTTTTTTTTTTTTTTTTTGGAGGGAGAAAAAAAAAGGTTATATGCAATATATTCCTACATTATTTATAGAAGTTCATGTTTGTTCGGCCAAAAATGAAAAGAAAGGGGGAAAAAGGTGTTGTTTTATCTTCTCACCTTTTCATGCAGTAACTTTTCCTCTTATTTTATGAATATATATATATATATATATATATATATCCCCACTACACTCTATTATTGGCTTAAGAAAGTACTATTTAAGAGCTTCTCATCCTACAAATATTATAGACTTGTGAGGATATACAACTAGGCGTCTAGGTTTGTTGTATTCTAGGAGGACAACATGCAAAATTTTTGATCTACTATACTGTAAAGTTCTGTAAAAACAGTTCGTATTATCTTAAGAGAGTGACTTAGTTCGCTCTTTAACTTTGCCACCTTTAAACTTGTGAAATTAACAATAATAATTTATTTCTCATGTTACGAGATATGTTGAAACACCAAAAAGGTAATATCTTTCAATTTATTCTCTATTTTACAGTTGTTGTGGAATATCATTATATAAATAATTATTTTATAAATTATGAGATACAATTTATTTATTTATTTACGTTTATAGGAACAACAACATTTTTTAGGTAGAAATATGTCCAATATTGGAAAGAAAGAATATATTTTTGGGGTAGAGAAAGGATAAGAGTAAGATATAAGGTGTAAGGTGTATTATAAGAGTAAATAATTATAATAGAAAAGGTAGATTTTTCCATTAAAATTCGTCTAAATTTTGAAAATTTGGATGTGAATGCTCTAACAGAGCAACCTATTTAATTGAAGGAAATTGTTCATTGGTGTTTCTCAAAATATCCTTCTCTACATTAGAGAAGGAAATTTTGAGAAAGGGTAGTATAACACGGAAAAGAAAGAAGATAATGTGGGCAAGAGAAATTTCCTTCTGTCACATAAATTTTTCCGTTAGTAATTTTTAATAGATTTGGATGAAGATTAGAAAAGTTATATTGTGAAGAGCATTCACATTAGAAAATACAAAACCCGGTTTAAAACATTACTATTACTATTTTTGTGTGTGTTTAATAAGTAATACTATTTACTTAAAAAAATAAATAAATAGGGATGTTTATCCTACATTGGTTGTGTGTATCTAGTGTCTGCTATTTATAAACGCAGTGTACAACTACAAAAGTTAGGCAATTTTGTAATTGTACTCTGGTTATGTAATGTATTATAAATCCGGTTTAAAACACTACTATTACTATTTCCGTGTGTGTTCTAATAAGTATTACTGTTTATTATTTCTAAAAAAAAAAAAGTATTACTGTTTACTCAATAAAAATGCAAAAAAGAAAAAGAAAAGAAAATAAATAAAGGGCTCGTGGGTGTAGTCATAGCCCCACACCACATGATATATTGTCATTTGGGTTTTTTGGTAAGCTTGTGGATACCACCAACGCATAGTAAGACATGCCACTACTCAACCTCATTACCACGATTTTTGCATATTATAAAGTATGAGTTAGTACTCAATACTTGAACTCATGAACTTCTAGTATTTGGTTTGAAGTGATGGGTCTTATCTCCTACCGCTGCACCACATTCGCCGATGGTAAAAGAAAAAGAAGTATTTTGCATCACCAAAAAGTCAATTTATCTATTTTATATTATCACTTTAATAATACATCATACATCACATATTCTATTCTATTACTACTGTGTTTAAATATTCTCTTAAAAAAACTTCTATTGTATTTTATATTATCATTTTAACAATACACCCTAAATCATACGTTATATTCTTTTGGTTCTTTTGGTGATATTAAAATAATTGAGGATGGAATAAAATAATACTAGTGTTTAATTAAGGTATAGATATCGGAACACATTCGACAATGTTAGCTAACCTCAACCAAAAAAAGACAATGTTAGCTAAGAACACATTTTAGAGCAGCAGATGATAATGCTCTCATGTAATGTTTATAAAATATAGAATTCAAAATAACAAAATTAAAAAAAAAAATAGTGTGTAATCTATGACAAAGGACAAACCTTTGGATATTTTCTGGACTTTACAGTTTTTCTTAAATTTTAATATTGTAATCGTGGACAATAAATAGCAATGGCGGCTCCAAGAATTTTTCTCAATGTGTTCCTTAAGAAACATAAATTATACAATCTAATAAAAAAAAAATTTCATATATTGACAACAACAACAATAAAAAAACATGCAAATACATAAAATTTACAATTGTTTTCTACGAGTTTTCATATTTTGAAATCGTTGCATGATAATCTCGTTATCAATGTTACAAGTTACATTTTTTTCAATGTACACAACTAAACAATTATTCATCCACTGAATGTAGAACAAATTATGGAGCAAAATTTAATTTTATTGGCATAAAAAAACTGAGGGTGTTCCCAAATTTTTTTTTTAAGAGTAGACAAATAAATTTTTTTAAATTATTATATATATATATATATATTATTTTTTTCAGGTGGCGCCGCCATAGGCCCTATATAATCATACAAAGTTAAGGTCATTCTCAAGAAAAAAAGTTACAAACAAGTTAGCAATCGTCGGCAATATGCCAATGAATAACAAGTTGTCATTGTCAAACAATAGCCCTCAATTATCAATTTATTTTGTTTAAATTAAATTAAAAAAAAAACTGATGATAGAAAACAAGAATTTGGTTGGTCTGTTTAGACCTTAACGTATTTTAAAAATGAGTTATTTTTCAAAAAATACCTCATTTTTCTATGTTTAGAAGTACTGTTTGAAAAATTATTTTATTTTCTTACGTTTGATAGCATCCTTAAAAATGAGGTAGAGTTGTTTTCAACAATTTTCATATTAGCTCTCAACTTTCTTTATTTAACATGATATAAGATAAAATTGCTTTATGAAGAAGAAAAAAAAAACTTTCAAAAAAAAAAAATTCTCTTTAAAAATTTTCTATTAAACAAAAATAATTTTTTTAACTTTCTCTATAGAAAAACGCAAAAAAAACTTTTTTGATAAGAAGCGTTTCTATAATTTTTTTAATCCTACCAAACACAAAACTATCTTTATAAAAAAAATTTCCATAGAAACAAGTCTAAGGCTTATGATTCAAGAAATCCCTTAAATTTTTTTTATTATTATTTTGTCGATGGTTGGTCCTAGAAAAGCATCCCAGTTTTCAAAACTTTCTCACTGTAATTCTTGACTTCCCTTTAGCCTACACAAGTAGTGAAGTACACACAGAAGAAAAAAGAAAGTACTACCACTTTACACGTTACAGGAAATATAAATAATCAACAATATTAACCGCTCTATATTATTTTATTTGCAGATTAAATAAAAAAATTTTAAAAATCAAGTTGTACACCCGTCAAGCTTTTGAGATAGGTATGAGTGGAGAGTGCACAAACACAGTTGCAACAAAGCACAACAAAACAAAAACAAATGACGTAGGAAAGGTTTCAAACGCTTCTCTTCTTCAATATCTCTTTTCCCATTCCAAACTCTGCTGTTTCAATAATATCTCTCTCTTTTTTCAGTGGTAAGCTTTGCTGTTTTTCCCTTTGTAAGTGATGGGTTTTCATTAGTTTGTTGTTTTCAGATTGTTGTTTCAATGTAAATGTCATTTTTTTTTTCTTTCTTACCAACTTTAATATCTGGGTTTTTGTTTTCTTTTTGTGAAATTTGTTACTGAATATGAATTGGAAAGTTATGGGTTTTACAATCAATTTTGTCAAAATGTTTCAATTGTTTAGTAGTTTTTTTTTTTTTTTTTTAATAATAAATTGTGGGTGATGTTTTGTTTTGTTGTAGACTTGTAGTTGTCTCTGAATTTAGTCCTGTTTTGTTGTTTCAATTAGTTATTTTTCCATGTGGGTTTTTATTTTAACCTTTGAAACTTGTAGCAAATTTTGATCACTTCTTGTAATAAAGTTGGCTGGATAGGTGTAGGACCTGCAAAGAAGTATGTGGGTACTCAAATTTGATTTGTCTCTGATATTAAGCTTGTATATAAATACAGACACACACTTGAAGATTGAAACTTGAAAGTGTGAAGTCTTCTGGTCCATTTGAGATGAGGAAGGGTGGTGGCAATGCTAAAAATCCTATTGCTAGTTCCTATTCATGCTATTGTTTAAACATTAGAAGTACAGAATATGTATTAAGCTTCTTTATATTGCGCCTTTAGAGTAGATGAATGTGAAGTTTGACACGGCCTTGAGTTGAATTATGCGTGCATACTAAAATTTTATATTAGGTTGTGTAATTTTAGGTAAATGGATTCATGGAATGATAGTAAAAAGGTGCGGTTGTTAATGTATACAAACTGCAGAAGGGAGGTACAGATTTGTATGTTTAGCTATTATGACTTAATTAGGCTATGTCCACGATGAACCCAGTTCAATATTTTATTTACATATACTTGCCGAGCTTCAAGGCTGTATTTTTCAGAACAAGGAACAGTTGTGAATTTTACTGATGGTGTTTGTCATCGGCCAAACTATTTTTCTTCACTTTTCAGTTCTGACTTTCGGTTATAAATTCTAATAAACTTAATTGGCATACCCTTTTGCATGCTATGATTGTAGTGATTCTAGGCATTATCCTCCATCTTCAAGTTTGTGGCTAGCTTAGTTCTAATGTTTTTTCACTTGTTTCTGATTGCGTTTCCTATCTTACACGCTTACATTTTTCATCTCTACTGTCTTTTTACATCTTTGCTATGGGTTTTGATTTTGATAGAAAATTGTGCTTGTGATAACATTTATTTACTCTGAATATGTGGCATTTTTCTGCCATCTGATGCCAAATAACAGAAAGAATGCACCAATGAATGGTAGTTTGGGCTGGATAAAGGAATAACTTCAGGGATGGGAGGTTGCTGCTGTACTTCCAGAAAAGCTCATCTGCATGGAACACCTGTCTATTACTATGTCAGCAACACATTCCCTCTAATTTTACAATAGTTTGGCATTATTCTTATTATGTGCTCCTCTTTTCTCATGCTTGACTTGTTATCAATGTTGCATATACTATGCTGATCTACTTACTGCCCTAATCATCAAAATGTTTTTCATTGCTTGTTTGTGGTAACTCAGGGTTCATTTGAAGTAAATCCAAGGTGGAATTTGACTCACAAAATTACAGAAATTCTCATCTAGTTTATTTTTAGTTTTATTCCTGATCCATTTTTGTAAAGACATGTTCATTTATCCTGAAGTGGTTTTTTTTTTTTTTTTTTGATTGATAAGTTTAAGGTTTTTTTTATTGATAAGTTAAGCACATATCCAATGGTTCTTGAACCCACAACCTCACCCTCCACATAGAACTTATAAGTGGAGGACGTGCCAGTTGAGCTATAGCTGATTGGCTTTTCAAGATTTTTTTTTTTTTCAGAGGTAAGTTATGCACACACCCAGTGGCTCTTGAACCCACTACCCACAACCTCACCCGCCACTAAGCACTTGCAAGGGGAGAAGGTACCAGTTGGTGGTTTTTCAAGATACTTTAATAAGTTATTATCTATAACTAAAGAAAAAATTCAGAAACTTTTATTGCTATTGAAGTGTTTTGTAAAAATTTGGTAGACTGATACGTGGCAATGACTCCCTTTTGGGTGCTGTATCTTTTGGCAGGAATTGAGGATGTCTACCATAGAATTTGTGCAATTCTTTTCTAACTACTACCATACTTTAGATCAGAAATCCTTCCAGAGTCTAATATCAGGGAGCCTGTAGTATTGCAAACTCCTATTGGATGAGCCAAGTCATAATAGTCATGCTGGATATCCAAAGAGGTGTATTATTTGTTGAGACTGACATATCCTACATATATCTTGTCAACTAAACATTCACCTTTGCAAGTCCAATACATTCCAATTGTGTAAGGGGGCCTTTGACCTCCTCAGTCGGCACTAAAAATCAGGTCACTTATGCTATTATGAGTGTTGCTACATGGATTTCTGTTGAGTTACCTTCTCACCTTATATAACACATTGCACCATCAACATGACCCACCATGCTCAGTAATAGGATCCATCGTGGTATCTTTTTCATCATTTTTTATTTTTTTTCCTGAAGGTTTTCTTTGTCTCTTGTATCCTAAGGGTGGGAATTATTTCTATAGCTAGGTTTTTTTTTTTCAGAATACAGTTGATTTGATTTGATTTGTTTATTTATTTATTTTTTATATATAAATAATTTGATAGTTACATCAATGGGCGATAGGGGATTTGAACCTTGGTTCTCTTAATAAAGGAGAGCAGGCTATGTGATATTTTTTGATAAGTAGAATACAGTTACAGTTGATTTGGATATTTGTGCGTTGAGCTAGTTTTACAGTGGGGTGCATGTCCATTTACAGATATTGCAGCTAATTGTCTGTACCAAGAATAAGGTGTTTAAAAACCTGTTAAAAAATTGTTATTCAATCCCAACATCAAAAGGCTAACAAAGAAGAACTTTTAACATGTTCCTACACAAGAAAAACTGGGGCAGCAAGCAGTAATCAAGTTGAGGTTTGTAATCCTCTTGTCTGCACTTTGCAACATGCTGTCTTTTAACTCTGTATCAAATGCCCTGAAAGAATAATAAACAAATTTAAGTTTATGGTTAAATGTTGACATGAATTTAGCACCTGGAAACAAAATCCAGTCGTGCATATTATTGGCAAATCCGGGACAACAAAAGCTGTATTAAAATATAGGCAAAGGCATTTGAAAGGTTCTTGTGGACTGACAATGTAAGTATGGAACCGTAGCTCCCTATTTCTCGTGCCATCTCATATCAGCCAGAAAATTTGTAGGTTTTAACAAAATTTTATCTCAATTTGTATGATTAGTCTTTTTTATTTTTGTGATCAGAACAAGGGAAAACTAGAACATGAGTTTATTATTATTGGCTATTTCTCCTGCCATCTAAGATTTTGAAGTTCGAAGGCTAAAAATTTAAATTGAAAGTGAAGCTTTCTGAATTGCTGCTGGAAAACATACTCTGAACATTTATATTGTTGCAGCTGTAACCTTTATATTTCTTCATTGTTGGCTTCTTCCTCCTTGGCTAATGATGGACTTGAACTGAAAGTTTCCTCTCTTTTTTCATGGAAATGACCTGGCACATTAAGATTGTAATACGTACTGTTATCAATGCCCTTTCATGGGTCAACAAGACAATATGGAGTTTGGAGTTGAAATGTTTGCTGGCTTGTTTATGCTAAAATTGGTTCATGAAAATTTGTGTGTTATTAACATATCGTTTTGAAAAAAAATTAATTCTTTTCTGCAGTGTCCACCAATTCTGGAAGAGCATGAGTCCTTGAGATCTCATGATGGTGCAGCCTCTGCACTTACTGCTGAATTCCTGGTTGATTTGGGTCTGGATGCATCAACTCCTGACACTTACCGAGCCCCTCCTGCACCTTTGCCGTATGATTTGGTCTTGGGATATCCCCAGTCAACAGAATCTGAATCTGCCAGAGAAACAGTTAGTGGCGATAGCTTTGAAACTTTGACTACATGTGAAGATCTTGAGGAATCAGATTGCAAAGCTCAAGCCAATTCTTTGTGTGTCTCACCAAGGAAGTTAGAAGCTCCAAATTTTAAAGAACCTAATGTATCTGTAGCAAAAGAAGATATTTGTCCCAATGTATCTGTAGCAAAAGAAGATGCTTGTCCCAATGTATCTGTAGCAGAAGAAGAAGATGTCTGTCCCATTTGTCTTGAAGGTGCATTACCAGAAAACTGGTGTTTCTTTTCATTGTTTAAACTTTTTCCAGTTTGCTTGTTTTGGGAAGTAAAATCAAGAATTTTCTGAATGCTTTTTCTAAATGTGAAGCTCGTAGCTGATGGATAAACTTTTTGTTCTCCAATGCAGAGTATGATGCTGAAAATCCAAATATTATCACGAGATGTGAACACCACTTTCACCTCTCATGCATTCTTGAATGGATGGAAAGAAGTGATGCATGCCCAATATGTGATCAGGTATCAGATTTGCCTCTTACAAATATGTTCATTGTTAATCTTTTGCTATCTTATTAACTGGAATACAGCTTCCAAGAGCCTTGTACCTTAGTGCCATTGACTGGTCTCCTTTATAAGGAGAACCAGGGTTCAAATCCCCCCTCCCACATTTGTTGTAACAATTTATCAATTTTAACTGGAATACAGCTAGGTTTGTGGCTTTCCTATGCCCCCTTAAGATTTGAAAATTTTTCTCTGGACATTTATCCTTGCAATTAGAACCATTATTCTATTGATGGCCACACTTTTTATATTATGTAGTTTTCACTGCATTCCCAAATTCCCAATCTTTGTCTCAAGCAGCAAGAACTAGCTAGATCCTTTAATTTGTGCAGATAATTAATGTTGTCATATCATCTTACTAAAATCATACTTCTTTTACATGTTTAAAATATATATAATTTTTCATTAAAGTAAACTTGATTTTCCTTTAATGATCTAGCTTGGCTCTTGCTATAGTTTATTCTTAGCCCCGCCAGAGAGCATTGCTGCGTTTATGAAGGTAGTTTCATAAAAAAATGTTTCTATGAATATAAATTTTGGCAGCACTGATTGTTTTTGGTGAAATAATTGTTAATGATCATGACTGTGACATGGAGTGTTGGTAATTGGTTAAAAGATGAACCAGAACTGCTAATGGTTGAGTAACTAGATGTGAGTGTGTATCTTTATTAGTGCTTGTTTGTTGATGAAATGTTTTACTCTTATTGTAACAGGAAATGACTTTTGAAAATACCTGTAATTAGTTGCTCATATTCTCTTTCAAGACACAAGTTTCTTAGCTGTTTGCAACCAAGCTTGCCAACTCAGTGCCAAAGATGCATGGCAGTTGTTTTGTTTTGTAATTGATCATTTGGTGATGCCCCCCAGATTTATTTGTAGTTTGGTGAAAATCATATACAAAAGTGCAGTGTCGTTTAATTCCATTGTTCCCATACCAAAATTTGAAGTAGAGAAATTAAGTTATTGAACGTGTAAAAATAGTGCCTTGGTCCTCCATTTTTTCTTCATTCCTTTATCCTGGGCCAGTTTTCAGATATGTCTCCAGATTAATAGGAATTTAGATTCAAACAGCAGTTACATGGGAAAAGGAAAATAATGGCACGGCTGGCTAGCATGTTGATTTGCTAGATTTTCTCCTCCTTGTACAGATTATAGTGCTTTTTGTTTGTTTTTGTATCAGTTGTATGCATAGATTTGTTTTGTCTATTGTATAATAGTTTCGTAAATAGTCATTTTAACTTTGGGTGGGTATTACATTGGTGACTTAGATTGGCTTGTGAAATGTATGGAATGAGAGTGACCAGTTAGATGTATACTAGCTACTTTGTTGAAGTAGAACCACTGTTTGCAGCTTTAGCTTCCAAATATTCATGTAGCCTTTTCTGGCAATGGGATATATATTTTTAAAGTTCTTCAATCTTTTTCCTTTCAGAAGTTTATGATTCAAGGTTATAATTTTGAACATTTTATTCTTCAATACTGGATGTATAGGGCATGCTGCTTCCTCACTTTAATTAAAATTTTTTTTTAACAGGTTGGTTTTTCTCTCTGTTAAATTTTAGGCTTTAAATTTATTTAAAAATTACAGTTGTACATTATTTGCTTATCTTTCACTGGACCAAGTCTCTCTCTCTCTCTATTAAAATTCACAACAGGATTTAAATTCAATTACAAATTACAAATTTTCAATTATTTCCTGATCTTTCAATATAGAAAGAAAGATCAGGAAACAAAACTTTTAACACAACCTTAGATGTGAATTTTAGGTAGACCTAAATGAAAGTTGGCTACCTACCATTTATGGTATAACTAGATATAAATTCATTGAGAGATGATCACTAACTTGTTCTAGTGGTAATTATAATAATTTTATATTATATAAATGCCCTTGAACAAACTGTATGAACTATGAAGCTCGTGATTGCTAGCAAAATTTTTTTAATGGGCCTTCATGTTCCTATTTCCTCATTCAGTTCTGATGGAGTCCGGAGGAGCATTATTTGAAGTTACTTTGACCACTCCACACCACATGTACGCACTATAGTCTATATCTATATGCCAATGTGTGTCATGCATATATGGTTTATTCTATGAAAATGACAAAACTTGGGTACAGTACCTTAGGTGTTGTTTTTAGGTTTCTCTCTTAAGATTCAGTCATGTGGTTATTTAACTAAAAAATACACTTTCATTTCATAAGAAAAAATCCACAATGCATAATTTTAAGAGGAAAACTTAAGGAACAGTACCTAAGTCTTACCTCTATGGAAAATACTTGGCCACGCAATTGTTATACACGGCTTTACACAACTCAAATAACTGTAACTATGACTTAACAGCTCAAAAGTCTCAAATAACTGCAACTATGACTTAAAGTTGCAGTTATTTGAGCCGTGTAAAACTATGTAAAATAATTAAACATAGGCCTTATTAAAAATTGTAGAGAACATCCATTCTTTATACGAATAAGTAATTAGCTAGCCAATATTAAAATCACTACCACCCGCATATTGCGCAACAAAGAGTGCAAAGACAAGTTTGTTTTCAAAATCCATGCCTAAGTCTAACCTAACTATGGTGACAAGTATTTTTTTGACAAGTATTTAATAACGAACCATGGTGACAAATATTCCAGCAAAGGTACAAGCTTAATATAATAGTCTTCGGGAAAAACTTCTGAACTATTCCTACAAATCTCAGATGAGTAATAAGTAATTACTATTTCTTTTACATGGAAATGATTAAAGGAATGATAAAAAGTTGTGAAGTCAACAAAAAACGAAAGAAAGATATTATGACTTTTACAACTGTGGATTTGAGCCACCAAGGTAAAATAGTTTCAGTATCTCAATCTTTTCTTCTCTTTCTTTCTTTTTTTTTAAAAAAAAAAATTATGAAACTTCATAAATGCTTTGGATTCTTGTATGTGATGTGGTCAAGTTACGTTGGGTTGTGTGTGTGTGTGTTTGTTTCTCAATAATAATAATAAAAAGTTACGTTGGGTTGCCATACGTGGGGAGACAAGTAAAAGCAATGACTTTTTAGAGTTTAAAAAAAAAATTATGAAACTTCATAAATGCTTTGGATTCTTGTATGTGATGTGGTCAAGTTACGTTGGGTTGTGTGTGTGTGTGTTTGTTTCTCAATAATAATAATAAAAAGTTACGTTGGGTTGCCATACGTGGGGAGACAAGTAAAAGCAATGACTTTTTAGAGTGTAGAGTCTTGTACTAAAGTCTAAAAACGTTTTTTTATTTATTATGCTCGTGGAAAACAAAACATATTTGACTATTTGTGGACGAGACAAAGGGGGTTAGGTAGTTTAATCCAACTAGCTAGGTACGAGTAAAAAATAGAATAAAAATAAAATAGAAATTTGAAATAACATCCTCACGGAACGGAATGCAATTGTTAGCAACAATGTCGTCACTATATTCTTTATATATTTATTAAATAAATCCAAGCTACTTAAACTGTGACCAAGAAAAGCCAAATGACACCTGCACTAAACCATATCGACTTAAAATTTTCTGCCAAACAATCATCAAAGTCCATAAAAAGGAAAAATCAACATAAAATAATATAAAAAATGTGATATCTAAGTCAAATTAACCGTCATTACATTTCCAAAACTATTAATTTATTTAAAAAATCACAATTATAATAGGTTGTGATGGGACTGACGAAATCAAGTATAGACGAGACCAATTGTACAGACGAGAATAGCTTTCAAGCACGAATATCCACTCCACTGGCGATGGTAAACACCTCATTCAATGCCGCCAATAAACACCCCGGATGGTTACAAAGCCAACTGTACAGACCGTTGGGAGTAAATTAAAGCAACATTATGAGGCCAGAAGACGTTACCCAGGAGGGGATTAAAGCCACCATAACTGCCCCAACGGCTAGAGGCTGCAGCAACATATATATATATAGCCCCCACATTGCCAAAGAGGAGGTACATTCACACATACACATTAAGAGATTTCTTTTGCTTTATTATCTTTACATTGCTCATTCTCAAATAACAATTGATACTGACTTTGGCATCGGAGGCATTATGGCAGACACCACACCGGTGACCACTCTCGAGAACACGTTCTTGCAGGCCGGAGTCCACTTTTGTCTACACACTCTGACTGACGAATTCTAGCTTCATTAGTTTGGCGCCGTCTGTGGGGACGACATTTTCGTTTTCAATCTCGAAAAAATAGTTTTCAATCAGCAAACACTATCAGATGGAGTCCAATCAAGATTCCACATCCTTGGCTCAGCAGGTTCAGACTCTCGCAGCCACTGTAGAAGAACTGACCAGGCAAAATCAGGAAATGAAGTTGCGACTTCAGCAGGAGGAGAATCGATCTAAAGGGAACCGAGACGACGAGGGAGATAGCCACAGAAGGAGTGACCATCAAAGGCCCGCTACTCCAATCGAGCACAATTCAAATCTTCTCCAAGAGATGAGAAGGGAGATGGACGAACTTAGGACCGCCATGAAGGAGAAAACAGAGCGGAGTGTAGACCGACTGGTTAGGGCGACAGATTCACCATTCACTCCAGCAGTCCTTGAATGTCCAGTACCGTCAAAGTTTCGATTGCCCCAGCTTGAACCATTCGATGGGCTAAAAGACCCACAGGATCATCTTAACACCTTCAAGACGACCCTAGGGCTCCAGCAGCCCCCAGACGAAATACTGTGTCGTTCCTTCCCAACTACTCTTAAAGGAGCTGCAAGGGAATGGTTCACAAAGTTGCCAACGTCGTCCATTGACAACTTCGAGCAGTTGAGCAACGCCTTCCTGCGTCATTTCATTGGAGGACAACATCCAAAGAGGACCGCGGACCACTTACTTACCATCAGGCAGGGAGAAAAGGAAACCCTAAGGTCATACGTGAAACGCTTTACTCGCGAAACACTGGAGGTAGACGAAGCGGACGATAAGGTGCAACTGACGACCTTCAAGGCAGGATTGAGGTCCAGAGAGCTCGTTACGTCACTTGCAAAGAATCCTCCAAAAACAATGGCCGAGATGCTCCTTAAAGCACAGAAGTACATGAACGCTGAAGATGCGTTAGCAGCCATCAGGGATGCAGGAAGACCAGGGGACAAAGAAAGGAAAGATGACGATCGTAAGGGGCAAAAGCGGGAGCGCCCAAATCGTCGGACCAGTGACGGGATCAGGAGGAAGGACGATAAGGGATTGCAAATGGTAAAATTTACCCCTCTTATTATGCCAGTTGATAAAATTTTAATGCAGATTAAGGACGAGCACGACTTGAAATGGCCGCGACCATTGCATTCATCTCCTAACGTCCGTGATAAGAATAAATATTGCCGATTTCACAAGGACCACGGCCATTACACCGAAGATTGTCGGGACCTCAAAGAGCAGATAGAGGAGTTGATAAAGAAGGGGAAGCTACAGAAGTTTGTGAAGAAAGGGGAGTTCAGTAGGTTCCGGGATGGAAACAAGGGCCAGCACGAGTCCTCATCCAAGGGCAGTGACCGTCAGTTCCAGCCTCCCCAAACTGTGATAGGGGAAATACAGACGATCGCAGGAGGGCCCATCGCAGGAGGGTCGTTCAAGTCCCTTAAGAAAACATATCAACGACAGGTGAACAGTGTTTACATAACACCCCCGTTGAAGTACAGACGAACTAATCAGGACATGATTTTCAACGAAGGAGATGCTAGGGGAGTGAAGCAGCCTCACAATGACCCCTTGGTCATAGCACTTACCATAGAAGGATTTAACACAAAAAGGATCCTCGTGGACAATGGTAGCTCCGCTGATATCATCTACTTCCCTGCGTTTCAACAGTTGAAACTAGATCCAAAAAGACTACGTCCATTTGATTCTCCCCTCGTCAACTTCAGTGGTGACAGGGTATACCCCAAGGGCATAGTGACGTTGACGGTGACAGTGGGAACTTACCCGAAACAGTTGACGAGTCATTTGGACTTTTTGGTGGTAGATTGCCCCTCATCCTACAATGTAATCATTGGAAGACCAGCACTCAACAAGTGGAAATCATCCACGTCAACCTACTGCCTGAAGGTAAAATTCCCAACGGAGAATGGGGTTGGTGAAGTCAAAGGAGATCAAGTTTTGGCTCGGGAGTGCTACCAGGCCGTCGTGGCCGCAAAGGAGAACCATACGTGGACGATCGAAGAAAAAGAGAAAGAAAGGGTGGAGGCCCTGGAGACAGTAGAATTAACTGACGAAGAATCCAATAAGACAACCAGGATAGGGATGACTGCAGGCTTCATCCGCGAAGTATATTATCCAGATTGGCTTGCAAATGTCGTCCTGGTGAAGAAAGCAAATGGAAAATGGAGAATGTGCGTAGACTTCACAGACCTGAACAAGGTATGCCCAAAGGACAGCTTCCTTCTGCCAAGAATAGACCAGCTAGTAGACTCCACAGCTGGACACAAGCTACTGACATTTATGGACGCCTTCTCTGGTTACAACCAGATAAAAATGGCTGACGAGGATCAGGAGAAAACAGCCTTCATCACCAGTCAAGGGCTCTATTGTTATAAGATAATGCCTTTTGGACTGAAGAATGCAGGTGCCATTTATCAGAGATTGGTGAACAGAATGTTTAGCAAGCAGATAGGCAGGAATATGGAGGTGTACGTGGATGACATGCTCGTCAAGAGCAAAGAGGAACTTGCTCATCTGGACGACCTCAGAGAGACATTTGCTACCCTCAAGCAATACCATATGAAGCTGAATCCTAGTAAGTGTGTCTTCGGTGTAGCCTCAGGGAAATTCCTGGGATTCATGGTGTCCCAAAGAGGAATAGAAGCAAATCCAGAGAAGGTACAATCCATAATCAACATGACATCGCCCAAGACCGTCAAGGAGGTCCAAAAGCTCACGAGACGGGTTGCAGCCCTAAATAGGTTCGTCTCTAGAGCGACTGACAAATGCCTACCCTTCTTCAAGACCTTGAAACAGGCTTTCGCATGGAACGACGAATGTGAGGCAGCTTTCCAGGAACTCAAACGCTACCTAAGCAACCCACCCCTTCTGAGCCCGTCGAAAGAGGGTGAGAACTTGTATTTGTACTTAGCCGTGTCAGCCACAGCCGTTAGTGCAGCCCTGATCAGGGAAGAAGATAGGAAACAGCTTCCAATTTATTATGTCAGCCAAGCCTTCCAAGGAGCTGAGTCCAGGTACCCAAAAATTGAAAAAATCACGTTCGCATTGGTTGTAGCTTCACGAAAACTTAGACAGTATTTTCAAGCAAATCTAATCTTGGTGATGACGGACCAACCCATCAAGAAGTCCATGGGCAAACTGGAGGCAGCGGGGAGAATGGTCCAATGGGCAATCGAACTCAGCCAATTTGATGTTGAATATCATCCCAGGACAGCCATTAAAGCACAGGCTTTGGCAGACTTCATCGCAGAGTTTACCCCCCCCCCCCCCCCGACGAAGACGACCTCACTAGTAAGGATACGCCATGGACAGTACAGACCGACGGTTCGTCAGCCCAAAAAAGGGGGGGAGTAGGGGTCGTCATAGTCACCCCCGAAGGAGAAATACTAAAGTATGGAGTCCAGCTGAAATTTCCTGCCACCAATAATGAGGCCAAGTACGAAGGGATTCTGACTGGTTTGAGGCTCGGAAAAGAGCTTGGAGCTAGGAACCTGTTGGTCCAAAACGATTCGAAACTAGTAATTGGGCAAATCAAGGGGGAATATGAAGCAAAGGAAGAAAGAATGCAGAAATACCTCAGGCTGACGAAACATTTGACTCAGGGGTTTGAGGAAGTGGAGTTTATGCAGATCCCCAGGAGCCAAAATGTGGCAGCAGACGAAGTCTCAAAAATAGCCTCGTCAGAAAGTGGGGAATCAAGCACAGACCTGATGATGGAAGTCCAGAAGAACCCCAGCATTGAAGAAATCCCGACCTTCACGATCTAGAGCACAAACAGCTAGATGACGCCCATCTTGTCTTTCCTTCAGGACGGACGACTCCCTCAGGACGCAGACGAGGGCAGGAAGATCAAAAAGAGGGCAGCCAGATTTGCAATCCTTAATGACACCCTATACAAAAGAGGCTTCTCCATGCCTTGCTTGAAGTGTTGTGAGAGACCGCGCCCCCGGCCCGTTTTTATGGGAATGTTGGGCCAAACCCACGTGAATTGGTGGAGTCGTGTTATTGCCTCTCAAAATAGAGGTTCAACTAGTTATATTTTCCCCTTTAGATTAAGGGTTTTACAATGGAGTCACTACTTATTTAATTGTTGGAATAAATAAGAAAACCATAATTGAAAAATTCATCATTTTATTAATTTGAAATTGAATTTACATTGAATATAGGAAATTACATGGCTTTGGTCCTAGATACAATCTAAGATAAAGTACATGACTTTATTTCCTAGTTACAATCTAGAAATTGAAAATTACAAAGATAAGCATTTGATCTACTAACCCTTGATCTAAGTTCGGAGGCTATGTTACAAGGTGGGAAGGTGTTAGGCACCCACCTTGCCCGGTGAAACCCGTTGTTGAGGGTCATTTCTTGAAATAGGCAGAAGGCAGCCCAAATCACAAAAAATGGGCAGCGGACGAGCAGCAAGCTAAGAGAAAAACCATTAGGCTCAAGCAGCAGGAATAATGGATCACAGGCCCGTAATATAAATAAACGGGTCTTGAAGGAGTAAGTGGGCCTAAAAGGCCCGGAAAGAGAGAAAACACCACCCATGGGCAGTGTGTGGTATGGAAAAGTGAGAATGGGCCGCGGCAGGCCCAAAGTAATGAAAACAAAGAAAGTAGGGGATAATGGCAAGCCCATGAACCCCAAGGATGAGAATGAGGAAATTGGGCCGAGAAAGCCCAATTGAGTTAGTAAATGCCCATGGGATACAAAGTTAGTAAATGGGCCGAGGAAGTCCAAAGGAAGTAAATGGGCCGGATAAGCCCAAGTGAAAAGAGAGGGACATTGGAGCCCACGAGCAAGAACACCAGTGGCCATATTAAGCCACTGGGGGAAAGAAAGGAATGGCAGGCCTGAAAAGAGGCCTAGCAGGAACAAATCGCCACGGCAGGAAAGGCCAAATAACACGGTGGGAAAAGAATTGGGTTGAAAGGAACACAAGGCCTAGTACTCGGTAAAGCCCAGGCCCTATGGGGACAGGAAATCAGAGCAGTAGCTCGCGGGAAGCCAGAAACGGGTGGCAGGCAATGCAAGCAACGTCCCCAGCCCACGGCAGATGCATGAACATCAGGCAGCCTTCAGACATAAACCACGCGCAAGGCCCAGGCACCACCAGCCTGTACCCAGCCAATACAGGACATGGTGGGGTCATGGGTCAGAGGTAAGAGGGCATGGTTTGGAGGTGGGGAGAAGGGGGGGACCTATTTTGGGATTCCTGCTCAAGCTCTTTTGGGGGATACGTCCTGCTGGGATGGCATACCACCCAAAAGAGGCAAGGCTGAGTGGGAACCAATAGGTGCATGCCATGAGGGATAGAGAGAGAAAGAAACATCACCACGGCAGGACAAGGTGCCGCGGCGGAATAACAGACGAAACGTTGTCTGTGTCTGTGGCAGAGGGACTCGCAGACAGAGCAGTAAGGGTCTGCGAGTGCGCCCAGACCAGACGAAAACGGTTAGAGGGTAGAATAGTAAAATCGATCACGGCAGGCACTATAAAAGGACGCCTTTGCCGTGTGCAAAAACAACAAGCACAAGAGCAATACAACACAACTCAAAAGAAAATACTCTATAACTAACTTAGAAGAACAGAGGAGCATAAACACTAAAAAAATAACCATTGTGGAAATCACTAAGAAAAGACTAAGAAAAGAAAGAGAGAAAAAAAAGAAAGCAAGTGATAGTGGCATGCACCAATAGGCCCCTTCCCTTCTCTCCCTCTCGAATCCCTGCTCTCTTCTATAATTATTTTGAGAATTGTCCATTCGGGTCCGCCTCCCTCAAACCCATTAACTTCCGCGGCAGGAATCTCGTTTTCTTTCCTCGGAGGTTAATCGCGTTGAGAAGTGGCGTTCTTCCTCTTTGGCCTTACTCTTGCGGACCGAACTGAATTTATTTACATAAGCTGTCGATTAAATCTTTATTGCCATTTATCCTTACCATTTATTTGCAAAAGATTGTTAATGTTGTTATAGTTCGGTCATTTCTTATTAAAAGAACTATCTGGTCATTCCAGAATATGTGATTTTGTTTTATCAATTATATCTGCCTGCCGCAAGCTTTTTTCCCTAAAACAGCCCTGCCTGTCGTAAGTTTTTCTCTGAAACAGCTCAGTCTGCGGTAAGCACTCTCCTGGCAGACGAGGCATAAGTTCGTGCACAAACCGGCCAAGTTGAGTTCCAGTTGGCCCGGTCTCAACTCCTGCAACCCAGAACACTTGGGCCTGTATTCACAAAGGGGCAGCCCAGCCCAACATAACAAAAAAGGCCCCCATACCGGTCTTCTAGACTATGGTGGCCAACATTCATATCACATCATCCAATATGTTATCAATCAATTTGCATGTTGAATTTGAAGTGTGTGCATGTGATAAACCCTAATTCAATTTATTAGGCATTGCATTTGGATTGAAAAATAAATTCTAGTGAATGTGTGTGGACGGTGATATCCTAGATTCAAGGATTTACAAGAATTATTAAATAAACATATTTTTCATGTTTTTGATGTTGATTTAAGATCGAAACTAGTGTTATGCATGAATATGTGATGAACAACCAAGAATATGTAAAGAACATATTAGAAAAACTAAGAACATGCAAACATATTCAAAAGAATTTAAATGATTCTTATCATGCTTTAATCTTGAACCCTCATCATGGCAACATGAAAAACAATTAGGGAAAGAGATTATACCTTTATGCAAGATCCATATGGTGGAGGAGGAGACTCTTGAGGGAGGTTCTAGAGTGGAGGAAAAGAAGAGTTAGGAGAGGAAGAGTGAGTCTCACTCAATACCTTGAGTCTCAGGAAGACCAAGATATGACAAGACTACTCAACTTCACTAGAACTCAAAAGAGGGGAAGAGATGAGGTTTTTGGTGTCTTGAAATGAAGGAGGGGAAGGGTTTATATAGTAGTGGTGGATGAAATATGATTGGAAGGCTATTTAATGAGAGTTGACAAAGATTATGAACCTAGACCTCATTTTAGCCTTGGGGAAAATCTGGTGCATTAAATGGAGAGATTGGTGGGAGTGGGGAGCAAGTCAAAATTCGGTTTTCCCGTAGCTGCTGTAACAGCTTGTAGAGCCAACTTCGAAAAATCATATCTGACTCAATTCTGATCGGAATTGTCTCGTTATTGTGCTCAAATTGAAGCCCCAGATGTCTAGTTTCTGGGAAAATTAACCTCATTCACAGATTCAAAATATTCTGAGAGATATTGATGAAATGGTGAGCAGAGGTCATTTGTTAGAAAATGGTTTCAGCACAATTAACATTAATAGGTCCCAAATTAGCTCCCAATTAACATTAAATGGCTCCAATCACTCCCATTTCAGACTTAATTGGTTCCAAATTTACTCTAATTAAAAGATAATTACACAAATTACTCATTGAATAATTAATGTTTAACTATCTAATTAATTAGGTGTATGCAACCTCACCATAAAATGTAGTCCTAACTAATCAAACTATGACACGTCATTAATCTCAAATTGATTACACTTATAACCAATTGAAATCAATTGTTTATAATCACATATAGTCGGATTAAATTTGTGATAGTGCATCTCAGCCATTAAAATTTGATTTGATGATAACTTTCAATCTGGTGGTCCGATTAGGGCTTATGACCAGTCGATTTGATCGTTACAACATCAAGATCATTTTAGTGAAATGAGATTAATGATCTAATGGCTAGAATCAAGATGCATATTTTCAAGGCAAAATTACCCTTTTACCCTTCATGTGAGGTTAAATACGGGTTGCAAAATGGGGTGTCAACAAGTGTGTTGACGAAGAAGAAGCAAAGTACATCCTGGAGGAGATCCATGAAGGAGTTTGTGGGGATCATGTTGGTCCCAGGTCCTTAGTGAGCAAGATCATCCGAACAGGCTATTTCTGGCCAACTATGCAGAAGGACGCGACAAAGTTCGTCAAGAAATGTGACAAGTGTCAGCGGTTCGGGAATGTTTAGCGGCTTCCAGCAGAGAAACTGACGACGATTGCGTCCCCATGGCCTTTTGCACAATGGGGGATCGACATCGTCGGCCCGCTACCACAAGGCAAGGGTCAGGTAAAATTCTTACTAGTTGTTATTGATTATTTTACGAAATGGGTTGAGGCAGAGGCACTGGCAACCATCACCGAAGCAAGAATCCAGAGCTTCGTATGGAAAAATATAGTTTGCAGGTTCGGGATCCCACGGACGATCATATCAGACAATGGACGACAGTTCGATAGCCAAGGCTTCAGGGATTTCTGCTCAGGACTAGGCATCAAGAATCAATTCTCGTCCCCAGGACATCCACAGGCGAATGGGCAGACGGAGGTGACAAATCGGACATTGCTCAAGATCATCAAGACGAAGCTGGACGATGCAAAAGGGACTTGGCCAGAAGAACCGCCCAATGTCTTGTGGGCCTACAGAACTACATCAAGAACCCCAACAGGAGAAACTCCCTTCAGACTTACCTATGGTACTGAAGCAGTAATCTCGGTCGAAGTAAGAGTAACCAGCACCAGACGGGAGGCATTCAACGAAGAAGTCAACGACGACCTTCTACGAGTTAACCTGGACTGTCTAGATGAAGTAAGAGACCAAGCTTCCAATAGGATGACGGGTTACCGGCAGAAAATGACTGACTATTACAACAGGAGGGTAAAGCTCAGGCGACTTAGCATAGGCGACCTTGTCCTGCGCAAGGTCACAACGGCTACTAAAGACTCCACCCAAGGAAAGCTCAACCCCACATGGGAAGGACCCTATAGAGTCGTTCACTACTCCAGACAGGGCAGTTATCATCTGGAGACCCTCGACGGACAAAGACTACCAAGGCCATGGAACATTGAGCATTTGAAGAAATACCATCAATAGATGTAGCTTATAAATGTATTCGTTCTTAAAGTCAATAAATGAATTATTCAGCTAATTTCTCCGTGAAAACAGGTCTGGCCAACTATACAAAGCCACACAAGTCAAAAATGGCTAAGTAACAAGATTCTGCCTTGACGGATGTAAGTTACGGACGAATCCAACTAAAGACGACAAAAGCCCTTTAATGGGTGTAAGTCAAAAATGGCTAAGTAACAAGATTCCACCTTGACGGATGTAAGTTACGGACGAAACCAACTAAAGACGACAAAAGCCTTTTAGTGGGTGTAAGTAAAAAATGGCTAAGTAACAAGATTTTGCCTTGACGGATGTAAGTTACGGACGAAACCAACTAAAGAAGACAAAAGCCCTTTAGTGGGTGTAAGTCAAAAATGGCCAAGTAACAAGATTCCGCCTTGACGGATGTAAGTTACGGACGAAACCAACTAAAAACGACAAAAGCCCTTTAGTGGGTGTAAGTCAAAAATGGCTAAGTAACAAGATTCCGCCTTGGCGGATGTAAGTTACGGACGAAGGTATCACAACGAGTTGAAAAGGTATCACAACGAGTTGAAAAGGTATCACAACGACAAAATCCCTTAAAAAGGTGTAAGTTAAAAAGGTGGCTAAGTAACAAAATTCCGTTACCACGGGTGTAAGTCACCGACGATGGTATCACAACGAGTTGAAACTAAGAGCTGAACCCGGGCGCCCAACCCATTTGCCTGAACCAAAGGAGTTCTGGTTACAAGGAAACAGCTAAAACTACCGACGAGAGAGAAGAAAGTCACAGTAAGGGACTTTCACTAAGCACGACATATGGAGCTAGACAAAACTCAACAAACACGGGGGCAATCACGAAGTGCAAGTAAGTATGTGACAAATTTAATTAAAGTCCCAAAAACCAAGGGCAATTACCATTGTTTTTACATAAAACCCATAAACACTGGGTTGCCAACATTGTTATCAAAATAAGATAAGCAGCAATTGTTCAAAAATTTGGCCCAAAAACATGACGGGCATCCACCAAAAGAAAAAGGAAATTTTCACAAGTGTCAGAATCATGCGTTGGCAGCATCGTCTTCACCAGCTGGAGCGTCACTAGCAGGGACATCCTCACGAGCGAAGGGCACAATGGCAGAAGATTGGGCGGCCTCATCAGCAGCCATTTCCTGGTCTATCTCCTCCAAGTCCAACTTCTCCATGTCCACCCTAGAAGGATGCTTCAGTAGGTACCTCCTCAAGAGCTCAAATCCTTTGAAATACCAGCTGAACAAGACGGTGCTATATTCGTCGGTAGTCTGGAATGCTTCCACCGACCTTGCAGCTATCGTCTTAAGCATCTCCTTAGCACCTAAAAGCTGCTCATCCTTCTCTTGTGTCAACTGGCGCTCAACCCTAAGCTCGTCATCCAGTGTCTTCACTTTCTCCTTCAAGGAAGTAGACTCGCCCATAGAGTCAATAAGATTCTTTCTCAACGTGGAGTTCTCCGCTTCCAGAGTTTCCATCCTGGACGTCAGAGATGCCACCCTCGTCTCCTGGGTAAGATATTCAGAAATAATATGGATGCTCTCTCCCAGTACCTGGAGAAAGAAATTCAGAGTCGTCAGTGAAAGAAATAAAAGGAAGAAGAAGACGAAGAAAGAGGGTGGGACAAACGAACTAACCTATACAAGCTTGTGGACGTGGCGAGCCGCCACGTCATTAAACGGAACACCGGATAAAACCTTCAGATCCGCAGCAGTCACCACTTCGTGAGCCCTATCCACGGCCAGCCTCTCATCAGTCCAAAGCGTGGATGGACGAGGAACGCTTTTCTCCTTCTCCTTCTCGGACAACCTCGGTCTTTTGGAAACGGGAGTACCCCCGATCTCCTCCACCGAAGTCGTGGGAGAAGCAGTCCTCGTCGTCGCAACCCCTGACACAATTGGGCTGACGGAAGAAACGGGAAGGGCAGAGCCACCCTTCCCAGTGATGCGCACAGTCTTTTTTTCCAAGTTCGACAGAGGCTCGTCCTTCTTGGCCCTCATCCGGGCATACATGTCTTTATTGAATTTTGTTGTCATCTCTACAAGAAGGAAACACTTGTTAAAAAAATAAAAATAATGAAGAGATAGGTAAAAGCTAAATACTAACGAACTCAATACTTACTTTTTTTTCCCTCAATCTCAAGATTTCGCAGAACGTAATTGGACGGATCTGGCCCAAGACAGTAGAAGGCAAGTGTCCTGGGGTCTACGAGATCGTCCCAATTTTCGATCGTCTGCGCGTATTCAATCGCCTTCTGAACCCGTTTCCTATACCTGCTCTTCAATTTGGGCCGTCTCTTAACTGCACAGAAGAAGAAACAGGAGAATCAATAACGATAAAGGCAAGCACGCCGGAAATTAATGCATGAAAGGGAATATTGACGCACCTAAGGTCGGGGTTCCCCACCGACGATGCAACCTCGGGAGATCACCCCAAACCTCGCCCGAGGGAGTTTCAAAATCGTCCCCAGACACAAAGAAAAACCTGGACTTCTAGTATCTGAAGGACGAGGGTAACTTCTTGACGATCCTAGTGTTCCTCTCCCAAGGCACCAGTTCATAGTACCCGTGCTCCTTTGATGCTTTCAAGCGGTACAAATAGATGAACTCATCGACCCTAAGCATATCTCCGTCCGTGGCAGCCAGCCATATCCCCATACAACTGACCAATATTCTCCACGAATTTGGCATGAGTTGCCTAGGAGCAATACCAAAATGGTCTAGCAACTCCATCAAAAAGGGATGGACGGGAAACCTCAGCCCACAGACGAAGGCAGACTCGTAAAAGCACACCTCGCCTGGGAAGAAGTGGCAAGCTCGTTCCTCCTCGTTGGGCAGACAAACCCTAACCCGATCTGGGAATTGAAACCTATTCTGAAATCTCTTAAGTGTGTCAGCGTCCAGCCCACACCTCTCTTCCAAAGCATAAAAAGCCCTAACCTCAAGAGGGGCAGAAATGGCAGTATCCCCTTCCGCTGGGCCGCCGCTAGACGACAACCCAGTCTCGAGCTCGCTCGACCTAACCTCGGACATATTCCTTCGCTCTCCCACCTCGTTGGCAAACCAATCTAGTGACTGATGAAGCAAGGGCAACAAATCGGCCAATGCTACGCTCAAACAATTGCCCTCAAAGAAAAATTTCTCAATATGAGAGAAAACACCTAAGGACCCCCCTAAGCGAGCAAACAGAAAAGAAATTGATGGGCAGACTGTCCTAACCTCAGAACTACGAACCATGAAAACCAAAGAGAAGACACAGTATAAGCTAAACCCCCAAGAAAGCAAGAACAAAACAAAGAAAAAGAAGGAAAAGAGGAGAGAAAAGTAATCAGAAACGAGGTTGTAACAGCAAAAGAAGGAAAAACATAGAAAGGAACAAGAGAGTGGGCGTACCTTTAGAAAGCAAGGAACATGGAGAGCACCACCGCACCATGAACGAGGTTGAAAGAAAATAACAGAGTAAGGTCGCCGGAGAAGATGGTAAGAACAATGATTGAAGGATTTTCGAAAAAAGTGAGAAGGAAAAAGTGAAAAGAGGGGAAGTTTAAAACCAAGAATTGGGAAATTAAAGAATCAGCGGGAAAACCAATAGTCCTATCATCTGAAGCATTAACTCCCCCAGTCAAAATGTGCCACGTAGGCCACAACCCAAAAGGCACTGCCGCAACACATTCAATACAGCAAGGAAACCCAACCGCTTACAATCCCAAAACTGTTCGCCTTCCCTGGTCGTCATGACGTGTCACGACGACCATGGAATCCGGGGGCAGCTGATGGGACTGACGAAATCAAGTATAGACGAGACCAATTGTACAGACGAGAATAGCTTTCAAGGACGAATATCCACTCCACTGACGATGGTAAACACCTCATTCAATGCCGCCAATAAACACCTCGGACGGTTACAAAGCCAACTGTACAAACCGTTGGGAGTAAATTAAAGCAACATTATGAGGCCAGAAGACGTTACTCAGGAGGGGATTAAAGCCACCATAACTGCCCTAACGGCTAGAGGCTGCAGCAACATATATATATAGCCCCCACATTGCCAAAGAGGAGGCACATTCACACATACACATTAAGAGATTTCTTTTACTCTATTATCTTTACATTGCTCATTCTCAAATAACAATTGATACTGACTTTGGCATCAGAGGCATTATGGCAGGCACCACACCGGTGACCACTCTTGAGAACACGTTCTTGCAGGCCGGAGTCCACTCTTGTCTGCACACTTTGACTGACGAATTCTAGCTTCATCAGGTTGAAAACCTATCATGCCTTGATTTATCCAGACGTGAACCACTAGAGCTTGGTTTTTATTGCAATTAAAAAAATCAAAAGGAAAGTTATTTCAAAGATACAAGGAAAAGTTATGATTTTTCATTTTTCGTGAAAACCAATTCTTTATATATAAACACAATTATGAAATCATATATTTCTTGAATTCTAAATCCCTTATAATAAAGAATTGGTTTTTACTAACAATCAAGGGTATTACAAACAATGTCATCTACTGCTGAACGCAACCATAGATCTATGATCAATATGTCGCGGTCTTGACAAACAGAGGGAGATCAAAGATTGACAGATTAAGCTGGTTCATTCTATCATTCGGCTACTAAGTGAGAGTGTGAGACCAAAGAGGAGAAAATGAATTGTAAACTGTAGTTCTAGTGGAGGCAGATCAACTACTTAAAGAGAAAGATTAAGAAGAGTGGAGCAAAGAAATTGAGACTTGTAGAAAGAGAGAGTTTGAGACTTGATATGAGATTTTGAAACAATATCAGACCCCATTAAAGAAAAGAGGAATTTTCTCCCTCCCCACAAAAAGGGTCGGTCCACATAATTCATTAATCAACCCAAGCCAACCCGCTATTTTAGCTAGTTAGGGTTCAATTGACTCATTTTTCACAAATCCAAAATAACTCCTACCCATACCCATGTTTATTATGTGAGTTTGAGTGAGTTTAACAAGTCTAACTTCCTATCCCAATTTTAAGTATAATTTCAGCATATAGTTGTATAGTTATTTAGATGAGATCTTAACTGTTCATTAATAAATAAATACTTTTGATTGTCATATAATCAACATTTAGATAAACATTCCTACTTTGGCATTTGTTTAACTCATTAATTATGTGGTGAAATCTAAATTATAATTGAATATTAAAGTCTAAAAAATTCTATATGGAGTTACCTTATCAATTCTGGAGAATTCAATCCATCATTATTATTATTATTATTATTATTATTATTATTATATTAAGGATTTAAAAAATATAAAAACATTCTTGTACCCTCGAAGAATGCATTTTTTATTTATTTTTCTAGATTTATCAATCGGATCAAGAATCATTACTATTATATATAGTAAAGACTACATGAGAGATAAATAACATAAAAAATTATGAAAAATGGGATCATAATCATAAGAATGTTTTTAAGACTCAAGGGTATTAAGAAGAATTTTTTATTATTTTTTAATTAATCATTTTTTAATAGGTGAGAAAGCTCTTAATAGAAAGAATGTATCTTATATGCCAAGCGCATATGAGAATTTCACTTTTTTATGAGACCGCTTTCTTACAACACGTAAACTCACATATTGTAAGAGATATGTCTTATAAGACCGTTACATAGATAATTTAAACCAAACATTTTAGACATGAGTTGAAAAAATAACTACCTTATTGTTTATTTAACAAAAAGAACTAAACATAAAGTTTATAATAATATATTCATAAAGCTAAACGAGCCATCTTATATTATATTTTAAAAATTGGACTCCCTTACTTTTTTTTGTTAGGTTTTTTTTTAATGAACATATGGGTAGGGGCGACTAATGTGACCATCTTACTTGGGCATGACCAAAGTACTACGTAGCACTCTATTTACTGGGTCTGACCGTCTGGATGCATCAACTCCTGACACTTACCGAGCCCCTCCTGCACCTTCGCCGTATGATTTGGTCTTGGGATATCCCCAGTCAACAGAATCTGAGTCTGCCAGAGAAACAGTTAGTGGCGATAGCTTTGAAACTTTGACTACATGTGAAGATCTTGAGGAATCAGATTGCAAAGCTCAAGCCAATTCTTTGTGTGTCTCACCAAGGAAGTTAGAAGCTCCAAATTTTAAAGAACCTAATGTATCTGTAGCAAAAGAAGAAGATATTTGTCCCAATGTATCTGTAGCAAAAGAAGATGCTTGTCCCAATGTATCTGTAGCAGAGGAAGAAGATGTCTGTCCCATTTGTCTTGAAGGTGCGTTACCAGAAAACTGGTGTTTCTTTTCATTGTTTAAACTTTTTCCAGTTTGCTTGTTTTGGGAAGTAAAATCAAGAATTTTCTGAATGCTTTTTCTAAATGTGAAGCTCGTAGCTGATGGATAAACTTTTTGTTCTCCAATGCAGAGTATGATGCTGAAAATCCAAATATTATCACGAGATGTGAACACCACTTTCACCTCTCATGCATTCTTGAATGGATGGAAAGAAGTGATGCATGCCCAATATGTGATCAGGTATCAGATTTGCCTCTTACAAATATGTTCATTGTTAATCTTTTGCTATCTTATTAACTGGAATACAGCTTTCCAAGAGCCTTGTACCTTAGTGCCATTGACTGGTCTCCTTTATAAGGAGAACCAGGGTTCAAATCCCCCCTCCCACATTTGTTGTAACAATTTATCAATTTTAACTGGAATACAGCTAGGTTTGTGGCTTTTCTATGCCCCCTTAAGATTTGAAAATTTTTCTCTGGACATTTATCCTTGCAATTAGAACCATTATTCTATTGATGGCCGCGCTTTTTATATTATGTAGTTTTCACTGCATTCCCAAATTCCCAATCTTTGTCTGAAGCAGCAAGAACTAGCTAGATCCTTTAATTTGTGCAGATAATTAATGTTGTCATATCATCTTACTAAAATCATACTTCTTTTACATGTTTAAAATATATATAATTTTTCATTAAAGTAAACTTGATTTTCCTTTAATGATCTAGCTTGGCTCTTGCTATAGTTTATTCTTAGCCCCGCCAGAGAGCATTGCTGCGTTTATGAAGGTAGTTTCATAAAAAAATGTTTCTATGAATATAAATTTTGGCAGCACTGATTGTTTTTGGTGAAATAATTGTTAATGATCATGACTGTGACATGGAGTGTTGGTAATTGGTTAAAAGATGAACCAGAACTGCTAATGGTTGAGTAACTAGATGTGAGTGTGTATCTTTATTAGTGCTTGTTTGTTGATGAAATGTTTTACTCTTATTGTAACAGGAAATGACTTTTGAAAATACCTGTAATTAGTTGCTCATATTCTCTTTCAAGACACAAGTTTCTTAGCTGTTTGCAACCAAGCTTGCCAACTCAGTGCCAAAGATGCATGGCAGTTGTTTTGTTTTGTAATTGATCATTTGGTGATGCCCCCCAGATTTATTTGTAGTTTGGTGAAAATCATATACAAAAGTGCAGTGTCGTTTAATTCCATTGTTCCCATACCAAAATTTGAAGTAGAGAAATTAAGTTATCGAACGTGTAAAAATAGTGCCTTGGTCCTCCATCTCTTCTTCATTGCTTTATCCTGGGCCAGTTTTCAGATGTCTCCAGATTAATAGGAATTTAGATTCAAACAACAGTTACATGGGAAAAGGAAAATAATGGCACGGCTGGCTAGCATGTTGATTTGCTAGATTTTCTCCTCCTTGTACAGATTATAGTGCTTTTTGTTTGTTTTTGTATCAGTCATTCAGTTGTATGCATAGATTTGTTTTGTCTATTGTATAATAGTTTCGTAAATAGTCATTTTAACTTTGGGTGGGTATTACATTGGTGACTTAGATTGGCTTGTGAAATGTATGGAATGAGAGTGACCAGTTAGATGTATACTACTTTGTTGAAGTAGAACCACTGTTTGCAGCTTTAGCTTCCAAATATTCATGTAGCCCTTTCTGGCAATGGGATATATATTTTAAAGTTCTTCAATCTTTTTCCTTTCAGAAGTTTATGATTCAAGGTTATAATTTTGAACATTTTATTCTTCAATACTGGATGTATAGGGCATGCTGCTTCCTCACTTTAATTAAATTTTTTTTTTTTACAGGTTGGTTTTTCTCTCTGTTAAATTTTAGGCTTTAAATTTATTTAAAAAATTACAATTGTACATTATTTGCTTATCTTTCACTGGACCAAGTCTCTCTCTCTCTCTCTCTATTAAAATTCAGGAAACAAAACTTTTAACACAACCTTAGATGTGAATTTTAGGTAGACCTAAATGAAAGTTGGCTACCTACCATTTATGGTATAACTAGATATAAATTCATTGAGAGATGATCACTAACTTGTTCTAGTGGCAATTATAATAATTTTATATTATATAAATGCCCTTGAACAAACTGCATGAAGTATAAACTATGAAGCCCGTGATTGCTAGCAAAATTTTTTTAATAGGCCTTCATGTTCCTATTTCCTCATTCAGTTATGATGGAGTCCGGAGGAGCATTATTTGAAGTTACTTTGACCACTCCACACCACATGTACGCATTATATTCTATATCTATATGCCAATGTGTGTCATGCATATATGGTTTATTCTATGGAAATGACAAAACTTATGTACAGTACTTTAGGTGTTGTTTCTTAGGTTTCTCTCTTAAGATTCAGCCATATGGTTACTTAACTAAAAAATACACTTTCATCTTATAAGAAAAAATTCACAAGACATAATCTTAAGAGGAGAACTTAAGGAATAACACCTAAGTACTGTACCTAAGTCTTGTCTCTATGAAAAATACTTGTCCACGCTAATTGTTATACACAGTTTTACACAACTGAGATAACTGTAACTATGACTTAACAACTCAAAAGTCTCAAATAACTGCAACTATGACTTAAAGTTGTAGTTATTTGAGCTGTGTAAAACTATGTAAAATAATTTGTGATTAATAAACATAGGCCTTATTAAAAATTGTAGAGAACATCCATTCTTTATACGAATAAGTAATTAGCTAGTCAATATTAAAATCACTACCACCCACATATTGCGCAACAAAGAGTGCAAAGACAAGTTTGTTTTCAAAATCCATGCCTAAGTCTAACCTAACTATGGTGACAAGTATTTAATAACGAACCATGGTGACAAATATTCCAGCAAAGGTACAAGCTTAATATGATAGTCTTCGGGAAAAACTTCTGAACTATTCCTACAAATCATTCTCAGATGAGTAATAAATAATTACTATTTCTTTTACATGGAAATGATTAAAGGAATGATAAAAAGTTGTGAAGTCAACAAAAAACGAAAGAAAGATATTATGACTTTTACAACTGTGGATTTGAGCCACCAAGGTAAAATAGTTTCAGTATCTCAATCTTTTCTTCTCTTTCTTTCTTTCTTTCTTTTTAAAAAAAAAAAAAATTATGAAACTTCATAAATGCTTTGGATTCTTGTATGTGATGTGGTCAAGTTACGTTGGGTTGTGTGTGTGTGTTTGTTTCTCAATAATAATAATAAAAAGTTACGTTGGGTTGCCATACGTGGGGAGACAAGCAAAAGCAATGACTTTTTTGAGTTTAGAGTCTTGTACTAAAGTCTAAAAACGTTTTTTTATTTATTATGCTCGTGGAAAACAAAACATATTTGACTATTTGTGGACGAGACAAAGGGGGTTAGGTAGTTTAATCCAACTAGCTAGGTACGAGTAAAAACTAGAACAAAAATAAAATAGAAATTTGAAATAACATCCTCACGGAACGGAATGCAATTGTTAGCAACAATGTCATCACCATATTCTTTATATATTTATTAAATAAATCCAAGCTACTTAAACTGTGACCAAGAAAAGCCAAATGACACCTGCACTAAACCATATCGACTTAAAATTTTCTGCCAAACAATCATCAAAGTCCATAAAAAGGAAAAATCAACATAAAATAATATAAAAAATGTGATATCTAAGTCAAATTAACCGTCATTACATTCCCAAAACTATTAATTTATTTAGAAAATCACAATTATAATAGGTTGAAAACCTATCATGCCTTGATTTATCCAGACGTGAACCACTAGAGCTTGGTTTATATTGCAATTAAAAAAATCAAAAGGAAAGTTATTTCAAAGATACAAGGAAAAGTCATGATTTTTCATTTTTCGTGAAAACCAATTCTTTATATATAAACACAATTATGAAATCATATATTTCTTGAATTCTAAATCCCTTATAATAAAGAATTGGTTTTTACTAACAATCAAGGGTTTTGGATGAAAAAATTACAAAAAATGTCATCTATTGCTGAACGCAACGATAGATCTATGATCAATATGTCGCGGTCTTGACAAACAGAGGGAGATCAAAGATTGACAGATTAAGCTGGTTCATTCTATCATTCGGCTACTAAGTGAGAGTGTGAGACCAAAGAGGAGAAAATGAATTGTAAACTGTAGTTCTAGTGGAGGCAGATCAACTACTTAAAGAGAAAGATTAAGAAGAGTGGAGCAAAGAAATTGAGACTTGTAGAAAGAGAGAGTTTGAGACTTGATATGAGATTTTGAAACAATATCAGACCCCATTAAAGAAAAGAGGAATTTTCTCCCTCCCCACAAAAAGGGTGGGTCCACATAATTCATTAATCAACCCAAGCCAACCCGCTATTTTAGCTAGTTAGGGTTCAATTGACTCATTTTTCACAAATCCAAAATAACTCCTACCCATACCCATGTTTATTATGTGAGTTTGAGTGAGTTTAACAAGTCTAACTTCCTATCCCAATTTTAAGTATAATTTCAGCATATAGTTGTATAGTTATTTAGATGAGATCTTAACTGTTCATTAATAAATAAATACTTTTGATTGTCATATAATCAACATTTTAGATAAACATTCCTACTTTGGCATTTGTTTAACTCATTAATTATGTGGTGAAATCTAAATTATAGTAATTGAATATTAAAGTCTAAAAAATTCTATATGGAGTTACCTTATCAATTCTGGAGAATTCAATCCATCATCATCATTATTATTATTATTATTATTATTATTATTATTATTATATTAAGGATTTAAAAAATATAAAAACATTCTTGTACCCTCGAAGAATGCATTTTTTATTTATTTTTCTAGATTTATCAATCGGATCAAGAATCATTACTATTATATATAGTAAAGACTACATGAGAGATAAATAACATTATAAAAAATTATGAAAAATGGGATCATAATCATAAGAATGTTTTTAAGACTCAAGGGTATTAAGAAGAATTTTTTATTATTTTTTAATTAATCATTTTTTAATAGGTGAGAAAGCTCTTAATAGAAAGAATGTATCTTATATGCCAAGCGCATATGAGAATTTCACTTTTTTATGAGACCGCTTTCTTACAACACATGAACTCACATATTGTAAGAGATATGTCTTATAAGACCATTACATAGATAATTTAAACCAGACATTTTAGACATGAGTTGAAAAAATAACTAGCTTATTGTTTATTTAACAAAAAGAACTAAACATAAAGTTTATAATAATATATTCATAAAGCTAAACGAGCCATCTTATATTATATTTTAAAAATTGGACTCCCTTAACTTTTTTTTGTTAGGTTTTTTTTTTTAATGAACATATGAGTAGGGGGCGACTAATGTGACAATCTTACTTGGGCATGACCAAAGTACTATGTAGCACCCTATTTACTGGGTCTGACTGTCCGAGGCCCTACTAGGGTATAAGGGGACCACAGTGAGTCATAGCTTCTCAGCCCTACAAGAGACATTAGTGAATCTTGAGCTGTTAAGAGAAGTAACCCAAGTGAGTTCATATTCAGACTTGAACCTTGGACTTTATTCTTAACGCATCTTGTGCATCACTTAAAACCACTAAACCACACTTGTCGGTAGTCTTACTTTTTTGTTAGTTACCAAAAGGATTCCATTGCTCATTAATTAACTTTGAGAAGAACAGTGAATACCATTCAAAAAAAAAAAAAAAAAAAAACAGTGAATAGAAAGTGGGTGATAGCGATACAGTGATTCGATACTTTGAAAGCTCATCTTCCACTAGTAGTATAAATAAAAATAATAAATGAATAAACAAACAAGATAATGCTCAACAGATGAAAGAGGACACCAATATTTCAAAAAGTTTGATATTATTTATATTGGAAATTTATTGCTTACTTCAAAATCCATATTATGTAAATCGAGAATGTTACCTAAGTTTTTTTTCCCATATTTTTCATATGTTGAAGTGATGGAGTGTAAATTGTGGAAAAAAAAGTGGCGAGATCATGTTAAAAAAAATGGTGAACTGCGATTTACATTAGAACACTCCAATAAATGTGAAAAAATTTGACTAAAGATACTATAATTTTTTGTGGCCCACATTTAAAAGATAAATGAAAATTCATGTCTTAATGATTTTATTTGTGAAAGACGTTATGGTAAATAACAATTTTTAAGTAACTATCAATTGGTATAACCCTTTTAGTTAATAAAACCTTGAAATTACAAATTTTAAACTCCTTAATGGAAGGAGGGTTATGGAACAAATATTAATTTAAAAGGGTTCCTAGTCTAACCTATATATAAAGTCTGTCTCAATCAAAAGGAAATATGTGAGGTAAAGGTCATAGACTAGAAGACACCTTTTATATATACACTATCATATAGCGAGTCTTCTTTTTTTCTAAACACTTAAACAACTATAGCTGAAGGAATATTTATTTTGCGCTGCAACTCTAAATTTTATCTTACATTTGGTATCAAAGCCATCCTTCATACTATGTTGTTTAGTGATTTTAGTTAATGAAATTTCTATTATTTCCAATTGCCGTATATTTGTATAGTAAAAGTTTGTATGCACTAATTTAATTTTGGGATGAAATTTAAGTTGTGCTAAATGCAAATATAGAGCATGTGTACTCTAAATCCTAGAGAAGAAGTTTTGTTTTGCATCTTTATTGGTATATGTGGAACGAATTACCATTGAGCTTTGAGACTAGAAGTGTTAATTTGAAATTCACAGGATTATTATTTATATAGAACTGGATAGGGTCAAAGGTAGATATGTTGTAGGACTTTGTTTTCTCTAATCTTAAATTGTCCAAATATAGTATTTGACAATATGCTAATGTGGACTAGTGGGTAATTTGACTAAAATACATGCCAAGGCACTACTTAAAGTGTTCATAAATTTGATTTTGATATTCATCAAGTGCTCGTCCAAGTATTTATGTTTGTTTCCTGGATATAAAATTTTAATTATTTGGAAAATAATTTGTGATAGTATGGTGGCTCATATGACAAACATGCCTCAATAATTTGTACAATTTTCAATTGTAAATTGCTTTAGAGACTATTTTTGTGGTCCACTATATTTGGTATGATAACACAAATCATCCTTATGTTTTGGAAACCATAACGTTTTACAATAAATTATGGGGATAAATGTGTTGAATGTAAGTTTGCAACTATTTCATAAAGTTTATTATTACATATGAGATTTGGATCATTGAAGTGAGGAATTTGTTTAATCGCATTTTAGGTTTCTTTGCACTTATCATGTTGTGAAATATGATTTCATATCTCAATTTTGGGCGCATACTGCCATGATCAACATGAGGATTTGTTGATCTTTATGATGCTATTTGAAGTAGTGAATATCAAAATGACATGGGAGTGGCCATAGCATCCTAAACCATGATGATAATCACATCAAGAAATTTTTATAAGATCTCATTAGGAATAAAGGCATCTAAGTGGCAATTAATTCATGAAGATAATGACTTGGCCCCATAGGGAAATTATTATTTTTATTATTTAATTGGAATAAAATGGTGATGTAACATTAAGATGAGATTTTTCCTAGGCCCATAGGTATGGAAAATTTGATTCTTAGTGTTTATGTTTACTAGTTTTATGAATAAAGTTTTATAGTAAATCTGTGCATGATACGCCTTTGCCCATAGGAAGGTCGAATTTACTACTAAATTGACATCGGTTAATTTAGAATTAAAGTTTAAGTTTCATAGCATTAAAGTTTATTTTCTTTTGGTTTGTGGATCTATGTTTTGGTACTCATGTGGCTGAATCACCCATCTCATTGAATAAAATATGTCAAACGAGAAACTAAGTACGAGGGTGAGAGTGCTCTAATTGCTCAAGCGTAAGAACTTAGGAATTTATTCCTATAAAGCTAAAGGTGCTGTGAAAGCTATTAATATTAATTTACAAGATCCATTAAGGTTTGACTCCCAATAATAGTTATACTTTGCAAAAGTTAGGCATATAGGTATCTCACTAATGGTATATAAAGGTTCACCAACTTTGTTGTGCCATTTGGTTTTACTGGGCACATTATTAGTCGGTGTATATACCTTAAGATCAATGGGAGTAAATATATTATTTTTACTCCTAAATATGAATGACATACTACTTGGAAGTAGTGATCTGATTTTGTCATGTAAGATATCCTATATGCTATGAAGCTATAAGACAGGCATTATGGATAGGTCTTAAGGTTGTTGATTTTATGATGAGACCTTTAAAGTTTTTTTAAAGATAGCTCGGCTATAGTTTTCTTCTCTAAGGTCAATGATTGTGAAAGCCGAAATAAACATGCTGACATAAAGTAACTCAGTCTAAGAGAGACTTTTAAGAAACTGAAAGTGTCCATTGAGTTAAAATTATTGAGCTAATATATGTTAATTTCATAACTAAAGATTTACCGACAAAGCAGTATAAAAATCTTTTGGACATATGGAACTTGTTATCTCATTTGGTGTTTAATTTCTCTCTAATTATTTTATATTTTGGTCACATATTTGGTTAGTTTTGGAGAAGAAAATATATTATTTTTATTTTGTGCACATAAAGTACATGTATTAAGTTAGATATATCTATGAAGATATATAATGATGATATATCCGTGGAGATGTATAAAAGAGGACCTGAATGGCTAATAGGTAGTCCATTCATAAAGAATTAATGGCTTATAAAGTACTCATGTAAGGTGTGGGGATGTAGGCCCAAATGTATATTGGGCCTTGGGCCTTGTCTGAGGAGGCTTCGTGATTCGAGAGTAGATCAATTGCAAGAAAGACGTAATACTTCGAACTTCACGAGTAAACTATGACTGTAGAGGCTGGGAGAGGTTGTCCGAGGAGGAATATCCCCTCGGCTAAATGCAACAAAGATCAAGATGTGCCTCCTATCATCCAAGGTGACATTCCAGGAGGTTTTATTGATAAAGACATGCATTATGAACGTACAGGAAGAATAGGAGCTAGGAAATATCTAAGGAAAAGTTGCTGCCACCGCATTGAATGCTCTGCAGCTAACTTTTTGGCTGCAATTATGTGGAGAAGACTTCTAAACAGTGCTGCCTTGGCTACCCCAACTCACAGAGGGCCAGAGAGGGTGTCCAATGGGACAAGCACTCAAGTAGTGGTTTGGATGATCAACAAATGGAGGGTCAAGATCATTCAAAGGGAGATATATAATGTAAAAAATCCCTGAGGAAAGGGGGATCAAGAAACTAAGAGAAAAACACTGTAGCCATAAAAAACTGACCTTGTAATCAAACTGGAAAGAAATATATAAGAACTGATCTCCTCGGACTGTGTTGATGACGATTTTCTTTAGATTAAATCAGTTTATCTTCCTTTTCTTGTCACCTGAATCCATTATACTTGTTATCCAACTCGTTAAAGCCCAGTTTTCCAACCCACTCTCTACAAATTCATTGTATTGGACTTTTTAAGCCTAAGTTCATTCATCACTTGGGCTAGGGACCCAAATTGCGTCCTTACATAAGGATTAACATACATTATACTACATGGAAAGAAGTACTCATTATAATTAAGGGTATTACCGCCATGATTCATGTATTGAATTCTTTATTTGAGTGGGAACATTTCACAACTAGTTGACATGAGTAATATCATGGCCACGTTAAAGTTAATACATTTATCAAGTAATTTAAATGTAAAGTGGGCCAAATGGGAGAATGTAAGATTTTAAGAAAATTTTATGTGGCTCACATTTGATAAATGAAAACTCATATCTTAAAGATTTTATTTGTGAGAGACGTTATGGTGAACAACAATTTCTTAGTAACTCTTAATTGGTATAACCATTTTAGTTAATAAAAACCTTGAAATTACAAGTTTTAAACTCCTTGATGGAAGGAGGGTTATTAAAAGGGTCCCTAGTCTATCCTATACATATAACCTGTCTCCATTAAAAGGAAATATGTGAGGTAAAAGCCATAGACTAGAAGACACATTTTATATATATACTATCATATAGCGAGTCTTCTTTTTCTCTAAACACTTAAACAACTATAGCTGAAGGTATATTTATTTTTCGCTGCAACTCTAAATTTTATCTTATAGTATCATGAAAGGCAGAAGTGTTAGCCATGAGAAAAAAAGGGTTGTGGTGTTTGCAAAAGAAATTGACATCCACAACATGAACTCCAACAACATCATTGACTCTAAGTAATGAGATCAATGACATGTCACAATAGAATAAAGCTACCGACAAAACATTTTTATAACAAATTTATAATAAAATTTAGGTAATAAGAGGGACGTCATTGGTATGCCTAAATAAGAACTAGTGACAACTTATCACATATGCTTTATTATAAAATTAGTGTGAAACTATCATGTCCGTAGCACTATTGATCAACAATATGATGACCAATAGGACATGCTTTGGAAGATAACAAGTGTTTAGAAAGTTTGAAGTTAATCATATTAATTAAGTGAGTAATGCTACGTACAAAAAAATAAATAAAAATTAGGTAAAATATCATTTTCGTCCCTAAACTATCACAAAAGTTCGTTTTTCGTCCCTAAACTTTCAAAAGTTCTGACGGAGTACTGACGTGGCTTGACAGAGTGCTGATGTGGGAGGGACGAAAATCAATACGTTTGGAAAAGTTTAGGGACGAAAATAGAACTTTTGAAAGTTTAAAGACGAAAAACGAACTTTTGTGATAGTTTAGGGACGAAAATGATATTTTACCCATAAAAATTTGACAATATATTTCATACCAATTAAGATGGTAAAGTTTTTTTTTTTTTTTTTTCCACCTAGGCTCACTATTGACATCATTTTTTTACTTATTACAAATAATTTGCTTCAATAGCAGGTGTCAAATTTGTTGTCAAATTTTTTTTCTCTGTAAACTTTCTCTAAATGAAGTAGCTTATGCATTAGCAAAATTTGGGAGAACAATGGACCAAGATTGGTAGGAAGAGATACCACTAGTGGTTGTAAATTTAATCTCAAACATAATTTCATATTAATAGATATTTTAAGTACATTGGTTTAGAAAATATTTTTAGAACAATTTTATTAAAGAAAGAAAAAAATAACTCATATTTTTAACATTTTTTTGTATTTTCAGGAAAATAATATTAAAATTTTTTATTAACAAATAGTTTAATAGTACAATCAAACACAAAGCTAATCTGTTTTTGAAAAAAATAAAAAGTAACAAATCAAAATAGTAAGAACATTTTAAACTGAAACAAATTAGTCTGAGACACGACATCCCTACTTTTGTGGCCTTTCTGTGCCTCTCTATTCTCTGGTCCAAAACTCGCTGTGCACGTGCTTTATTAGAACCCTCTTATTATTTTTGAATATATTTAATTTATATATATATATATATATTATTAACAAATTATTATTATTATTATTTTGAAAACAAATTATTTCTTTTCATAAAACAAAAAAAGTATTTTTCAAATTATTATTCAATTCCTTTGTTGAAACTTAAAAAGAGATGACCACGTGTGAGGTTTTGACAACATTTGTCTGCCTCCGTATCACTTTTTGTGACTTGTTCTTCTTTTACCAAAATAACCTCAACTCTAAACTTATCCCTCTCTCCCATCCTTTATTATTGACTATTGTCTACTTTTTTTTATTTTTTTTATGAACATCAACTATAGTCTACTGTCTTATCTTCTATGAAAACGAAAATTAAAGTGCATAACTTTAAGATTTAATTTTAATAGTCTGTTTGAATACAGTTTATTTTGTTAAAAATTAAAAATAATAAAAAAGTTATTGTTCATTGGCCTAAATGCACTGTTCATATCCCATGAACAGTGCAAGAGGCGCTAGTTCAAAAAAAAAAGAAAAAGAAAAAAAGAGGCAAACGCCGGGAACCCAAATGCACACTAAGTCTTTAATCCTAAAAATTCAAGATTATTTTTATTTTGGTCATTTATATTTTAAAATTAATATTTAATATTTGATAATATTTTCATATCAATTTTTACATTTAAATTTTTTTATTTTGTCTTTTTATATTTGAGTTAGTTTTTATTTTAACCCTTTATGAAAATGAAAAATTTTAAACATGAAGAGTCAAATAGGCAAACAGTAAACCCAGTCGAACATTAAGAGTCAAAATGAAAATTTTAAAACTTAAAGAGCTAATATAAAAATAATCTAGGCTTTAAGGTCTAAAGGTACACTTTAGTCAAACAAAAATTATACTAAAAGTTGTAATAATTTTAATAATTTCTAAAAGTATATCGTATTTACATTAAAATATTCATGCTCATTCACAATATGTTCTATAAATCCTAAAATTTAATCATGAATCACACCTAATCTGGTAAAGATGGTTGATCAAAATTGATTAGTTTGCCTAAATGTGCTATTCCCTCCTCGAATCACAAATTCATCTTGAGTTACATGTGTTTTTAGATTATATTAAAGTAATATTCCTTCATCTCATATGAATTTTGAATTCTACCCTAAATTAAATTAATATAATTCACTATTATGTTAGAAGAAAGAATACAAATGTACAATGTTGTTGTACTCTTGAAATATTGAATAATTACCCATTTTATATTACTTAAGCTTTACTTTTTATTTGGCTTATTTTTTTAAAAGATAGGCTCATGATAGAACATGTTTTAAATTTTAATAAGTTCTCTTTAAATATGTTGTATCTATTTTTTTAAAAAAAATGATATTAATAAGTCATTGAATCAAATAAATCTACGTGAAGTTTATAGTACCAATACCAAATTGTGTTTTCATAATAAAAAAAAACTATACAATATATCTCCTTTAAAAAAAACTATATAATATATTTATCTATAAATAGATTGAAAATTGATCACAAATTCACAAAAATCTTCTACAAAATCCCGAAAAATTGGTTAGAAATAAAGATGGATTAGGTAAAGAAAGATACACTTCAACAAAATAGATGCACTCCTTAAAGGAATCTAATTTTGTGGAGTATATTCAATTCAATTATTCAGACAATTAGTCGGTGGGCCTTTAATTATTACTACAATTATCCTTCCATATATATAAATATATATGATATACATGTAAAAGTTTTCTTTGAGCCAAAGAAGTCAATATGTAACTTTAGACATGAGGCTATTTTGGTAACTCAAAAAAAAAAAAAAAACGAACGCACTTCTGGAGAGAACTTTGAACTTTGAAACTTTTTCGTCGTGTCTGTAAAACTGTCAGCTTTCTCTCATATCCATGTATACTACAAAAAAATAAAAATAAAATAAAAATCCACTGATTCTCTCTCACTCTCACTACTAACACTCTCTCATCTTCTCAGATTTCACGTCCTTTTCCCGGGAAAAAAAAAATGCTCTCTTTTTTCTCACACACCAAACAATAATGAAGAAAAAACCCACTGAAAATATGTCACACCCACGCCCACACCCACCGCCACTTTTTGTGACTCTCATTGCTCTGCTTCTCATCTCCATAACCGCCACGTCAGCGTCAAACGGCACGGTTCTGATAGTACGAGGAAACGCCACTATTACAAGCGTTAACAAAACGTTCGAGCTTGGGTTTTTCAACACGAATGGCGACAGCAACTACTACCTAGGAATCTGGTACGCCTCGGTCACCCCAAAAACCTACGTCTGGGTCGCTAACCGCAACACCCCAACTAAAAACCTCGACACGTCGTCGTTCGAGCTCAACCGGCTGGGCCGGTTGGCGGTGAAAGCCTCGGAGAATGTCACGGTCTGGCAAAGCTCGAACCTCGAAGCGCCGTCGCTTTTCCAGTTTCGCGACGATGCGAACTTGGTTTTGCTCTCACCGGACCGCACGGTTGCCTGGCAAAGCTTCGACCACCCGACTGACACGTGGCTTCCGGGTATGAATCTGACCCGAGACAAAGTCTTAACTTGTTGGAAAACCGTGTCGGACCCTTCGCCGGGTTTTTATTCTCTGCGGTTGAACCCACGCGACTACGGTGAGTTCGAGCTTGTTTATAATTCTACCGTGGAGTACTGGACCACCGGGGACTGGACTGGCCAGTCGTTTAGCAATGTCCCGGAGATGAATGCGCCGTACATTTACCGGTTCGACTTCGTCGACCCGTTTAGCCCAACGGCGTCGTTTGGGTTCAAGGTGAAGCCGTTGGATCCTACTAGCTCCGTGCCGTTGAGTATGTTTAGGGTTGAGTACGACGGTCGTTTGCATCAGTACACGTGGTCGAATCCGAACGAGAATTGGTACCAGTTTTGGGTTCAGCCGGTGGATGTGTGCCACGTGTACGGTCTCTGCGGGAGTTTCGGGTTTTGTGGTGGTGGTGGTGGTAATGGGTTGAGAACTTGTGAGTGTGTCGGTGGCTTCAAGCCTCGAAACGACGCCGCATGGGAGTCCAAGGACTATTCCGGTGGGTGTGTCCGTGAGAACTTGCCGTGTGGCGGAAACGACGAGTCGTTTCGGGGAATTGGTACTGTGCGGTTTGATGGGGCGGTGGAGAAATCGTTTGTGGTGGACAAGGGGGGTTGCGAGAGGGCGTGTTTGAAGAATTGTGAGTGTATTGGGTTGTACTACAATGAGAGGAGTCGTTTGTGTACGAATCTATATGGGTCGCTTTTGAATTTGCAGAAATTGAATTACAGTGTCGGTGGAGAAAATATGTTGTATGTGAGGGTAGATAGTGTGAAGAAGGGGAGGAAAAGTTTGAATCTTGTGGGTTTGATTGGTAGCATTGTTGGGTCGGTTTTATTTTTGGGGTTTGTGGGAGTGATGGGGTTTGTTTTGGTTAAGAGGAAATGGAATGGGGTGATTGAGGAAGATAAGGAATTTGGGGTTCTGAATATGAGGGTGTTTTCGTATAAGGAGCTTCATATAGCGACGCGGGGTTTCTCGGAGAAACTTGGGCATGGTGGGTTTGGGACGGTGTTTCAAGGCGAGTTAAAGGATTCTAGTCTTGTCGCAGTGAAACGGCTGGATAGGCCGGGGGGTGCCGAGAGAGAGTTCCGGGCGGAGGTGTGCACAATTGGGAACATTCAGCATGTTAATCTTGTGAGACTTAGAGGCTTCTGCTCTGAAAAATCGCATAGGCTCTTAGTTTATGATTACATGCCTAATGGTTGTTTGAGCGTGTATTTGCGCCAAGAGGGGCCTCATAATTTGAGCTGGGATGTTAGATTTCGAGTGGCTGTTGGTACGGCGAGAGGTCTTGCGTATTTACATGAGGAATGTAGGGATTGTATCATACATTGTGATATTAAGCCTGAAAACATTTTGCTTGATAACGAGTTCAATGCTAAGGTGTCAGATTTTGGGTTGGCTAAGTTAATTGGTAGAGATTTTAGCAGGGTATTAGCAACAATGAGGGGTACGTGGGGCTATGTTGCACCAGAGTGGATTTCCGGGGTGGAAATTACCACCAAGGCTGATGTTTATAGCTATGGAATGACATTGCTGGAACTGATTGGGGGGCGTAGGAACGTGCAGCCGTCCTCATCAGGCAAAGAGGGCGGAGGCGGTGATGGTGGTGGAGCAGGGGAGAAATGGTTTTTTCCTCCATGGGCAGCACAGCAGATAATTGAAGGCAATATAGGGGCAGTAGTTGATAGCAGGCTTGGTGGTGCATATGTCTTTGAGGAGGTCAAGCGTGTTGCGTTGGTGGCAGTGTGGTGCATACAGGACAATGAGGTAATGAGGCCTACAATGGGGATGGTGGTTAAAATGTTGGAAGGATTGGTGGAAGTGACCGTTCCCCCAGCGCCAAAATTGTTACAAGCACTGGTTTCTGGGGAGTCTTTTTGTGGTGTTAGAGCTGAATCCGGCAATGGGGTATCATCAGGTAGCGGTTTTTATGGTGTTGATGGTGTGGCAGCTATGTCCAGTGGTGGCTCAGAATCATCTCTTGGTAATGTCTCTTCCCCTGTGAATAAGAATGTGAATGCTTAATAATTTTGGTTGAGGTGGAGTAATCAAGGCTAATTGCATTGTATGCCATTAATGCTTGTTGCCCCCATCCTCAAAGAGCTTCATTTTCATGTAAAATTAAACTGCACAAGCAAACCTTTTGTACACTGGAGCATGTTTGTAGATTTTTATCCTTTTCAAATGATACACTTATCATCACATTTTCTTTTCCCAAAATTTATGATCCCTTTAACCGAAAATAGGTGTAATATTTAAAACGCAACCATTAATTAATGGAGATGTATCTTTCTAAAATGCTCTTTGCTTTATATTAAGGGGTGGCAAAATTTTAATAAGAGGCTTCTTTGTTTGGTTTAATAAGATTCATAATAAAATATAGGAAATTGCTCTACTTTTGGAAATTTTCATTTATTTTGTGACAATCCAAAAAGGAAACCATGCCACTTATTATAGGACGGAGGGAGGATTTCTATTTAGCAAGAGAAACACTTGGTTATGTCAGGATCTAAGTTGCACTCAAAAATAAAGAAGGATCTGAGTTTCACTAGATTGAATAGCAACTATAAGACAGCCTACAATGCTGGACTTTGATGGTCTTATAAATAATTGTCCTATTCAGTAACCACTCCCTAGGGCGTACAGTTACTGAGTGTAGAGTTTGAGAGTCTGATACATGATTGCATGTAGATGAATTTGGGGTTGTGATTTGCATTATTTTTGGTCTATTTTAATGTCCATAAGCATTGTATTCCTTTTAATGATAAGGTTAGGACTTGGACTTAGACTTGTGCTTGTGCTTGATCTCACCTATTACGTAAGTCATGACCACAACTTTGACATTTGATCACCAAAAAAAAGAAAAACTTTGACATTAGATCTAGGTAGTAGAAGCAGAGGGATATGCCATATTATTTCACCAATAAGTACAGTTGCATCTAGCTTATGCCTTTTGCTTTTCAATCATATGATATAATGACCTGTCCCACTTTAGCCTATTGTGGTGTGCTGTGAATGTCTTTTGTCAAAGGTTCATGGGTATTTTTTTCATTACTTCCTAGTGCCAAAAAGAAAAGGGTCATTATTCTCTTCATCACTAACTTATTGTTCTCGTAGTAGTTGGATTACAGAGACATATCAAAGTATCAAACGTGCATTTTGATAGGACTGTTCCTCTGTCTTTTTGGTCTAGCATGCGCTATGATTTAGTGGGATCAGACATCCCACCGACCTTTAAGATCTAGGCTCAATGGGGTTGGGCCAACCTTAATATTTTCAGGCTGGTTTTAAAATTTGAGCGAAAATACTATTTTGGCCTCTACATTTTATGTTTATTATCAATTTAGTTTATACATTTTGATAGCAGTTAATTTGGTCTGTGTTATTTTCATTTGAAGTAAGGTGAGTTGACGGTATGGATTAAATTGACTGCAAGTTAAAAATAATATGAACTAAATTAATAGTGACCCCAAAATGTAGGGACTAAAATAGTATTTTTGTCTAAAATTTTTCTTTTAAGTTCCAATTATTACTCATCTCGTTCAATAATCTTTTCTTCTATTATCCTTCTCTTTCATTGGATTGGCTCTAGCATTTTTCTTTTAATTGATAATTTGATAGTTACAATGGAGAGAGAGAGACTTAAATACTAGACGTCTCCTTGGTAATATTAGGAGGTACTATTTAAGCTAAAAGGTTCTTAGCAGCAAGAAGTGGCAAAGCAGTCAGGTCAAAAAGGGGTTGGAAATGTGTCTAGTCAATTGAGTTGAGTCAGACTTATATTTTTTGAAAACTTAAAAAAAAAAAAAAAAAAAAAATTGGATGAGTATTTTTTCACATTAAAAAAAATAATTTGAAAATGGTTATTTGCTACTTGGTAAGTCTTGCAACAAATTATTTTTCATTACAATTACATTGACACTGATTCATGAATATCCTTTATTTGGATGAGTATGACCCCTAATGAAATATTAGTTTTAAAAGCATTTCATCATCATATCAATAGACACAAACCTGGAAAAGCCACTGAATTTCGAGAGATTAAATTAAATAATTTAGTTAAAGAAATGGCAATTCTAAGCCAAATTTTTATAGTTTATATCTCATAATACATTTTTATAGTTTACACATCCCATAATACATTAACACTAACTCGGAAGGAAAGCAACAGCGAACGAAAGCAAGCAAGCAACAACGACAATAATAGGCCTCTTTCTCGGAAGGAAAGCAACAACAACAATAATAGGTCTCTTTCTTTTTATGCCCCATTTATATAAAAAAATGTTCACTTTTTTCATCACAAACAAGGTAAATGACATTTCGAGGGCTGATTCATTATGTGTGTGTATATGTATATATAAACTGTGTAAAAAATGGGTCGAGTCATAGGTTAGTCAAGTGGGTTGGGTTAAATCGTAAAAAACAGGTTGGGTCATGAGTCCACTTGTTTTTACTCCAAATCAAATTTTGCCAAGTCTTTTGGCAGCAAGTGGAGCAGGTTAAATTGGAAGTTTTGGGTACAATAATTCAGTCCCCTGGAGACTTCACAAGAAAACTGACTGTGCCTTCAAGAGGGCCATGCCATATAATCTCCTTTAATCACAGAAGCTTTGCTCTCTCTATGCTTTATTTGCCAATTGTGGGCTAAATGCTTTGAAGTTTCGGGAAGGGGAACAAAAAATCTTGCATCAGTCAAAAAGGCAACTGCTTTTCCTTATGAGTTCTAAAAATTTTTCATATGATAATGATATTTCTAGAACATTTGTGAATTAGCATTACACAAATTTTGTATCTGACCCACAACTATTAAGAATAGCCATGACTGTCTTTGCCATTGCTCTCTCTAGTTTCTACCATTTGATCTGATTTTGCTCAAAGTTTGTACAGTTTCTAATTTTTCATGATGTCCATATGAATCCTGTCCTTTTTCATTTTTCTCTTGGTCCATCACAACAACTCTGTCCTCGATTAGCTCACTTGTTGACACTCAGTAAGAAAAATCCAAGTTTTTCCTCCATAACTTGGGTCCATAGCTAAGCAATAATAATAATAATAATATATATATATATATATATATATGATTTCTTTGACCATTTGTAAGTTTCAGTGTGTGGAACACATACATTATTATTATTATTATTAGAAAGATTATGTATACATTGGATTCTAACTTAGGCCGTAGAAATGAAAGGCTTGATATAAAAGGAGTATTGGTGACAAATTGATAATAGTCCGTATGAAAGTCGACGGTACAAAAGTAGTAGTGGTTGTGAGTTTGTTGAGTTGGTAAAATCTGGTACACAATTTTGTTTATACAAAGAGGACCACCTCTTGACTCTTGTTCTGTGGTTTATATTTTATAACAAGAAGGGACCGTGGACCAAAGGATTTTTTTTGGTTGAAAATTGATACCCAAAAAAAAAAAAAAAAAAACCAATTTTGGCCATATATTTGAAACTATTTGTTCGAGGTGCCTTAATTTCTAATGAGGAATTACACAACATATGCGTTACGAATTAACCTAATGTCAATTGTTTAAAACTATATGCTTACCCAACAAAAAAAAAAAAAATTTATGAGAGAGAGAGTAATTACACAACATATGGGTTACCAATTAACCTAATCTCAATTGTTTAAAACTATATGCTTACCCAATAAAAAAAATTATGAGAGAGAGCGCTTCGTGACAAAGTAAAGGAAAATTGTCAATACTTGGGACAATTTTGAGTTCCCAAAAAAAAAAAAAAAAAAAAAAAATCATATTAGTGCAGAATGAAACAACATATATATTCCCATTACAAATTTTTATCTTAAATATTTTTTCAAATATTACAATCCCCCACAAATCATAATTAAGTTTTTAAATTTGTGGTGTTTTAAAAAAAAAAAAAAAATTTGCACCAAAAGCTAATTATAACGTCAAAAACATGTTCACATACACAATCTAACATTTTTTTTTTCGAAACAATTCCATCTTAAATATTTTTGTACTTTCATCTTTATAACTATCAACTCATGTAATATTTGTTGTCTTTAATCTTTATTGTGGAATAAAAGAAATATAAAGGCAATAAAAAAGAAAAAGAAAGACAAGATAAAGAAATATGTAGATGATATTGTATTCTATCTTTTTAGTGGTCATCCAGCACATCATATTATGATGAATACCAAATATACAAATTATAACTGATAACATATCTTTTTAGTCTGTCATTACGAATATTACTATTTTTGTGTGTGTTTTAATAAGTATTTATGTTTACTAAAAAAAAAAAAAAAGTTTGCCATTTGTAACAAAACATTAAATAAAAGGAAGGGAGAAACAGAAGGCTTACAAGTTGTGGAACAAAATCCCTTATTAAATTGCCTTCCCCTAATATAGTAGCATGGGTGGCTAACGAGCCATCCACGTGAAAATGAATGGGAACGTCTTCAAATTATTATTTTGTTTTGAGTACTTTTCTAAATAATTTTGATTCTATGAGTTCTATCTTTCAAGTTTTTTATTTAAAAATATTAATTAAAAAAAACCCACACACACAATTTTGATGGTTTGCAACCACCAATAATAATAAAAAAAACAAAAAAACACCTTCTTTCCATAACATGAGAACCAGTCAACTCTCTCTCTCTCTCTCGCACACATATGCTTGACTTTCTTTGGCCCTCCAAAATTGTAGCTAATAACACATATTAAAACACACCAACTTCAACAATTTTAATCAGGCAAGAATACAGAAAAAGAGATATTAAAATCCCTCATATTCATCCAATCCAACATTTGAAAAGAAAGAAAATAAAAACAAGGACAAGGGGTTCATTAAAAATCTGCAAAAATAGGGGAAACACAAGAAAATGAAGCACACAAGGCAGAGGAAAGGACTGGCTCTAGTTCTTCCTCTGCAGGTTCATCACCTAGAGAACCATTGAAGTCTCAAAGTCCATCAAATTTGATAGATGCCGCGTACTTGGAAACCGCGGAGCTCCACCCTGCACCTACAACATTAATTGAGACCAATGCTGGAGATTATCCTCCTTCCAACAATCTTTATGACATAAAATGTATATGCTATGCAGAGACCACAAAGCTATGGTCAATTGCAGCCCCTATAGCATTCAACATTTTGTGCAATTATGCTGTCAATTCGTTTACCAATATCTTTGTTGGACACATTGGAAATATGGAGCTCTCTGCAGTTGCAATAAGTTTGTCTGTCATTTCAAACTTCTCTTTTGGCTTCTTGGTTAGCTTCTTTCAACATCTCTACAACTTTTCTCATTCCTAGTCGTACTTATATTTACGTCTTCTATTTTGTTCTTTATGGTTTGTAGTAAAATTTTATTAATGTTCAAATACCATAGGTTCTTACAATTGTTAGCTCAGGTTTTACAATGTTTGAATGAATTCAATATTTTTATGGCCAAAGTTATCCAGTTTTGTTTGTATAATTTTACAAGTTAAACCACCTGCAATTTGTTTTTCTATGAAACCATTTTATAGTATCAATAGGGATTTATTTGGTGCTTCATTTTTTGCTACGCAAGCGTAGGAAAGCAAATATGTTCTTAGAAGCCAAGAACAGATCATAATCATGATATAAAATTTCTAGCTTTCTTCATTATTTTGAGGTCTTCTCAGTGTCAATTGAATCATATCCTACTTTTTCCTGGATTTGCTCAATGTTATTAGTATTACTACCTTTTTGTTTGAACATTCTATATAGTTGCATACTTGCATTGCATGCAATGATGCAAAAAATGTTCATCTCTGTTATTACATCATCAAACCATTTATTTCACTCATAATATGCTATTATAATAGCTAAAACTATCTGAAAAATCCTAATTTTATAACACAAAATCGCAGTTTGGTATGGGAAGTGCACTGGAGACATTATGTGGTCAGGCATTTGGTGCCGGGCAAGTGGAAATGCTAGGGGTATATTTGCAACGTTCATGGATTATTCTATTTGTGACTTGTTTCTGCCTATTGCCTCTTTACATATTCGCAACACCAATCCTAAAACTCCTTGGACAAGAAGATGACATTGCTGAGCTTGCTGGAAAGTTTTCGATACAGATCATCCCTCAAATGTTTTCACTTGCTTTCAACTTTCCAACCCAAAAGTTCTTGCAGGCACAGAGCAAGGTTGGATTTCTGGCGTGGCTTGGTTTTGTGGCTTTAATTCTACACATTGTAATCCTCTTTATCTTCATGAAAGTGTTTGGCTGGGGTATTAGTGGTGCTGCTGCCGCGTTTGACATCTCGGCATGGATCATCTCCTTGGGTCAGTCAGTTTATGTTGTTGGTTGGTGCAAGGATGGGTGGAAAGGATTGTCATGGTTAGCCTTAAAGGACATTTGGCCCTTTGTGAGGCTCTCCATTGCTTCAGCTATAATGATTTGCCTAGAGATTTGGTATATGATGACCATAATTGTTCTCACTGGACACCTGGAGAATCCTATCATTGCTGTTGGTTCCCTTTCAATCTGGTGAGATAACAGTTAATTGAAAGAACATTAGGACAGTGTCCTGAGAATGTTCCTTTTTGTTTTTCTAAAAAAAAAAAAGAAAAAAAAAAAAGAACATTCTCATGACACTCATGATCATGTCAACATTTTTTGAATAATGTTTAAGTGATTAATTCACAATTCTCTATCAATCAAAGTTTTTAGGATAAGAGGTAATTTATCATGGTATTAGAGCAGGAGATTCTAAGTTTGATCCTATCTCAACTATGCCTCCCATTAAAAAGTTAAAAATTCCATGTCCTCATTTTAAGGATAACCAATAGTGGAAAGGTAATGTGCTTGCAAAATTATGGGAAATATGATACTATGGAACAGTTTGATGGATGCTAACTCAGAATCATTGGATACTAGGAGCAAGAAATTGGGAATGAAGCTATTTGAGTGTCATGAAATTAAGAAATTTGTTTTTCCAAAGTTACAAAACATCTTTTACAAGAAAATATTATGTATCATGTTTGAAAAATACGCCAATCACTCTTAATAAAACCAGATGTAAGATTTATGTTAGTTTCAATTCAACTTCCATATGAATAGTATTGATTTTCTGAATCTATGCATAATCTCAAATTTTAGTTTGTGTTTTATTTTTCTTGTTTCAGCATGAACTTAAATGGGTGGGAAGGCATGTTGTTCATTGGCATCAATGCGGCAATAAGGTTATAATAAATAAAAAAATTCTTTAACATCATATGTTATTCTTCTTAGCTCACAAATTATATATTTTGATTTGTTTCCAGTGTTCGAGTTTCCAATGAGCTAGGATCTGGACACCCTAGAGCAGCCAAATACTCAGTCATTGTCACTGTCATTGAATCTCTCTTCATTGGGATTTTGTGTGGAACCATTATCTTGGTTGCAAAAGACCATTTTGCTATCATCTTTACTGGAGATAAAGAGATGCAACGGGCTGTTTCTCGTTTAGCTTTCCTTCTTTCTATAACCATGATACTTAATAGTGTTCAGCCAGTTATCTCAGGTGAAGGAAATAGTTATAGTATAATATCTGTACCCAAATGTCGTCTAAAACATGTAATGAAAATGCTATTATTGCAGGTGTTGCTGTTGGAGGAGGTTGGCAAGCCATAGTGGCTTATATAAACTTGTTTTGTTATTACGTTATAGGACTCCCTCTTGGCTTTCTTCTCGGCTACAAAACTAGACTAGGAGTGGAGGTAAAGTATTACTTTTTGTTGTCTTTAATCCCGTGACTTGGGGTAAGTCACGGGATTTGAAATTATTCATATTGATAAGAAATCCAAATTCATATATGTATGCATTGATTGAGTGCAACAACAAAATCTTAGTTCCAAAATTTTGGGATCGACTATGGATTCTCAACAAATTAGTTAAGGTCAGCCACATGTATATGTATTGAATTAGTAGTTGGCATATATTAAAATTCTGTAAAACTTGTTATAAATATGTGTTTTATTATAATGTGTTGGTATTTATCAAAGTGAATGAGAAAGATGTAACATTAATTTTGAGTTTTGAATTGTAGATAGAGGTCATTAGAGTTGAACCATGCTGTTAAACTCTTCCACTCTTTCTTTCTTATCTTCTCTTTATTTTTCATAATATTTTCAAAATTTGACATCCATGGTATATCGTGTTAAGAAACAGTCTGATATTGTGCTCTAGTACCATATACTTCTATTGTTTTATCTATTCTTTAATGGCTAAGTAGAGATATTTCATATGGTTCTCTCCATCTCTGAAAGTTTTGCAATTGGTCATTGTTGCTGTAGGGAATCTGGATTGGCATGATTTTGGGGACGGTTTTGCAGACATTGATCCTCTTGCATATCATTTATAAGACCAACTGGAACAAGGAGGTGAGAAATGATATTGTTTCACTTGCTGTAAGATTGTTAGGTAATAACTGGACATATAATACATGGCATGGACTAGAAAAGTTACCTGTGGAATTTAGAATGCTTAAAATAAATGATAACTAAATCTTACTATGAGGATCAAGAAATGACTGTCTTTAATCATTTTAATTGGAATTACAGGTAGAGATTGCATTAGAACGAATGCAGAAGTGGAGTGGACAAGATGAAACATTTGATAAAATATAAACCTCTTGGTTTCTCCTCTTCTTTTACGCCAAAAATTTCCATGATGTCGTAACTTTGAGTATTTATATGTCAAATTTTCATTTTGAACCTGTAGCGAAGTTCAATCTAATCTCAGGTAAAATTTTACTAGCCCTGCCTCAAATGTATAGCATGGTCAACATTCAAAATTGGATGTGAAAGAGCAATTTTTTTTTTTGGGATAGAATGTGTGATGTGAAAGAGTTTTGTTTTGTTTTGTTCTTTGTTTTTTCTTTGGATGAAGACATTGATGGTCAAACCTGGATATATCTCCACTATAAGGGGGGAGTTGCCATTTGGCTAAAGAGCTATTGGCCATGGGTGAGAGCAATGGTGCAGTTGCAACCTAATTTAGGGCCTAAGGCGAAAGATTTATGTGGGACCTTTTATATATTAATATTAATTAAATAAAATTATTTAATATTAATCAAATTGAGGTTAATTAGATGTATTAAATACATAATTTAATGAATAATACTAACTAAAACTAAGATTAATTTCATATAGAGAATTGAATATCATAGTTGAAAAATAAATTTAACAAATATATATATATATATATTTTAAAAAAAGAAAATTAATTTATCTTGGATATATGCATAGTTAATTACATTCATAATCTAATTTATAATCTATGATATTAATTGATGTGTGACTTTGTAGTAGATTAGTTTACAAATAGAGAAATGATATGTCTGCAAAATTTTTACAATAAATCATAAATGGCAGGTTGTTACTGGTTGTTATTGTTGGGGCAAAAAAGTAATCTTAGTGTTAGTTTCAAATTTAAACCAATAACAACTAACCACCTGTGATTTGTTGTAAAAATATTGTAAAATTGTTGTAGACGTAGCATCTCTCTTACAAATATTATAGTTTCATATTATTAGGAGTGATTAATCATCATTGATGATCTAACAGATTTGCAAATTTTTTTTCAAGCCTTATTAGAAATAAAAAAGGAAAAATGCTAAAAGTACTACAAAATGTTCACAATATAATGCGATAATAACAGTGATTGATGAGCTTCAATAATGTAGTTAATGAATATTTAAAATACTTTTTTGTGATTGGTAACATGTTAGTTTGTAAATCTATAGTCAAATTTTTATGTTCATAACATCACTAATAATAAAAAGTGCACAACTATTTGAAAAAATTCATATTTTTTATAAAATTTTAGGTCTTTTATAAATATTTTTTGTGGTGGGAGCTTAGGCCTAGGCCTTGGGCTGGCCCTGAGCTGCATTGGGGCAAGGGGAGCTAAACCACCCTCCATCCCAAAAAAAAAAAAAATTATGTATGCTTATAAATATGAACGGGCAAATAAGTAAACAGAATTATCACTCTAAATCTTAATTAAAATAGTACTTGAGACAAAACAAAAGTTTAACCCTCGCATTGCATCAGCATTCATGTAATTTTTATGCAAATGGAAAGTACAAGTCTATACTCAATTCCTCACTAGTTCTCATTGCTAACACGCTCACTAGTTCTTCTTCTATATTAAAATATTGAATGTCTTGACAATCCTTCAGTGCCCTCATTACGTCCTTAATATTCTTCAACCGTAAATCCGACAACCTATTGGACTGTTCTAAAGTCATTCCCCTCATGTTCTTCGAGGTTAATCTAACCAAACGGTCCAAACCCTTAATGTCCAGATAGGTGGCTGCCTGAAAATAAAAACAGTAGGAACACCCAAATGAGAGAGGATGATGATAAAGTTTGATAAAAGAGTGAAAGTAAATGAAACTAGTCAAATACAACATCCCACAATTAATTGACAGTAGGACCGACCAAAATTAAACCATAGTTACATGACAAATTAATAGCACTGATGAATTCAATTGGCAGAGGCATACCTCAAGATAATCAACATATCATCAAACAAAAGGTTCGCCTTTTTAAATTTTTAAAAACAATAAAACAAAACTCCATCTTTTTCCTTCTCGCTTCTTATTTTATCAGCCTCAAAACACAAACTCAAGGAATTCTAAAAAAAAAAAAAGAATTTTCTTGTCTAAAATTCTCGCCTTTTATGTATCTACAACCCCGCAAAAAGAAAAGAAAAGACACATACTAGTCAAAGAAAATAGTAAACTAAAATAAAGGAACAGATAACAGAATGAATGAACCATGAAGGGCAAAAGAAACATTCAGCCCATTAAATAATCCCTTCTCATTAGAAAAGTTAGAAAATAACAGGATTCGAATTCCCCATATATTTTTCCCGGTGACCATCTTTGTTATTTTTTTAATAAAAAGGAACAACAAGAAGAACAAAAAAAACACAAAAACACAAAAACACAACACAATCAATAAAAATAGTAAAACAAAAGGCCAAAGCAGAATGGAATGGCAAAAGGTTTGTTTGTTTGTTTTTTTTTTTAAGAAAGAAAAGTAAATCATAACAGGACTCAATTTCCCCATGTTTTTTCCTTGTCAGTTTGTCACCCTCTTGTTTTCTCAGCATCCAAACAAAAACCCAATAAAGAATTTATGTTTATTTTCATAAAAAAGAACACCATCAAGAAGGACAAAAATTGCTTAGCAACCCAAAAAACACAACACAATCAATGAAAATAGTAAAGCAAAAGGCAAAACCAGAATGGAATGCGAGAAAGAGAAGGGTAGGACTGATATTGGGTCGGATCGGGTCGGGTTTACTGTGACCCGAAACTCGACCCGACCCGAAAAATCGGGTCTGCAATTGGGTCGGTTTTCCGGGTCTCGGGTCGGGCCTCGGGTTGGACTTTTTAAGTCTTGCTGAGCACACCCTCACAAACCACACCCACTCTCACAAACTTCCAACTCACTTCCCAGTTGGGACATTTGGAGCGTGGCAACGAAAGACCAAACCCAAGAGAGAATCGGATCGTTGCTCGCGATCGGAGGGAGTGAGAGGTTGATATCGTCGGCGCCGGCGCCGCCGTTTTCAGTGTCGAAGATACTGAGAAGCCACCGCATGTCACCGACGGAAGACCCTCTGAGCCCACCGAGCCACTCATCCTCTAAGGTTTGTCGGCTCTCTCTCCCTTCTCTCTTACCCATCTCGCACAGAAAAAGAAAGTAAGGAGGAGGGCTTCTTGGTGGGGAGCTATGATGCCGGTGGTGGTCAAGGAAGCTTTCCGGCACGATCTAGATAGCGGCGATCAAAGGAAGGTGCTTCGGTGGAGATCTGAATGGGTTTTATTTCGTGGGTTTTGGTTTGTTTGAAATGAAGACGTGGGCCGACGTTGATGGTAGATCGCAGTTCCGTTTCGTCTCTACGGTACGTGGATGATGGCTATGGTGAGTTGTCTGAGGTCGACACTGATGGTGGGCTGTGATGTTTTGTGAGATTGAGACTTGGGAGGTAGCTGAGGGAGGCGGAGAGCTGAGGGAGGCGAAGAGAGAACTTTGTTGGAGTTGGGTTTTTTCAAAAAAAAAAAAAATCGGGTTCAAACTGGAATATATATATATGACCCGACGCCGACCCGATACCGACCCGAATCCGAAAATAAGACCCGCCGCCGACCCGAATATTCTCAGACCCGCCCAAAATCTGTCGGTTCGGGTCGGGTCGGTCGGGTTTTCGGGTGGGCCAGGTCCATTGCTCAGTCCTAGAGAAGGGTATGGAGTACGAACCACACAGAGCTCGTAGAGCGTGTTGTTGTCGAGGTTGACGAACTCGGCGTCCCAGGCGGTGAGTGACTCACCATGGGACTCGGAGACATGTTTCCTGCAGTACTCGATGACTCGTGCGAGAATGTTGCTTGGTATGATCGGCAATGGGATTACAGTCTCGCCGGCGCAGTTGTATTCTTGGATCATCATGTTGTTCTTTATTTTCCAAGACTCCATGGCCACGTTCTCTTCCACCTCGAACGTGTCGCCGTCTGAGCTCCTCAGCTTTATCATCTTCTTCACCTTCTTCTCAACTTCCATGCTTGTCGACGCCATTGTCGTTTTCAAACAAACACACAAACAAACACAAAGAAAACACAGAGAGAGAGAGAGAGAGATGCAAGTTGAGAGTGTGTGTGACTGTGTGTGGAAGTGGTGAGGTATTTATAAGGGTTGGGTAAGGGACTAAAGGCGGTGTTGATTTAAAAAACTGAATTCCGAGACTGACTTGGAAACCTTTCAAAACCGAGTAATACATAAATAAATAAATATATATATATATATATATATATATATATATATATATAAGGTCCACCACAAATTATCTAGATAATTTCCTTCTCAAAAAAAAAAAAAAAAAAAAAAAATCTTTCTCAACAAAAAATTACAAAAAAATAATTCATTTAGAACTTTCCATACAGAAATTTGTATGGAATATTGTTTATCATTAGACTGCTAAATTGCAAATTACACTCTTAATATTTGTGGTATTTGGATTTTACACCATGAAATTCTATTTTATTTGTATAAGTAGTCTCCATCTATATTTTTCCATCAAGTGTCACATAAGCTTATCATGCGTGTTTAGTTCATCCAATAAAGCGATGCCACATCATTTTTATTATTCATGTTATTTTTTTGTTTTTTTAGGCTACATAAGTAATATGACATCATTTTATTGGACAAACTAAACACGCGTAGAATGTTTATGTGTCATGCACTTAACAGAAAATATGGGTAGATGGGCTACAAATGCAAACGGAATAGAACTTCAGGAGTAAAATCTAAATTCTAAAACTTTAGGGTATAAAATCCAAACATCCAAAAATTTTAAAAGTGTAGTTTACAATTTAGCCTTATTATTATCACCTAAAAGCCCTAAATATCTATAATTAAATGGTAAAGTAAAAAAAAAAAAACTTATTTATTTTATAGTTTTTATATTTCCCACAATTAAAAATAATATCAAAATTTTCTTTAGATGGTCTATTAACAAATGCGTGCCCAAGATCGCAATATGCAATCTCCATGATGCATACGCACACTAACACAAAAACCTAAATTCTACATTTTTTTATATATTGAATTAAGAAAAATATGAAGAAAATACCAAAAGCTCATTTGAATAGATCAATCCATTATGGCGCTGGGCGCTGGCTAACAGGGGTTAAGTTTTAGCCTTTAAGGTGTGTTTGGTAAAGTGAATTTTAAGGAGGATGGAAAAAAAAATGAGAGAATTTTTGGGAAAGTGTTTGGTTGGAAGAATGAGAGAGGAAAATAGTGGTAGAACTTGGATGTTTTCTCTCTAAAATAGGAAGAAAATTGAGTGAGAAAGTTTGATAGATAAATGATGAAAATGCCCATATGCAATTGCGCATATAGAATGGAATGAAAATGAATGAAAAGAATCATTTTAGAATATTCTTCCATTATCATGTTTGGGAATTTTAATGGAGGGAATGGAAAGTTTATTCCCTTATTTGAGAGTTTAAGTGTGAGAGAATAGAATGGGTAGGAGGGAACACTCATTCCTCTCTATTTCCTAAAAACCTCAATTTTTCATTCCCCCCGAAATTGGGAGGGAATGAAATTAAATTTAATGATTTTTTTACTAAAACTCCCAAAATACCCATATATATTCAACTCTTTATTTTAAAATAGGAGTCTAATAGTAATATTGTCATAAAATGATTCCATTTCATTCCCTCCATGCTGCTCCCAAACAAGATTACTTACATTCCATTCATTTCCATTTCTTTATTTTAAAACATCTAATCAAGGTTACTTAATTTCATTCCATTCCATTCCATTCTTTTCCTTTACTTAAATACATTTCATTCTATTCCATTATCTTATTATCATTCCATTCACTTTCTTTATGAACTCCCAAGCGAAGCCTAAGTGTTTTTTTTTTTTTTTTTTGCCTGGTTTGTACATTGCCTCTTCCTCTTTTTATTTATTTATATATATATATATATATATTAATTTCGTTTGGACGCTTGCCTCTTACTTCTTCTTCTTCTTCTTATGCCCATATGCAATTGCACATGGGCGGGCTTGTCCAATAAGTTTTATTTTTTTTATTTTTGGCCCTGTTTGTACATTGCCTTTTCCTTTTTTTTTTTTCTTCGTTCGTCTGGACGCTTTCCTCTTACTTCTTCTTGTTCTTCTTCTTCTTTCCTTTTTTCTTTTGATTTCCTGGGTAGATTTTATCCAGTATTTTTTTTTTTTTTTTTTTTTTTTTAGACGTGAATTTTTTTTCTAGACATGATTTTTTTTTTTTTTTTAATAATAAATTTGGGTGATTTTTTTTGTCACTTTTTTGTTTTATAATTGGGCATTATTTTTTGACAATGGTATATGAATAAATTTATACAAACACGCACTTTTCATCCCTTCACTTTTTCACTCTCAACCAAACAAAAAATAGGAAAATTAAAATCTTTTCTATCCTCTTACTTTTTTACCCTTCTATTATTTTCTATCCTCTTACTCTTTCACCAATCAAACGTAGATTTTAAGTCCCTCAAAGTAAAGAGCAATAAAAAATAACCCTGGCCAATCAAGGGTAAGCTGTTGCCTGTTGGCCTTTTGGTTTCAAATAAATGACACTGATGCAGTGTATATATAACCAAATGAAAGTGTTCATCTGTCCAGAGATCTTGATTTAGCAAACTTATGGATTCTGTCTATATGTCTTTGATTAAAAAAAAAAAAAAAAAACTACTTTTATTAACTTATGATAATTCTACTTGTTATTATGACTATTTTGGTGAGCATCTCAAGGTATTTCTCTCTGTTTCCTAGAAGTACTCCAAATCTATGAGTTTTATTTTCTTACAATGAGACTTAAAGAATTGTTGTACTGGAATCATTAAATACTCCATTCGTTCTAGTTTGTTTGTCCTCTATTTCATTTTGAAATGTCCCAAAATATTGTCATATTTCTAAAAATAAAAGTAATTAATTTACTAATGTTCCTATTATACCCCTACTTTATTTTCAAAACTATTTGAAAATAAAACTAACAAATATTTAAAAAATCAATCTAATTGGGGCACCTTTTTAGTTGCCTCATTAAGAATAACTTTAAAAAAAAAAAAAAAAACTGATAAATTTATTTAAGAGTAGTTTTGTAAACTTATACATTTTTATAAGGCAGACAAGACAATAAATAATGTTCACTTAAAAAGTTTGACTTTTCAAACAGGACAAACAAATTGGGACGAATGGGGTATTTTTTTTAAATGCAATCCTTAATTACTTGTACTTGACTCAATCTTGTGCGTTCTGTTTATTTCTACTTATTGTGTTGTTAAGCTCATGACCCCTTTATATCTTTTTCTGATTGAGTTTTAATACATTATAGGTTTAGCATGCCCAAAAATAAAATTACCTAGCCCATTCCTTGCCCAAAAACACCATCGATCAACAGTTGTTCTCCTCCTCAAACTGGACTTTGTTGGCCTCACACAGCAACAACAAAGCTGACTGGTTATCTGCGAAATGAGTAGAACCATAGAAGCATGAAAGTCTTTAAAAGGGTGTGTTTTTGAGAGATGGAGAGAGAGAGAGTTACTAAGATGAGATCTGTGTGTAGGAAGTGGAAATAACTTCTTGTAGAGTATAGAGACTAAACAAGACACCTGGGAATACGAGGAAAAAATTGAAAAACATGTGGGGCCATTTGATAGTGGTGTTTAAGTGAGCGTTTGGATTGCGTTTATCTGCCCCACGTTTACATTTGGCGTTTTAAACTAAGGGACCCACGACTACAGTGCTCTCCAAGATAAACGCCCTCAACTTCAGAACAAATGCAGAAATTTTTGGCTGAATACACCGTTTCAATAAAACTGGGCATACGAGTACTGTTCCTTTTCTTTTCATTATTTTTTTGGGAAGAACTTGTTCTTCATGTTCTTCCCAGAACATGACTATTCATGTTCTTGAAACCCAGCAAACCCATCAAAACAAAGTATCAAAATAGTGAAACCAAAACCAAGACAAAAGCCACCAATCTGAGATTAAACTGATCAAACTCATATGAAAAAAAATCAAAACCGATCAACCCATCAAACCCATATGAAACCAAAACCAAATCCATCAAACGGATCTACCCATCGAACGCAAATCAAACCCATCACCAATCTCAACCTCACCCAGCACCACCGAGTTCCCATATCAAACCCATCATACCCATCAAACCCACAGCTGATCAACCCATCCACCACCACCGAGTTCCCAAATCAAGAAACTAAAACATTAGATCTTCATAAGACCAAACTCCATGGGAGAAAGAGAGAGGAAGCTCCACCTTGTGCATATCGGAGAGAGAGAGAGAGAGAGAGAATGGTTTAGGTCGAGAGACCATACTCCCCATCTCTTCTTTCAATTAGTGCTGGGAACTCCTTCACACTGGGCCTCCAAGACCTAGATGAAATTTCACTTCTCAATGCCGAAAAAGCTAAAGATTTTTTTATTTTATTTTATTTTATTTTTATGTTCAAATTTTTATGTGGCAACTGGGAAAGGAGTAAAAAATAAAATAAAAAAAAAACAAAACAAAAACAAAAATGCTACAGTACTTTCAGCTTAAACTACAGTAGTTTCAGCCCCAAAGAATCAACTGGCATTTAAAATTATTTGCTATAGTGTTTTCAGTTTTCAGCAAAATAAGCGGTATCCAAACAGACCCTAAGTATTGGCATTCAAAATAATATGAAACTCGTGAATTAAAAAATGTTGTAAAAATACATGTTTAAAATATTTAGGCCCCATTTGGTACGGTGTTTAAACAACAAAAATTGTTGTTTAAACACCATAACACGTATTATTTTTTAACTCACACGTATTTTCATAAAACTTAAACAACGTTACTAGAAATCTTTTACCAAACAGCCCCTTATAATGCAAAAAATGTGTTTAGTATCATATTTCAAATAATGTATTTAAAGATGTGAAAAAATATAATTGTGTGTTTGACATGTGTATGTACGTGTGTTTTTTTTTATAAGATGATTGTATTGTAAAAGAATTCTATTTTATTTAAGGAGAAAGAAAATTAAAAAATAGAGGACAAAAAGGTAGGCCCATGAAGAAAAAGAAAGAAAAAATGAAGAAGGTTGAATTGTGTGAGAGAAAGTTTGGTTTCCACGTTTTTCAATTTATTTACAAAAAGTTTATTTAACAATATTATTTAAAAACTATAAATTGGTATGGATGAGTTTTTAAAATACATGCTTTAAACACCTTAATTTGATAATTGTAACTTAAACATCCATAATAAAACATTACTACCAAACACTTTTTTTTTTTGCCCACAATTTTTATTGTTTAAGCATTGAAAAATGTTGTTTCAACGTCATTACCAAACTGGCTGCCCTTAAACTCTGACTCTTTGGATTTATCACCTACCACCAATATTTTAATGTTTTGTTTATTTTATCAACCACTTTCCCTACACCAATGTGTCATTTACTGCATATTTTTTTGTCTAATCTTGTCAATTGTCATGCCTTTTTTTTCCCTTTCACTTAATAAACCTAACTAAAATATTTTATAAACATGTTAATGTTATTGAGCTGAAATTGTGTCGAGACTTAGGCTGCGTTTGTTTCGGTGGTAAAGGAAATCAGGAAAACGTTTTACACCCTTGAGGGTGTTTGGGTGCGCAAGGAAAATTGGGTCAAACGGAAAATCATTTCCGTTGACCGTAAAATATGCCCTCTAACCCTGTAAAACCATTTTTGTTTGTGTTTTACCTTCAAATCAATTCTGCCACAGGAAAACAGAAGAGAGAGAGAAACAACAAGGAAGAGAGATCGCACACCAGCACCGGCTCGTCGAACCCCAGCACCGGCGAGATCGCACACCACCACTCCGATACACATCCAAGCTACCCAGAGAAACATAACCCAATCCCCATTTCAACAAACCCACACCCACCCGATCTCGCTCGTCGCACCCCAGCACCGACTCGCTCGTCGCACCCCAGCACCGACTCGCTCGTCGCCGGTATCAGACCCACCCACCAATCTCGTCGCCGTCACCTTTTTCGTCCCTGATCTCGTCGCCTCCTTCGTCCCCGATCTCGTAGCCATCGCCTCCTTCAGATAACCCAACCTTCGTCGGTATCAGGCCCAACCCAGTCGCCTCTCTCTCTTCCTTCTTCTCTCCATTTGACTGATTGAGACTGGATTTGATGAATTTTTTGATTTGGTTTGATATTATATATTTGTTTGATTTGAGAAAATGTGATTTTATTAGTATTTTCAGCAACACAACCAAATACTAGAAAATATTTTCTAAAGCATTTTTTGGAATGCACCAAACACTTGAATACATTTTCCTTTTCCGAAAATAGCATTTCCGGAAAATAAATATTTTTCAGAAAATATTTTACATGAACCAAACACAGCCTTATTGGGTTAGTTTAGGAATATAATTGCTTCAGTAAAGATTAATAATAAACTATATACATGGGTTGTTTATCCAAAAAAAAAAAAACAGACTATATGGGCTTTTAGCCTTTTACCAAAAATTAAATTTATAACTCTGTACGTAAAAAAAAAAAAAAAAAATTGAATATAAAAATTGAATTTTTTGTTAATATATATGTGTGTAAATAAATAAATATTATATATATATTAATAGCGATAATCTTGAAACGGTACATCAGTATCAACCGGTATCGAAATATTTTGTGATTCTAAATTAGTTCAAGATAAATTATAAATAATTTTAGTACTAAGAAAAAACATACAATACAACTTTATTGAGTTAAAACTTAAATTTAATTTATGAAATAAAGTTTTTTTTATTTAATAATATTTAATATTAAGCTTGGCCCCCCTGAAAAAAATTTATGGCTTCGTCATTGTACATGGTTTTAATTGTAAACTTTTAATTAAAGGATTATGTTGGATTTTCTCTTGTGGACATCACTTTTCATTTCTTTAGGATCACCTTAAGGCGGCGTTTGGTTCACTTGATGTTATATCAAGGTGTAATGTAACATTCTTGTAATCTTAGTTTCATGTAATCACATTACCTTAATGTGACATTAAGGTGTTTGGTTCATTAAATTACATTCCAATCATAATTCAGGAAATTTATATAATTGATTCATAAACATTCTCAGAAATAATTAAAATTATTATAATAATATATTGATTGAAAATAACCTCAATACCAAAAAATGCCAAAATTACCCTTGAACCAAAAAAACCCTTGAAAGACCCAAAAATGATAAAATTACCCCTAAAACCTTTAGGAAAAAAAAAATTGAAATCTAGGAAATGGCCAAAATACCCCTTGAAATCTCAAAATGACCAAAATAGTCTTGAAATATCTAAAATGACCAAAATACCCTTGAAATCACTAGAATGACCAAAATACCTCTAAAACCTCTAAACAACCAAAAATACCTCAAAACCTCTTTAAAATGACCAATATAGCCCGAAATTTATAAAATGACCAAAATACTATGAAACCAACCCCCCCCCCCCCCCCCCCCTCTCTCTCTCCCTGAAAACCTCAAAAATAACCAAGATATCCCAAAACATTTAAAATGATCTAAAATACATCCTGAAATCGCCAAAATGACCAACATGCCCTCAAATCCTCTAGATTGAGTGAAAAAACTTTAAACCTCAAAAATGACCCAAATACCCTCAAAATTATAGAAAATGACCATAATGCCCCTATAACCTCAAAATGAACAAAATACCCCTAAAATCTAAAAAATGACCAAAAATTCCCACGAAACCTCTAAACTAACCAAAATACCCAAAAACTTCTAAAATGACCAAAAATATCCTGAAACCTTTAAAATGACCAAAATTCCCTTGAAATATTTAAAATGGCCAAAATACTATTTAACCTCTATAATGGCAAAAAAAAAAAAAAAAAAAAATCTTGAAACCTCAAAAATGACCAAAATACCCTTGAAACCACTAAATGACATAAAATAACCCAAAACTTTTTGTTATTTTGAAGGTTTTGGGTATTTTAGGCCAGTTTAAAAGTTTCAAGGTAGTTTAGTCATTCTGATGGTTTTGGGGCATTTTGGTCATTTTAGAGGTTTCAAGTTTTTTGCTCATTCTAGAGGATTTTAGGGCATTTAGGGCATTTTTGCAATTTTGGGGGTATTATAATAATTTTACATGTTTTGGGGTATTTTGGTCATTTTAGAGTTTTTTTATTTATTATTTTTGCTCATTCTAGAGGATTTAAGGGCATTTTGGTCATTTTTACGATTTTGGGGCTATTTTTAATCATTTTATAGTTTTGGGGGTATTTTGGTAATTTTAGAGGTTTTAGGGTATTTTTGATAATTTTACAGGTTTTAGGGTTATTTTGGTCATTCAAGAGATTTAGGTTTAAATTTTGTTATTTTGAAGTTTTGGAGGTATTTTGGATTTTTTATTTTAATGGTTTTTAGGGGGGGGGGGGGGTATTTTGGCCATTTTAGTGATTTTAGGGGTATTTTTGGTTATTATAGTATTTTTGGGATTATTTTCGTTATTTTAGAGGTTTCAAAGGTATTTTGGTTATTTTAGAGGTTTTGAAGGTATTTTGGTCATTCTAATGCTTTTGAGGTATTTTTAGTCATTTTAGAGGTTTGGGGGTATTTTGGTCATTCTACTGGTTTTGAGAGTATTTTGGTCATTTTAGTAGTTTTGTGGTTTCTTTTTTTTTTTCTTTTTTTTTTTTGGTGTCATTTTTGAGGTTTCGGGGTATTTTTCGTTATTTTAGAGTTAATTTTAGCTCATTTTAGAGGTGTTGGGGGTATTTTGGTCATTTAAAAGGTTTTGGGGTTATTTTGGTCATTTTTTAGGTTTAGGGATATTTTGATCATTTTTAGAGGTTTCGAGGGTATTTTGGTAATTTTATAAGTTTCAAGGGTATTTTGGTCATTTAAAAGTTTTAGGGGGTATTGTGGCTATTTTGGAGATTTTGGGGGCATTTTGAGGTGTTTGGGATATTTTGGACATTTGTGGTGCATTTTAGTCATTTTGGCGGTTCCACTAGTATTTTGGTCATTTTTGAGGTTTTGGGGTATTTTATAGGGTTTATATATATATATATTAGTAATTCTCATTAGTAAAATAAATTTTTTTTAGTATGGGCAATTTTGTCAATTCAATAAATTGTTACATCCCCACCAATAAGTAATGTAAGATCATCACCATTTAAAAAGGTGATTTGATATATTTTGTAATCTTATGTTATGATAATGTTAGAAAAAAATAAACGAACCAAACACCTTATTGTGACATCAAGGTATTGTGCATCATATCAAGGACATATCACGGTGAATTAAACATCCCCTAAGTGATTATGTTTTTTGAGATTTTTAGATATTGAGGTTGACAGTGTTTGGATCACCATAATGTGACCTTAATGTGAAGCACATTACTATAACGTGACATTTGATGTTTTCTAAGATTACGGTAATCTAAGATTACAAAACATATCACATTACCCTAATCTAATTACCTTATTAAATGAAGTTAATTTTACATTACTTATTGGTGGGGGATATAATAATTTACACAATTGGAAAAATTACTTGTACTAATAAATTTTATTTTACTCTTAAGAATGACTCAAATACCAAGAAACTGCTAAAATACCCCAAAAGTTCTAAAAAGACCAAAATACCCTTGGAACCACCAAATGACTAAAATACACTATGAATGTCCAAAATATCTCTAAAAACTCCAAAATGCCCTCAAAACCTCCAAAATGACCACAATACCTTCAAAACCTCTAAAATGACCAAAAACAAAACATGTCATCATCTCTGTCTAACGCTTGAGCCACTAGGCTAGGAAGACCAGAGAGAAGAATAAGCCCTATCCAATTGAACAGAGTTTCCCATTGGGCCAAAAGATGAGTAGGGAATTACCCTCCCTATACACAAAAGAAAAATAATAAGATTTCAAAAGCATTAATATGCCCATTTGTATAATTGACTCATGTATTTTGTGCTAAAAATGGGGGGAGTCAAACAAAGAAAAAGACTATTGGCATATATGCTTAAGGTGCTTGAGTACCATGCCAACCTAGAGGGGCTAATCCAAAAGAGAAGCGTATACATCAAAAAACAAAACCTCTAAGGTAGGAGGAGATTCTTCCATCCAAATTACATCATCAAAGATAGATTTAGCAAACTTAGCTAAAGAGTGCGCTATTGAATTGCCAAATCGCCTGACACATGAGAAAAAGCCTTTGCGAATACCAACCACCCAGCATTTTTATTTCTTGCTAAATAAGTCTAAGTAGTCATGAGTCCTCCATATCCGGTAGAGAGAGTTTTCTCATAACATATCATAAAAATCACCCATTAGGAGTCATAGGTAATTATGTTAGGTTGAAAAAGTTTTCATGGAGCCCTATAAGCGTTGTTCAAATTGAAAATTATTTTTATTGAGAGAGTTCCAACCTATGGCGTCCGCTCCTGATGATAGCTTTTTATCATCAGACAAAGACACCAATCGATTTTTGGTGTAAGTGTGGATTGAACCCCAAATTTATTATTCAATCATTAAAGACTTTACCAGTTGAACTAACTGAAATCCACTTCAAATTGAAAACTATGTTGAGCGTAAATAAATGAATTTTTTTTTTTTTTGGTTTGGATAGGAAAATATTTTGTTGAGTCAATAATATGAGGGTGCGATGCACAAATTAATTAAAATTTTTATTTTTATAAATATTATTGAAAACTATCATAATAATTAGCGAGTTTAAATTAATTATCGTAATATATATATATATATATATATATATATTTATATATATATTTGAGCTACTTGACACATAGACTATGTGTAGCATACAGGTTTTATTATATTAAAATATATAAAATAAATTTTGAGAAGAATTAAAATATAAAATTCGATAGATTATAAACACAACTAATTATATAAGTTAAATTTATTTTAATAGATGGAGAAGATAGTCAATTGGTACAACCATGACCTCTAGGATCCAACTTTTAATTCCTTGAAATTTTTGGTAATAGAATTTTAGTTGAAGTAGACTTTTAAATTTTTAAAAAATTAAATTATAGATTTTTACTTGCCTTAAACTATTCTAATAACTAATAGGATATTTAGAGTTTTAGTTGGAGTAGAATTTTTATTTTCTTGGAATTTAGGTAATTGTGTTTTAGCTAAGTTAAACTATCCTAATAAGATAATCTAATTTAATGTTTAATAAGAATGTAGCCATTTTTGGTGGAGAGAAGATAGCAACTTGGGGCAACCATAATTTTTAGGACCCAAGTTTTACTTTTATTACTAGTTGAAGACCCATTTCTCTTTCTGTTTTTGATAACTGGTAGATGGATATATTAAGTGATCTTTCATCCTATGAAGCATCAATAGAAAAAGATGATAAAAAAAAAAGGAAATATTGTTTTTATTTTTTTAGAATACTAATTATTTTAACACCCACATAGGGAGAGGGGAGAAGATCTAAAAGAAACTGATAATAGTATATATCGAAAATGACCTAACTCTTAGATACACAATACAGACTTAGGAAATATTGTAAAAGAACTAATCGTTGAAAAATAATCACATGAACAGAATTAAAAACTTATTAAAAGAAGGTCAAAATAATTAAAATAAAATTAGGAGAATTACAAATAACTCATAACTGGTTGTTATTATTTAAAATTTAAATTCTATCAAGAGTTATTGTGAAACACCATACCTATTGTAGGGGCTCGTTTCGTCGTAGATCCCCCAGCAATAAATTTGTTTAGAGAGTGGGTCGTAGGGTTCGGCGCCAACAGGCTTGCCACCGGCTCGCCTGAAGTGTTCCTCCCTCTTGGGGGCTTTTTCTTTGTTCTTATCGTCTTGGGGGTTGCTCCTCGGATGGCCGAGGAGCCCCTTACTCTGAAGGGCTCCTTGCATTTATATACCCTCTTTGGCCAATCCTAGCCTTCCAACTGTCAGTCATCCAGACCACTGCTTAAGGACTTGTCCCATCAGCCACGTTTCCCACCGTACTGTGGATCGCGGCACCCTAGGTTCCGCCGTCCAGGAGTCCTCTCAACACTGAGATTGCCAGGGGAGTTAGGTAGACGCATTAAGTGTGGATGTGACCGCCTGTACTGGGATCAGGATAGGTATGCCGAGGACAGGGTTGTCCTCGGCGCGGCCCAGAGGGCCGAAAAGTCCCTAGGCAGCTGCCAGGGATAGCCATTGATCCTCGGCATGGGCCTTGGGCCAGTCTAGAGGTGGGCCGAAAAATTCTAGGCCCTCGGGCCCCACAATAGCCCCTCAAAATCCTGCTGCACGTTCCCTTGAACGGGGAGGAGGGTTTTGACACCCACGGCCCTCATTCCCCCCAAGGCCTTCCGCTGGTTGGTCTTTCCCAAATAGTTAGCTCAGCGCTTCAATCCTCCGGCAAGTGATTAGCCTCTTATAGAAGATTCTGTTGCTGCTTTAAAGATAGTGGCAAGCTCCCCGTAGGCTTGGGTCCGAGGACCATGCAAGACCTAGGCACAGGTGCTGCCTTCATAAGTAGTGGCTAGCTCTCCGTAGGCTTGGGTCCGAGGACCATGCAAGACCTAGGCACAGGTGCTGCCTTCATAAGTAGTGGCTAGCTCTCCGTAGGCTTGGGTCCGAGGACCATGCAAGACCTAGGCACAGGTGCTGCCTTCATAAGTAGTGGCTAACTCTCCGTAGGCTTGGGTCCGAGGACCATGCAAGACCTAGGCACAGGTGCTGCCTTCATAAGTAGTGGCTAGCTCTCCGTAGGCTTGGGTCCGAGGACCATGCAAGACCTAGGCACAGGTGCTGCCTTCATAAGTAGTGGCTAGCTCTCCGTAGGCTTGGGTCCGAGGACCATGCAAGACCTAGGCACAGGTGCTGCCTTCATAAGTAGTGGCTAGCTCTCCGTAGGCTTGGGTCCGAGGACCATGCAAGACCTAGGCACAGGTGCTGCCTTCATAAGTAGTGGCTAGCTCTCCGTAGGCTTGGGTCCGAGGACCATGCAAGACCTAGGCACAGGTGCTGCCTTCATAAGTAGTGGCTAGCTCTCCGTAGGCTTGGGTCCGAGGACCATGCAAGACCTAGGCACAGGTGCTGCCTTCATAAGTAGTGGCTAGCTCTCCGTAGGCTTGGGTCCGAGGACCATGCAAGACCTAGGCACAGGTGCTGCCTTCATAAGTAGTGGCTAGCTCTCCGTAGGCTTGGGTCCGAGGACCATGCAAGACCTAGGCACAGGTGCTGCCTTCATAAGTAGTGGCTAGCTCTCCGTAGGCTTGGGTCCGAGGACCATGCAAGACCTAGGCACAGGTGCTGCCTTCATAAGTAGTGGCTAGCTCTCCGTAGGCTTGGGTCCGAGGACCATGCAAGACCTAGGCACAGGTGCTGCCTTCATAAGTAGTGGCTAGCTCTCCGTAGGCTTGGGTCCGAGGACCATGCAAGACCTAGGCACAGGTGCTGCCTTCATAAGTAGTGGCTAGCTCTCCGTAGGCTTGGGTCCGAGGACCATGCAAGACCTAGGCACAGGTGCTGCCTTCATAAGTAGTGGCTAGCTCTCCGTAGGCTTGGGTCCGAGGACCATGCAAGACCTAGGCACAGGTGCTGCCTTCATAAGTAGTGGCTAGTTTCCCCATAGGCCTGAGTCCGAGGACCACGCAGGGCCTTGGTTCTGTCTAACACTTGGTCTTCTGAAGTAATTAGTTTCCCCATAGGCCTGAGTCCGAGGACCACGCAGAGCCTTGGTTCTGTCTAACACTTGGTCTTCTGAAGTAATTAGTTTCCCCATAGGCCTGAGTCCGAGGACCATGCAGAGCCTTGGTTCTGTCTAACACTTGGTCTTCTGAAGTAATTAGTTTCCCCATAGGCCTGAGTCCGAGGACCATGCAGAGCCTTGGTTCTGTCTAACACTTGGTCTTCTGAAGTAATTAGTTTCCCCATAGGCCTGAGTCCGAGGACCATGCAGAGCCTTGGTTCTGTCTAACACTTGGTCTTCTGAAGTAATTAGTTTCCCCATCTTCTATCGGGGAAGCGTTTCTTGGCCGTTCGTGTTCTGCGCCTGACGCTTCGGTGCGCGAGACGCGCCTTCATTAATGGTCTCGTAAATCGACGGAAGTACAACGGTCTGCAGCCCCCTTGGAATTTGGTGGCTTCATTATTGCCCACCGCCTCGGTAACTCACTCTTCGAATTCTGCGCGAATTGATTGTCACCAACTCTCCCCCTCTATATAAGGCTTTCTGGGGGGATGGTTTCTTCATACCCCATGAGCTTCCCAACTCGAACAGAAAGAAAACCATCTTTCCACTCCCCATGCCCCTTTAATAACCCCGTCGGGATTGTGACCGGAGTTGGGAGATATGGAGTTAAGGGCTGCCGTGGCCGCAGCCCCCACTGGGTTTCTGGTGCGGCTGAGCCTCGGCGTAACACCGGCAGTGTTGCACGCGGTGGCCAGGTGGGACATTGTTGGAGTACCTAACATCTTTCCCCGGAGCGCACCTTCGGTGGAGAAGATACGCGAACTTACGTCGTGTCTGGCGCCCGAGTGTTGCCGTCTCCAACGGCCGGCGCTCGGGAGGATTGGAGAGCATCAAGGGAACATCACGGGGGAGGACGTTCCGGTGCCCCTGCATCTGCTCCTCACTTTGTTCAAGCTTCCGCTTTGAAGCAAGCCAGCCTCAGCCCCCCTTCCCCGCTTTTATTGTCAAGCTCTCCCGTTCTGCTGATGCCAATAAAAGCACGGGTTGACACTTCCCTCTCCCCTAGCTAGTTGTAGGATCGGACCGCCTGAGCTTCCGATTGTAGGATTAGCTTGTAATAAAGCTTGTAAAACAAGCCTGCCTGAGCCTCCGATTGTATCTGTAACTTTTTCTATGAAATGATAAAGAATCCTTTCCGTTTGATGTTGAGTTTTTTTTTTATTTGCTGCAGAATTTTTCTTTTTTCTTCTTTCTTTTGCACCGCCACCTCTTTGCATGGCATTTGCTCTGAAAAGACCGCCGGTTGCGCCGGTCAGCGCACCAACCCTCCCCACAGACGGCGCCAATTGTAGGGGCTCGTTTCGTCGTAGATCCCCCAGCAATAAATTTGTTTAGAGAGTGGGTCGTAGGGTTCGGCGCCAACAGGCTTGCCACCGGCTCGCCTGAAGTGTTCCTCCCTCTTGGGGGCTTTTTCTTTGTTCTTATCGTCTTGGGGGTTGCTCCTCGGATGGCCGAGGAGCCCCTTACTCTGAAGGGCTCCTTGCATTTATATACCCTCTTTGGCCAATCCTAGCCTTCCAACTGTCAGTCATCCAGACCACTGCTTAAGGACTTGTCCCATCAGCCACGTTTCCCACCGTACTGTGGATCGCGGCACCCTAGGTTCCGCCGTCCAGGAGTCCTCTCAACACTGAGATTGCCAGGGGAGTTAGGTAGACGCATTAAGTGTGGATGTGACCGCCTGTACTGGGATCAGGATAGGTATGCCGAGGACAGGGTTGTCCTCGGCGCGGCCCAGAGGGCCGAAAAGTCCCTAGGCAGCTGCCAGGGATAGCCATTGATCCTCGGCATGGGCCTTGGGCCAGTCTAGAGGTGGGCCGAAAAATTCTAGGCCCTCGGGCCCCACACCTATAGTATCCAACTATTTCACATTAGGTTAAAAACATTTCCAAACTAATCTTGTACCTATTAATTAAGGTTAAGTTAGGTCTAGGTTCAGTATAAATCTACTTACATTATAATTTTGAAGAAAAAAAAAGTTGTGGCAATAGGTAATTTTTTTACCGAAACCTTTACTTACATGGTATAAACATAAGTAATTAAATTCTATAGGGGCTTGGTGTAAACTCTTTGGCACCGTCCAATAAGGACATGCCACATCATCATATTATCAAAACATAAACGCATCTGATTATACTAGATAATATTTCAATAAACACCATATTTTAGGTTTTAAGTAAAAAACTGATGTGGTGTTATTAGGTGTGCTAGGATGTATTCAATTTTAAGTAAAAGGCTATGTTGTTTTGCTCTAGCACTTGTAGCCTATTTCGCTTTTCCTCAATCTTTTTGCCTAAGGAACATAGTGAATTTTTACTCCAAGCTAACAACCGCTTCCTACATTCTTTTATTTTGTTACACACCTGGAACATAGGACTTCCACTGAAGGAAACAGATCAAGCATTTGCAATTGTATCCTCACAATCTTCATCCTTCACCCATGCTTCCTCAAAACGAAATCATTTTTTACGCATCCCAATTTGAAATTGAGATTGCCTTCTTAATCGCACCCCAATGGCCATGTGATTGGAATTTGAAAACTTAAATGATGAACTTCAAAGTGAGATAAAAGATCATACCATTCTTGGCTACCCCACGGTCGAGTCTAACATATACTCGATCTTGTTCATCTCTCCGATTGCACCATGTGAAGTGAGCACCTTTAAAACCCATGTCTCTTAATATGCAATCATCCAGTGCTTCTCAAAAATTCTCCATTTGCCACTCACTTCTCGGTTCCCCTCCATGTTTTTCATTTGCTGAAAGTATCTCGTTGAAGTCTCTAATGCATATCCATGGCAGTGTGACTTGTTGATGAAGTAGGCGCATCAAATTCCATGTCTCAATGCGCTTCAGTTTTTCAGGGTGCCCATAGATGCTTGTCAATCTCCATGAAACCCCATCATGCTCTGTCACAATAACATTTATACTGCTCTTTGACAAGGTTTCCAACTTCACATACCATTCTGAATCCCATAATAGAGCCAAACCTCCACCCATTCCAGTTCTATCTACAAATACATTATTTTTAATTCATCTCTTACTCCTTTTGGGCGGGTTGAGCAATATTCTTTTTTCCTTTTTTTCCTCTCGGCGCACGATTGTCTCTTGTTTGCTATCGTGTGCTCGAGCTTTCTCTAGCCGCTTCGCAAGCTTTGCTCCGTCGTCAGCCCTCATTGTCCCTTCATGGGTCTTCTTGTCTCCTTAGTGAGACCTTCAGCTGCCTAGTTTGTGGGCTTCCCTTGCCCAGTTTGTGGGCTCCGCGCCGTCGAAGGAGGTCATCGTCTCAAAATCTCAAGGTGCCGATCAACTTTGTTGTAGCTCTGAAGGCTTGTCAGTCGTTGTGTGAGTTCTTAGCTTTGTGGACCAACCCATATCTTGGAGTGAAGGGGTTGATTGTTCTTGTTAGTGAAAGGCACTATTATTGGGTCCCAAATGATATTATCACAATATTAGCAATCTAAAATAGCAATCACACACAAAATACAAATATTTAAGTGGAAAATCCTTTCTCTTTGAAGGAAAAAACCATAGGACAAACTCTAAATAATTTCACTATTATCAAATTAATTACAATAATTCTTGTGTATGTCTCACAGCTAAAGAAAAAATCTCTCTTGTATTCTTTACTCTTACACACACTAATTATCTTTCTCAAAGGTAGCAACAACTTGCTCTCTCATTTTTATTTTCTTCTCTACGCACAACTCTCTTTCTTGGCTATCTTCTTTCTTTAAGTGACTCCCTCTTGATTGCTCTCTTCTCTTTTTATTTTTTTTCTCCACCATGCGGCACACCACTCCTTACTTTGTATAATAAGTCTGCTGCCTCAAAAAAAAAAAAAAAGTCTGCTGCCTCACATCTTTTCCTAGGAATATTTGGATTCCTAACTCAACTTTAATTATAATTCTTGAAGAGCACTGCTATTTCATAATTCTAATTGATCTAGGAGAGTTTAACTTCGCATGGCTTGAAAGTCATACAAACATAAGCTCATTAAATGAGCACTACTTCGGTGTGGGCTGGACATTGGTGTCCACGTGCACCCAACAACTATGTGGCTGGGTCTTTGCAAAGTGGAATGCTTCCATATTATCTCAACAGTACCTTAACTTGGTTACAGGTAAATTTGCCTTTTAAAAGGTCACAGATTTAGGTGTTATTGTGTTGATTATTGAATCTATGTAGTAAGGTGATTGAGGAAGCTGAACTATGAGTATCTTGATCCTTAATTGCCGTGGACTTGGGGACAAAAGTGCTGTTGGAGAGCTTTCTAAGCTCATTAAAGTTCAACTTATGAATTCTTTCTATATGCCTTTGATTGAAAATAAAAACTACTTTTAGCTTATGATAATTCTACTTGTCATTATGACTATTTAGGTGAGCATCTCAAGGTATTTCTCTGTGTTTCCTATAAGTACTCCAAATCTATGAGTTTTATTTTCTTACAATGAGACTTAAAGAATTGTTGTACTGGAATCATTTAAATATGTTTTTTAAATGCAATCCTTAATTACTGGTACTTGACTCAAACTTGTGCGTTCTGTTTATTTCTACTTATTGTGTTGTTAAGCTCATGACCCCTTTATATCTTTTTCTGATTGAGTGTTTTTTTTTTTTTTGGTTAAAAGGAAATTTCATTCAACTAGGCCAAAATGGCTAAATTAGTGGCAGTCAGCCTACAAAAGCTCTCCCCATTAGCATCAGAATACACAAAAGAAGAAATCACATCAGATGGGGAGATATCCATGATCACAAAATCCTCATGCATTTCACATCCTTGCTTAGCCAGCGCATCTGCTACTCTATTGACTTCATGGAACACATGCTGCACTCTGCAATGCTGAAACCTACTCATAAGTGAGCTGCAATCAGCCAGCAGAGAGGAATAGAACGCATTAGAGGGGGTTTTGGATTGAACTAGCTCCACAACAACCTTAGCATCTAACTCAACTTCCAGATTTTGCACCCCGATCTGATCTGCAAGCAACAGCCCATCCCTTAGAGCCCAAAACTTAGCTGTAATGCTAGTTGTGAACCCGATTGACCTAGCAAAGCCTTTTATCCATTTACCATCACTATCCCTAATAATCCCACCTCCTCCTGCCTTGCCCGGATTACCAAGAGAGGCCCCATTTGAATTTAACTTACACCAACCTAAGGAAGGTTTTTTCCAACTGGCATTACAAACCACCATACTCCTTCGGCTCTTGAGCTTATCCACACAGTAATAAAATTCCAATGCTTGGCTTGAACAAAGTCTGTGCAAATTAACATTCAAGGCAGTATTATTGAAAACCATTCCATTTCTATGTGTGCGTTTGGGTAGAAATTATTTCTATCCACGTCTGCGTTTCCAACGTTTTACTTTTTTTTTTTTTTTGGCATGCGTTTCAGAGACAAATTTTACAGTTACGGCTACTATTCATGCACTGTTATGCACTGTTTATGAACAGTAGCCGTAATATTTGACTTTTCAGCACATCAATGGGTCAGGGTCCCGTGCACTGTTCACGGGACCCACAAATCTCACTTTTCAGCAACTTTTTTATTAAAAATGGGTTCTACAGTCACACATTTAAAAATTATTTTACTATAGTATTTTCAGTTTTCAGTTTTCAGTTGTATCCAAACAGATCCTATGTTTCCACAAATTCCATATAGCAAAGGTAAAAACATAACTCCACGGCATTAAAGAGGGGTGAGACACCTTGCTTTGACAGTTAACCCGCAGCCAACAGATCACATGCTAACCATCTCTAGGGGGACCTTAAGTTTATACCAGAAATCTTTTGCCACCATACAATCTCTTAACAGATGGCTTATGGTCTCCGGGAAGTTATTGCACAAAGGGCAATTGAGTTTTAATACATTACAGGTTTTGCATGCGGCGGGTGAATGTTTGTGAAGTTAGAGGCAAACATTTATAATTGCTCTCAACTTTTGAACTTGTTCTGAAAAGCCCAAAAAGAAATTGAACTCCTTCGAAAAGAACCAAAAAAAATGTAACGTGTTATAAATAAAACCAAAAAATTAAATTGGCCCAAAAATAAAATTACCCAGCCCATTCCTTGCCCAGAAACACCATCGATCAACAGTTGTTCTCCTCCTCAAACTGGACTTTCTTGGCCTCACACAGCAACGACGAAGCTGACTGGTTATCTGAGAAATGAGTAGAACCATAGAAGCATGAAAGTCTTTAAAAGTGTGTGTTTTTGAGAGAGAGAGAGAAGATAACTGAGATGAGATCTGTGTGTGGGAAGTGAATAACTTGATGTAGAGTAAAGAGACTGAACAAGACAATAGGGCTTTTAAACTTTAAAGTTTAGTGTCATTTGGCGGTGGTGTTTAGTATTGGTGAATGAAATAATATGAAAGTTGTGATTTAAAAAATATTGTGAAAATACGTGTTTAAAATAAAAATAATTATGTGTTTGACATGTGTAAGTGTATGTGTTTTTTTAAAGTGATGACCGTACTATAAAAAATAATATTTTATTTAAGAGGAGAGAAAATGAAAAAAAAGGACATAAAGGTGGGCCCATGGAAGAAAAAGAAAAAGAAAAAAAAAAGGTTGAAGTGTGTGAGAGAAAGTTTGGTCTCCACAATTTTCAACTTATTTACAAAATACTATTTAACAACATTATTTGAAAGCTAAAAACGAATATGATGAGTTTTCAAAATACATGCTTTAAACACCCTAATTTGATAATTGTAATTCAAACACCCATAATAAAACATCATTAGCAAATACTTTTTTTTTTCCTCCACAATTTTTAGTGTTTAAACATTAAAAAATGTTGATTGAACCAGCGGCCCTAAAACTACTCTTTGGATTTATCACTTACCCACCAATATTTTAATGTTTTGTTTATTTTACCAACTACTTTACCTACACAATGTGTCATTTACTGCTTTTTTTGTCTGATCTTGTCAATTGTCATGCCTTTTTTTTCCCCTTCACTTAATAAACCTAACTAAAATATTTTATAAACATGTTAATGTTATTGGGCTGAAATTGTGTTGAGACATATTGAGTTAGTTTAGGAATATAATTTGCTACAGTAAAGAATAATATTAAACTATATACATGGGTTGTTTATAAAAAAATAAAAAATAAAAAAACTATATGGGCTTTTACCAAAAATTAAATTTATAACTATGTACGTAAAAAATTTTGTATATAAAAATTTAATTTTTTGTTATTATATATGTGTATATATATATATTAATAGCAACAATCTCGAAACGGTACATCGGTATCAACTGGTACCAAAATATTTTGAGATTCTAGATTAGTTCAAAATAAATTATAAATGATTTTAGTACTATGAAAGAACATACATCACAACTTTATTGAGTTAAAACTTAAAGTTAATTTATGAAATAAGCTTTTTTTTACTTAAGAATATTTAATATTAAGCTTGGCCCCCTTGAAAAAATTTATGGCTTTGCCATTGTACATGGTTTTAATTGTAAACTTCTAATTAAAGGATTATGTTGGATTTTCTCTTGTGGACATCAATCTTCATTTCTTTAGGATCACCTTAAGGGGGCGTTTGGTTCACTTGATGTTACATCAAGGGGTAATGTTATATTCTTGTAATCTTAGATTCAAGTAATCACATTGCCTTAATGCGACATTAAGGTGTTTGGTTCATTAAATTACATTCCAATCATAATTCAGGAAATTTATATAATTGATACATAAACATTCTTAGAATAATTAAAATTATTATAATAACAAATTGATTGAAAATAGGCTCAATACCAAAAAAATGCCAAAATTACCCTTGAACCAAAAATATACCCTTGAAAGACCCAAAAATGATCAAATTACCCCTAAAACCTTTAAATAAATAAATAAATAAATAAAAAAACACTTGAAATCTAGAAAATGATCAAAATATCCCATGAAACCTTAAAATGACCAAAATAATCCTGAAATATCTAAAATGACCAAAATACCCCTGAAATCACTAGAATGACCAAAATACCCCCAAAATCACTAAAATGACCAAAATACCTTTGAAACCTCAAAACAACCAAAAATACCCCAAACCCTCTTTAAAATGACCAAAATAGCCCCATAATTTATAAAATGACCAAAATACTTTGAAACCTCTAAAATGACAAAAACCCCCTTTTGAAAATCTCAAAAATAACCAAAATATCCCAAAGCATCTAAAATGATTTAAAATACACCCCGAAATTACTAAAATGACCAACATGCCCTCAAATACTCTAGAATGAGCAAGAAAACTTGAAACCTCTAAAATGGCCCAAATACTCCCAAAATTCTAAAAAATGACCATAATACCCCTATAAACTCAAAATGAACAAAATACCCCTAAAATCTAAAAAATGACCAAAAATGCCCATGAAACCTCTAAACTAACAAAAATACCCAAAAACCTCTAAAATGACCAAAAATATCTTGAAACCTTTAAAATGATCAAAATTCCCTTGAAATATTTAAAATGACCTAAATATCCTAAAATATTTAAAATTTCCAAAACACTCTTTAACCTCTATAATGGCAACAACAACAACAACAACAACAACAACAAAAAATAAAAAAAAAAAAAAAAAATCCCAAAACCTCAAAAATGACCAAAATACCCTTGAAACCACTAAATGACATAAAATAACTCGAAACTTTTGGTTATTTTGAAGGTTTTGGGTATTTTAGGCTAGTTTAAAAGTTTCAAGGTATTTTGGTCATTTTAGGGGTTTCAGTTTTTTTGCTCATTCAAGAGGATTTTAGGGCATTTTTGTAATTTTGGGTTATTATAATCATTTTACATGTTTCGGGGTATCTTGATCATTTTACAGTTTTTTTTTTTTTGGGCTCATTCTAGAGGATTTAAGGGCATTTTGGTCATTTTTATGATTTTGGGGCTATTTTTTAATCATTTTATAGTTTTGGGGGTATTTTGGTAATTTTAGAGGTTTCAGGGTATTTTTGGTCATTTTACAAGTTTTAGGGTTATTTTGGTGATTCAAGAAGTTTCAAGGTTATTTTGGTCATTCAAGAGGTTTCGATGTAAATTTTGTTATTTTGAAGTTTTGGAGGTATTTTGGATTTTAGTTATTTTAATGGTTTCAGGGGTATTTTGGCCATTTTAGTGATTTCAGGGGTATTTTTGGTTATTATAGTATTTTTGGGATTATTTTCGTTATTTTAGAGGTTTCAGAAGTATTTTGGTTATTTTAGAGGTTTTGAAGGTATTTTGGTCATTCTAATGCTTTTGAGTCATTTTAGAGGTTTTGGGGTATTTTGGTCATTCTACTAGTTTCAAGAGTATTTTGGTCATTTTAGTGGTTTTGAGGTATTTTTTTGTCATTTTTGAGGTTTCGGGGTATTTTTTGTCATTTTAGTGTTTTCAAGGTATTTTTGCTCATTTTAGAGGTGTTGGATGTATTTTGGTCATTTTAAGAGGTTTTGAGGTTATTTTGGTCATTTTTTTAGGTTTAGGGGGTATTTTTATTATTTTTAGAGGTTTTGAGGGTATTTTGGTAATTTTAAAAGTTTCAAGGGTATTTTGGTCATTTGAAAATTTTAGGGGGTATTGTGGCCATTTTGGAGATCTTGGGGGTATTTTTGTCATTTTGAGGTGTTTGGGATATTTTGGACATTTGTGATGCATTTTAGTCATTTTGGCAGTTCCAATAGTATTTTGGTCATTTTTGAGGTTCTGGGGTATTTTAGAGGGTTTATTATTATAAATATATATATATATATATTTTAGTAATTCTCATTAGTAAAATAAAATTTTTTAGTATGGGCAATTTTGTCAATTAAATAAATTATTACATCCCCACCAATAAGTAATGTAAGATCATCCCCATGTAAGAAGGTGATTTGATATATTTTGTAATCTTAGATTACAATAACGTTAGGAAAAAAAATAAAAATGAACCAAACACCTTAATGTGACATCAAGGTATTGTGCATCATATTAAAAGCACATCACGGTGAACCAAATGCCCCCTAAGTGATTATGTTTTTTGAGATTTTTAGATATTGAGGTTGACAGCGTTTGATTCATCGTAATGTGACCTTAATGTGAAGCAAATTACTATAATGTGACATATGATGTTTTTTAAGATTACGGTAATCTAAGATTACAAAACATATGACATTACCCTAATCTCATTACCTTATTAAATGAACTTAATTTTACATTACTTATTGGTGGGGGATATAATAATTTACACAATTGACAAAATTACTTATACTAATAAATTTTGTTTTACTTATGAGAATGACTAAAATACCCCAAAAGTTCTAAAAAGACCAAAATACCCTTGGAACCACCAAATGACTAAAATACAATGTCCAAAATATCCCTAAAAACTCCAAAATGCCCTCAAAACCTCCAAAGTGACCACAATACCCTCAAAACCTCTAAAATAACCAAAAACAAAACAACATGTCATCATCTCTGTCTAGCGCTTGAGCCACTAGGCTAGGAAGACTAGAGAGAAGAATAAGCCCTATCCAATTGAACAAAGTTACCCATTGGGCCAAAACATGAGTAGGGAATTACCCTCCCTATACACAAAAGAAAAATAACAAGATTTCAAAAGCATTAATATGCCCATTTGTATAATTGACTCGTGTATTTTGTGCTAAAAATAGGGGGAGTCAAAGAGAGAAAAAGACTATTAGCATATATGCTTAAGGTGCTTGACAGCTTGAGTACCATGCCAACCTAGGGCTGGCCTTTAGGCAAGGCCGCTTAAGCTATTGCCCTGGACCCTAATATTAAAAGGCCCCAAAAAGTTTGAGTGAATAATTAGTTTTTTATTTGAAAAAGAAAAAAAAAATACATAGGTGTGTTCTCTCACTCCAATAAAGCCTCTAAAAAATATGGGACAACAGAAATCTCACTCAATTGAAATGTTAAATGGTTTCACCAAAAAAACAAAGTACTATACTGAATTATTATTCATGAGTAAGTCAATCTCCTATCCACATAGTTTATTATCATTATTAGCTATTCAATTTCTCACCACATGATCGCACACGAAACAATCTCTCCATCTCTCTCAACACCAAAATCATATTTAGAAATTACATTTCAACTATCTTCACCATGCATCACGTTACTTAAGGTAAACTAAAACTCATATTTTTAAACTTTTATTTGTAAAAATTTATGCATAAACCATGATATTTGATTGTTTATATAGAATAAATATGCCCATGAGAGACTGCGCCCTCAACAAAATCGAAAGTATCGGCACCTCTCTTTAGGGGTTTTGATTATTGTGGAGTTGCTACTTATTTTTTATATATTATAAAAAAATAAGAAAAAAACTAAAAAAATATATATATATATATACAGAGTACATGAATAAAATCGAGTTCTTATTGATTTGAACATTTACGATTGATAGAAAGAAACTATACATGGCTTTAGTCGTAATTACAATCTAAGTAAAGAATTACAAAGCTCTTTGTCCTAGTTACAATCTACCAACAATAAAGACTACTCTATGAACTTAAGATCTAGACTTATGGGCTAGGTTATAGGATGGGAAGGTGTTAGGCCCCTATCCTGCTCGGACAAAATCCGGTCTTCTAAACTCTAATGACCATTTAAGTACCCATGACCAATGATAGGCAACAGATTATGAAATGCAACATGTTATGTTAGTTTTCTTAGATCTGTGGCTAAATGTTATTTAGAGACCTTAGGTCTACATTCTACTCTTTATGTAAAGAACCAAATCTGATGTTTAATGTGGAAACAATGTTTTGAATAAGAATATGTAGATCTGATGTCAATTTTATAAAAAATGAGTTTCGGTGACAGAGAAAATCTGGATTTTAATAAAGAAATCTATGGTGAGAAAAATTCAGATCTACTTTTAGATGTGAAAAAGAATGAGTTTATAATGAGAAAATTGCATATCTGATTTTAGATGTGAAAAATAATAAGTTTGAATGAGAAATTTTCAGATCTGATTTTTGGAAATGAAAAAGGATGAATCTCTAATGAGAAAATTTCAGATTTGTTTTTAGATGTGAAAAATAATGAATTTTTAATAAGAAAATTTCAGATATGATTTTAGATGTGAAAAAGGATGAATTTTTAACAAGAAAATTGCAGATATGTTTTTAGATGTGAAAAAGAATGAGTTTTTAATAAGAAAATTATATATCAAAAGCATTTAAGAACAAATAACCATAGATCTAAGATTATGCCATGAACAACCCTAAATCTACAAGTTCAAGCATGTGCATCAAATGATCATTATATTCTAATTATGGAATCAAAATTTAAAAGAAAAATCATGCTAGAGATTGATATTCACATGTTAACATGGAATGCACAATTAAACATACATGCTAATAAAGAAATAAACTTAATACTTGCATCAATGCACGGATGAATTCTACATGGGGAATTGCTTTAGAAGTCAGAGAGAATGGATCTCTTTGAGTTCTAAAGAATTATCACTTAACAAAAAAGAAAATCTTAAAGTAAGACTTCTAGAGTTTCTTTAACGTTAAGGGGAGAGGGGTCCAGAATTTTGGGTTTTCTCCTTTATTTATAGAGGTGTATCTGCTTAAAAAATGAGTTAGGGTTGCTTTAGAAGTCAGCAAACACAAGTTGGGTCAGATTTTATTCTTAAAAAATCAAATCTTATGAGTTTTGACCTAAACAAAACATATCCAGACTAATCTGGCAATTTGTGCCAATCGGCACTGTTGAAGTGCTGATCGATACTCTTAGCAATTTTGCCCAATTTTGTCTTCTTGCAAGTTTTGGACTCTTTTTGGGTGTTTTCTTGAGTTGGGAATTATACTTGGATGTGTCTTGGACTTATATTCCTAATAAAATTCATCTTAACTTGATAATTAAATCTCTAAAATAATTATCTCGAAGATAATTACCCTAAAAACTTAATTATCAGTTCAATTTTAACATTGTCAGATTATTTCTTTTATTCCCCTGCAACCAAACTTATTTTAACAGAGTAAACCACCAATCATAGAACTCATTTAATTAATTTTAATTGTCGACCAATCAAAATTAATTTAAGTTAATCACGTGTGATCAATTCCACCCAGATGAATGCATGTAGATCGTTGAAACTTGATCTTGTGGTATCTTTCGATTCAACCGTCTGATTTGGAAATCGAACATATCATCACGATCGTTAGAATCTCAAGATCATTTTAATGATATGTGATGAATGACTCAATCCATGAAATGAAATTGAGTGTCTACAATGCCAAAATAAATCTTGCTTTGATTGTTTATATAAAATAAATCTTGCTTTGGTTATTCATCAATGCATTGAATTCGTATTTGGTTTGGCAAGTTGAGATTGTTAGGTGATATATTATTATGTGAAATTGTAATAGTGTATTTGATAGAATTAGATTACTAACAATACTAGTTGCAATTGTTTTTACAAGAAGTTTTTTAAAATTAAAATTGATAAAATCCTAATTAACATCACAAGGAGATTAAGTGGATCGGCTATGTTATCAATTGAATTTTTTTTTACAAACCTAATATAAGAAGAATGAACTTGAAATAAATAATTTATAATATAGAAAAATGAAATAAATATTAAACCAAAAAAAGTCCTACTTAAAATTGTTGCTTTAGGCCTCAAATTATATCGAGTAGCTTGTGCCAACCGTTTCCTAAAGTTATCCCTCAACCTTTCAGACCACTACCCTGCCTGTGCAATTTGTGGGCTTGGTCCACGAGAGGAAAAGTCGTTGAAAGCAAAAAATGATTTTAGAGCACGTTTAGTAGACTGTAATGGTGATTACATAGGAATAAGAATGGGTATTACAATTAATAGAATATGTTGTAATGTAATATTTATTATTATTCATTTGTTTGGTGACAACACAAGAATAGAACCCTAAAGATAATGGAATGTTTAAATCAAATTGTGTAAATTGTAACATTAGAATAAAACTTAAGATATATTTTAGGAAGTATCTTACTCATATAATTATATTTCTTAAAAAATAATATTCTTTAAATTTGAAAGAAAGATTAGTTATTTTTAATGACTTTTTATTTTCATAATTGTTATGTGTATATGGAAAATTTTTTTATTTAGAAATATATTAATTTTAGAAATTAATATACCTATTGAGGAATAGCTATTATAACCATTTTATAGAGGAATAGTTACTCCTCATTTTAAAGAATAGCTATTAATAAGGAATGACTATTTCTTGTAATAAAAACATAACCAAACTACTGAATAGCTAAACCATAAAAATAACTATTACATTATCGTGTCTATTATAATCTATCAAACATACCCTTAATGTGTGAATTTTAAGATGATGATTCATATTTCCTTATTTGATGTTGATAATGAGCTTCCTTGAGGATCCAACGATCTTCAAAGAGTCTCTTTGTGAATCCAGCAAGCCTTTGTAGGCTTTTTACGTGTTGTTATGGTGTTTTGTTCTATGCTCAAGGAATTTAATGCGAAAGATGGGACAGGACTATTTCACAAAGTAATGAAATCTCAAATTTTTGTACTAGAAAGTAAAAAGTGCTTATTACACTATACTCACAAATGTTAAATAACATTAAAGTAAGTGAGTTTAACTCATGTTTACAATTTCAAAATTGTGAGTTAAACTTACAATTTTAGTGATATTACACACTTATGTAGATACACACAAGTGTGTAATAAACATTGCCTGAACGAATAAAAAAGATACTAATGCTACAATAAAATAATATATCAATTACAATAAACAATCATTACAAGTTTACAACCACTATTATAGTGGGTTTGACCTTCTATTTTTCTTCCGATCTGAACACACTAACACACAAATTTGCAAAAACAAAATTCAAAAAAATTCACAAAATTCCAATTTGCAAAACCCATAAAACAACCCAACATAATAAATCTGAAAACTGAAGAGAGCTGAGAGTCATTAGCTGAAAAATAGCGGGCAAGGGAGAAAGATGAAAAAAAAAAAAAACTGTGTGCAAGAGAGAAAGAGGAAAAGAAAAGAAAAAAGAAAAAAAGAAAAAAGAAGAAGATGAGAGCGTGCAAGGGAGAAAGAGAGCGTGGGAGTGGAATAAAATACAATATTTTTGCTTTAGCTTTTTTGCTATAGTCATAGCTATAAATGGTTGTGCACTGTAGGAAGAAGCTAAAAAAATTTTAGTTATGGCACCACCATTGCAGCATTAGTATTGGTGGTGCTAAAAATAGCAATATGGCTTTTAGCACCACCAATGCTAATGCTCTTACAAACTAAAGCAATTTGAGTCTTTTGTTTTAGGAAAGTGCTTTCGAGAAGCACTTTATGGGAGTTAGTTGTGTGTTTCGAAGAGCACTCATTTGATGGTAAGCTCACTTGCAAGGGTGTGGCTTGAAGTCTAACCCATGTAGTAGCTAGAATATCAACCCATATAGTAAAGTAATTATTGACCAAGAACCCATGGCTTGTGAAAGAAAAATAAATGGATTGATACTTGTTTAGGCCTAGTAATTTATACATAATAGTTGTTGAGTAATGTTACATGCACAAACTATTTTACAACATTTTTATAAATTGCTAATGTGACGAATTCTTACTAGTTCTAATATAGGCCAATCACTAACATCACATTTTTACTTACAATAACTATTTAAAAAATGCTAAAACTATATCAGTAGTTTGTAAAAATGTTGTAAAATAGTTTGTATCTGTAGCATTACTTATAGTTGTTTGTATTTTTCTAACCCAAAATGAATCACTGCAAAGCTAAGTTGATAAGCCCAAGATCAACTCTCACCAATATGATAGGACAAATAATTTCTACAATTGGTCCAAGTTAATTTTGGGTCACTACAACTCAAATCTAATACGCCACAAGAATCAATACAACCTCAAATATGCGGTACAAAAAGAGGGGCTAATCCAAAAGAGAAGCGTTTACATCAAAAAACAAAACCTCTAAGGTAGGAGGAGGAGATTCTTCCATCCAAATTACATCATCAAAGATAAATTTAGCAAACTTAGCTAAAGAGTGCGCCACCGAGTTGCCAAATCGCCTGACACATGAGAAAAAGCCTTTGCGAAGACCAACCACCCAACGTTTTTATTTCTTGCAAAATAAGTCTAAGAAGTCATGAGTCGTCCATATCCGGTAGAGAGAGTTTTCTCATAACATTAATACTATATATATCATTAAAATCACCCATTAGGAGTCATAGGTAATTATGTTAGGTTGAAAAAGTTTTCATGGAGCCCTATAAGCATTGTTCAAATTGGAAATTTTTTTTTTAGAGAGTTCCAACCTATGGTGTCCGCTCCTAATGATAGCTCTTTATCATCTAACAAAGACACCAATTGATTTTTGGTGTAAGCGGGAATTGAACCCCAAATTTTTTATTCAACTATCAGAGACTTTACCAATTGAACTAACTGGAATCCACTTCAAATTGAAAACTATGTTGAGCGTAAATAGATGAATATATTTTTTTTTGTCTAGATAGGAAAATATTTTGTTGAGTCAATAATATGAGGGTGCAATGCACAAATTAATTAAAATTTTTATTTTTATAAATATTATTGAAAACTATCATAATTAAGGGTGTTCACTAAATCGCACAAACTGCAAAAACCACACCACAACCGCCCGCAAAATGGTATAACCGCACCACACTGCATAATGCAGTGCAGTTTGCGGTTTTATAATATGAAAACCACACAAACCGCACCGCACCTCGCCCTCTATATATATTAATATATTTATTTATTTTATATTATATATATAATAAGGACAAAATATCAAAATATTAATAATTTAATACCCCAGCCGTATCTCACTGTTCTGTTAGTAAAAAAAAAAAATCTTATCACTCTTTTAGCCCTCAGAAGTCAGACCCTAGCCGCCACACTTCCACTTGAATTACCAATAGACTACTCATTGTCATTGCACCAGTTGCTTCTACTATTGCAGTATTTATCTCTCTATATGTGTTCAATTCATGTTTTTCTTTGTTAAAGTTAATCTATTGGTAGCTTGTATATGACAAACTTGTAAATTATATTATTTTTTTATTGATTGTTGTCGTTGGTATATAGGCACTTGGAAGTGATGGGTCAGGACTTAGTACTCAGTAGCTATGTTAGATATTTAAGTTTAATTTTTGTGGATTTTCTTTGTTTTTGTTTGGTATTGAATTTGGGTTTAGATATTTACTACATGTTATTGGGATTTCAAAGTACTTGACTTCATTACATGTTTGATGTATACTTGAGAATCTGAGATAGTGATATTACTGATACATGTTGAATTGTATGGTGATATATATATATATATATATATATGTTGAATTTTTATATTACAAGTGATTTTTTATACACCGCGCCGCACATGTGACCACAAAAATGAGGCGTGGTGCGGTTATGGTTTTAGCTAAATTATATACCGCATTGCACCACACATGTGACCGCAAAAAAGAGGTGCGATGTAGTTATGGTTTTGGTTAAACCGTACCGCAAAGTGCAATGCTAAGAATGGCCCAAAACTGCACCGAAACCACACCATGATAATTAGCGAGTTTAAACTAATATCGTAATATATATATATATATATATATATATATATATATATTTGAGCTACTTGACACATAGACTATGTGTAGCATACAGGTTTTATTATATTAAAATATATAAAAAAATTTGAGAAGAATTAAAATATAAAATTCGATAGATTATAAACACAACTAAATATATAAATTAAATTTATTTTAATAGATGGAGAAGAAAGTCAATTAGTACAACCGTGACCTCTAGGATCCAACTTTTAATTCCTTGAATTTTTTGGTAATAGAATTTTAGTTGAAGTAGACTTTTAAATTTTTTAAAAATCATATTATAGATTTTTACTTACCTTAAACTATTCTAACAATTAATAGGATATTTAGAGTTTTAGTTGGAGTAGAATTTTTATTTTCTTGGAATTTAGGTAAGTGTGTTTTAGCTAAGTTAAACTATCCTAACAAGATAAACTAATTTAATGATTAATGAGAATGTAGCCATTTTTGGTGGAGAGAAGATAGCAACTTGGGGCAACCGTAATTTTTAGGACCCAAGTTTTACTTTTATTCCTAGTTGAAGACCCATTTTTCTTTCTGTTTTTGATAATCGACAGATGGATATATTAAGTGATCTTTCATCCCATGAAGCATCAATAGAAAAAGATGATAAAAAAAAGGAAATATTGTTTTATTTATTTATTTTAGAATACTAAGTATTTTAACATGCACACACACAGGGAGAGGGGAGAAGATCTAAAAGAAATTGATAATGATATATATCCAAAAGGACCTAACTCTTGGATACACAGCACAAACTTAAGAAAATATTGTAAAAGAACTAATCGGTGAAAAATAATCACATGAACCGGATTAAAAACTTATTAATGGAAGGGTTAAAATAATTAAAATAAAAGTGGGGGAATTACAGATAACTCATAACTGGTTGTTAATTATTATTTAAAATTTAAATTCTATCAAGAGTTATTGTGAAACACCATACCTATAGTATCCAACTATTTCACATTAGGTTAAACACATTTCCAAACTAATCTTGTACCTATTAATTAAGGTTAAGTTAGGTCTAGGTTCAGTATAAATCTACTTACATTATAATTTTGAAGAAAAAAAAAGTTGTGGCAATAGGTAATTACCAAAACCGTTACTTACATGGTATAAACATAAGAAATTAAATTCTATAGGGGCTTGGTGTAAACTCTTTGGCACTCTCCAATAAGGACATGCCACATCATCATATTATCAAAACATAAATGCATATGATTACACTAGATAATATTTCAATAAACACTATATTTCAGGTTTTAAGTAAAAAAATGATGTGGTGTTATTATGTGTGCTAGAATGTATCCAGTTTTAAGTAAAAGGCTGATGTAACAATCTTTTATTTTATTGGATGACATAATACATGAGTTTTACATCCCATCTTTACCAAATTCAGACTTTAAACATAAAAGCTTTATAGGAAGTCTTTTTTTTTTTTTTTTTTTTGAGAAACAAACACACACACACACACACATACACACATGGGAGAGGGAAAGGGGTTCTAACACAAAAGCACACCACAACTCCACTCAAAAGTTTTATAGGAAGCCTTTATATAATTGAACTCCTAATATTATTATGATAAGTACAAATTATTACATATCTATCTATATTATTAATAACAGGATTCTTTATTTGGGTTTCAACTTTTTGCGTACTAAAATATCCTCACAAAAATTCTTAAACTCTCTAAAATACTTCTATCTTTTAGTTAAATAATTTTAAATTAAAAAACACAAACCGGTTAAAAGAGTACTTTATTGTTCCTAAGTTTTAGGCTTTTTCCTTTATCTTCTTCATTTTTCCTAAAACTTAAGACACTGTCTCTATCTCATTTTTAAACATTATTTTACGTTACCTTACCTCTTTCTTTAAAAAACAAAATACACACGTTTATTTATACATCACTTTTAAACATTATAGCACTAAACCCAAAAACAAATAAATAAAAAAGAGAATTATTACATGCACAAAGCGCGTGTGATGATTCTAGTAATATCATACGACAATGTTGAGAATTTTCTATTTTAAGTATCAAGAATTAAAAAAGCAACAAAGAAAAAAAGTTACAAATACTGTTGGAACTCTCTAAATAAAAAGAAAGGAGATAAAGTGATAAATACAAAACATAATCTCCTGCTCATTTGATTTTTACTATTGTTAATAAAAATTAGCAAAACTATTATGAAAAGTAGTATCAGTGACAATTAGGTAGGATCCACTTGGTATAATTATAAATTTTATGACCCAACTTCTATTATGAAACTAGCTTATAACATGTGCAAATGCTCAAGATTTTAATTATGAAACAAACCAATGTTTAATGCTCAAAACCAATTATCAAAAACCCACTACCAAACCACAATTCAGAAAAATGCTGGAAAATAATTAATTGATCAAGAATTGCATACTTGGAGGTCTGAATTTATCATGGACATGTTTGAGCAAGAGGATGCTAAAGCCATTTGTAGAATCCAGCTAAGCCAAAGAGATGTGGAAGACACTATAATTTGGTTGCATCATAAAAAGGGGTTGTTTACTATCAAGTCTACATATAAGGTGGCGAGGGAAGTATTGCAAGGAGATAATATAGCTGAGAGCTCAAAGGGCTGTGTGGGGAGACGAGTTTGGGCTGCCTTATGGAAGCTTCGGATTCCAAACAAGATTAAATTGTTTGGTGGAGAGCTTGCAATGATATCTTGCCAACAAAACTGACTCTGTCAAAGCGAAAAATAATTGATGATGCGATGTGTCCTATATGTATGAGATTTCTTGAGTCAGCTATCCATGCTCTTTGGGAATGTGAGGCAGCCAAGGATGTGTGGTCTGGTAGCTTGAAAATTATGCAAAAGGGGGTCTCGGGTTTGGCTGATTTAATTCACTTAATGGAATACTTGCTGGATTGAGTTGAGTTACAAGACATGGAGGTTGTGTTGGTCCAAGCTTGGCTGATTTGGAATCAAAGAAATCGTGTTGTACATGGAGGGAAGTTCCATGATCCGGGATGGTTGATCAATCGTGCAAGGGAGCTATTAGAGGAGTTTTGGATTGCACAAGAACAGATGGGAGCTAAACAAGTGATGCAGCCTGCTCGGGATACCTGGCAACCTCTTCCACAGTCGGTTTTCAAGCTTAATTCTGATGTAGTGGTGTTCTCAGGCCTTAACAGATCCGGATATGGTGCAATTATACGAAATGAGAAAGGTGAGGTTATGGCAGCCATGGCAGCTAAGAGATTGGAAGTGTTTTGCAGTGAGGAAGCTGAACTACTTACATGTAGAAAAGCTATTGAGTTTGTGGTGGATGTGGGCTTCTCTGAATTAGTCATTGAAGGAGATAACAGTTCAGCCATGAAAGCAATTTCAACTCTGAAGATTGATCAGTCAATGCTTGGGAATGTGATAGGGGATATTCAACACTTGATTAGAAAATTACATTGGGTAAGGATTGATTGTATTAGGAGAGGGGGGAATCGGGTAGCTCATGTATTAGCTCAATTTGCTAAGAATATTATTGAGGATATGTATTGGATGGAAGATGTTCCTCCAATAGCTAGAGAAGCTCTGTACCAAGATGCTAATTTTTCTGATTAATTGAATGATATGCTTCTATTTCCAAAAAAAAAAAAAAGGATTCCCTGTCTGGGTTTCAATTTTTTGCGTACTAAAATATTCTCACACAAATTCTTTAACTCTCTAAAATACCCCTATCTTTTAGTTAAATAAAATTATATTAAAAAACACAAATTGGTTAAAATAGTAATTTTTTGTTCCTAAGTTTTAGGCTTTTTCCTTTATCTTTCTCATTCTGCCTAAAATTTAGGACACTATCTTTATTTCATTATTAACATTATTCCACATTACCTTACCTTTTTTCTTGAAAAAACATAATACACACGTTTTTTTTTATATATCACATTTAAATATTATAACACTAAACCTAAAAAAAAAAAAAAATTATTGCACACGCAAAACATGTGTGATGATTCTAGTAATATCATATGACAATGTTGAGAATTTTCTATTTTGAGTATCAAGAATTAAAAAAGCAACAAAAAAAAGTTACAAATACGTTGGAACTCTCTAAATAAAAAGAAAGGAGATAAAGTGATAAATACAAAACATAATCTCCTGCTCATTTGATTTTTACTATTGTTAATAAAAATTAGCAAAACTATTATGAAAAGTAGTATCAGTGACAATTAGGTAGGATCCACTTGGTATAATTACAAATTTTATGACCCAACTTCTATTATGAAACTAGCTTATAACATGTGAAAATGCACAAGATTTTTATTTATGAAACAAACCAATGTTTTATGCTCAAAACCAATTATCAAAAACCCACTACCAAACCACAATTCAGAAAAATGCTGGAAAATAATCTCAAAAGGGAAAAAAAATTCAAAATTGAAATTCAAAGAAAAACTGAAAGAAAGAAATAAATTCTTTTTAGAGAGGTGATCGGCAAACATACATGAATCTACAAAGAGAATATGATAAATTATATTTGGTCTAGGGGAATAAATCATTAAATATGCATTTATATCTTCTTCTTCTTCTTTTTTTATTTTTATTTTTTATTTTTTATTTTTTGAGATAGTTTCAACTTATGGTATTTGTTCCTGATAATAGCTCTTTATCATCAGACTAAGACACCAATCAGTTTATGTGTAGATCTTACAAAAAGATATTAGTAAATTAAGAGTTAAATCATTAATACATGAGTGATATAAATTAAAATAGCAGGATAGTTTATTTTAAAGCAGAGTTGAAAGATTAATAGATTTAATATTGAGTGAACAATGAATAGTACAAATATAAATATGTTGAAGAAAACGAAGAAATGGTAAGGAAAAAAAATAAATGGAGGAATTGTGAAGCAAACATTTGGATACTTACAAACAAGCCACTACCATGGCTTTTGAGTGGAGTTGTGGTGTGCCTTTGTGTTAGAACCCCTTTCCCTCTCCCTTGTGTGTGTGTGTTTGTTTCTGAAAAAAAAAAAACAATTGTACTGCAACCGATACTATATACAAAATAGGAAACATCTAAATGACGACAAAGCTACAAAATTGCAAATAAAAGACGGGTTTAAACATAGTTGTAAGTTAATCAAAAAAATTGATGTGATAAAAAATATTAATATCATGTCTTGCTTGGGGAAGGCAAATCTAATCCATCAAAAAAAAAAAAAAAAAAAAAAAAAATCCCAAAACATAATATTACTTATTTAGATGGTAAGTAGAACAAACTTGCTTATTGTAGTTCTTTTGAACGTTTTAAATCATTATTTCCTTGCATGGTGGCAAGTTGGAGCAATCCAAAAGTCCAAAATTATGACTTTTGGATTTAAGTTGTTAAAAAAGAAGAAGAGTATCTTCCAATGACATGGTTCATAGTTTTTTTTTTTTTTTTTGAGAATCGACATGGTTCATAGTATAAAAGTGTAGATTAGATGAATGATAGAGTTTTTGATACTTCATTTATGCTGGACTCTTCATTTTTTGTATTAAATAACTCATTTGACATAAAATTTTAAAAAAATTAGATAGAATACCGAGTACATAATTACTCTCTCTTAGCTTGGTTTTTTCATTTAGGCCGAACTCTTCATCTTTTGTCAAAATTAGATTTCAATTATAGAATCTAATTAAACTTTCTCTCACGTTTGATTTTTTTTTTTAAAGAGAAATATATATATATATATATATATATATATGCAATTGCAAGGAATTTTTTAGCGAAAATAGGTGTTTGAGAACTGTGGAATTTAGTGGGTTCCAGTTAGCTTAACTAGTAAAGTTTCTAATGGTTGAATAAGAAATATGGAGTTCAATCTCTGCTTACACAAAAAACCGATTAGTGTATTGATCTAATGATAAATAACTATCATTAGAAGTGGATGTCATAGGTTAATACCCTTTAAAAAAATAAAAATAAAAATAGAACTATGGAATTTACGGTTTGAGCAATATCAATTAATGAATTGAGTTTCAATTACTTTTTAATCAATAAATAAAGGAGGAAAAAGAATGGATCAACTTTATAACATGAACCCCAAATTGATCCCAAATATTTAAGTCTAGACCTCATTCGTTAATTGTTAAACAAGTTATCATAAGCCATAAAAAAACTCTAGAGAATTCGAATCCTTATATAATTCCAATCATGAATCATTTAAACAAGTCAAATATTCTAAATCTCCTGACATAATTAAAATTATTATAAACGGCCTTGATTAAATCTTAGACACAAACAATTAGTGTGGTCCCTAAAAATTAAAAAAAAAAATTGAAAACCCCAAAAGTGGGACCATTGAGCTTTTCTGATATTGACCAATCAAAACACACAATACACAACAGCCTTAACCCAACCACCTAGTTAATAATAAACCCTAGGGTAAAAAGACCAAGCTCACCCCCATACATCTCATCCTATCATCCACTATAAATATATATTGTTGTTGTGGCCATTTTTTATTTTTCATTCCAATCAAAACCCTAATAGCCCCCTCCTCTCTTGTTTTGTGTTTTTTTTTTGGGTATTTCAAAGAAAGAGGCACACTAAAAAAAAACACAAAACAAGAATAAGAGAGAGAGAGAGAGAGAGAGAGAGGGGGTTATTATATAAATTAAAAAAAAAAAAGTAGAGAGAGAGAGAGAGAATTATTAGTTAGTATTATAAAAAAGGTGAGGGAAGGTCAAGAAGGGTCACCTAATTAGCTGAGAAAAATTGAAAACCCAAAATCCAAAATCCAAAAACCCAACAGCCCCACAGCATAAGGGCTGTGTTGCCAAAAAGAAGGAAAAAAACTAAACTACTGGTACGTTCTCTCTCTTTTACAAAATTTTTACATTACTTCTATCCTCCAATGACGTTTTTGGATTTTTAAGGACTATGGTCTCGCTCTCTCTGTCTCTGTATATGTGTCTCTGTTCAGTACTTGAATTTTTAGTCCTCTCTCTCTCTCTCTCTCTGCAATTAAGAGAGAGAAAGCGCGGGACATTGAAAAACTATTTTCATGGGGGTCTAAAACTCTAAAAACTACTAGTTTATAATTAGCCTTCAAACAAACAAAAAAAACCTTCCCCCATTGAAAAATCTCAATCCTTTTTCCCGCCAAAAACTCGAATTCCAAGCATGACCCAGATGGTTAATCGGTACCTTTTTCCGTCTTTCATCTTCAAAATCACTTCATAACTCTTTCACATCCGTTTTTTCACTCTGGTTTTTTTTTTTTTTTTTTTTTAATATTTATTTATGGGTTTTTTTTGTGTTTGTGTGTGTGTGTGTGGGTTTTGATGGCTTTTGTTGTTGAAGAAAGCAAAAAAAGTTTACAAAACAGAGTGTGATTTGGTTTTTAGGGTTTGAATTCGAAATCCAATGGCAGGGTGGTCGATGCTTGCTGATGGGTCTGCTTTAGATTGCGTCAAAACCCCAGAAAAGAAGCTAAAGCAAAACGATTTCTGGGTCGATCTAAAAGCGGGTTCCAATGGATCCGATATCCAACTAGATTCCGATAAGCTTCGATGCGAGTTCGAAGAGTTTCTTCTGCGTTTTGGCAAGGAGATCTGCGGTCGAGACTGCTTTCGGCCTCTACCTCCAATGCTTGGAGATGGGCAGCGTGTGGATTTGCTTAAGCTTTTGTTTGCTGTTAGAGAGAATGGTGGGTACAACGTTGTTTCTGAAGAGGGGTTGTGGGATTTGGTGGCATTAGAATCGGGTTTGTTGGGTCCGAATCTGTGCTCGACTTTGAAATTGATTTACATCAAGTATTTGGATCTGCTGGAGAGATGGTTGAAGAGGGTTTTTGATGATAAGGAGCATTTGATGGAGTTTCAGGATGAGATTAAAGATTTTTTAGCCAAGGTTCCGGATCAGAAGAAGAGGAGGAAGGATGAGGATTATCCGAATTTGGAATTAGAGTTTAAGGAGGTGAAGTCGTGTGCTGGTGGTGAGGGATTGTTGGCTTTGGATTCGAAGAAGAATGTTGAGAAAATTAGTGATGGTAAGAAAGGGGTGATAGTGTTGGATGGGGGGGACGTGAATGGTGTTGGCGATGAGGATGAGAAAAAGGCGCGTATTGATTTGAGTGAGTGTGTAGTGAATTTACAAGACAATGGAAAATTATTTGACAATGACGAGATTGAGGGTGTGGTGACGCATTTGGATGGAGGCGGTAAATGTGATGATGTAGTGATTTTGGACTCGACTAATGAGGAGGAGGAGAGTTTTTGTCGTAAGAGGAAGCGGGAGTCTTTATGTGGATTGCTAAACTGGGTTGTGGTGGTGGCAAAGGATCCTTGTGATCCAGCTGTTGGTTCAGTACCGGAATGGTCTGTGTGGAAGTCTCATGGGAAGGAGGAGATGTGGAAGCAGGTTTTGTTGGCTCGAGAGGCCATCTTCCTGAAAAGACAAGCGGAATCAAGCGCCGACCAATGGCAGGTATATGCTACAACACATTGTGTGCTCTAAATAGGAAAATCAGTTGGAAGCATATTCTAGTCTTACATGTGTTAGATATTATATTCTTACCTATTAAAGAATCTTGTTAAAGCATTATACATGCATGTTTCTCTGTGTGAGTGTTTACTATCACATAATTTAATATTCAATTAGATGTTGTTTGTAATCATGTTTTTGTTATCGCTAATGAGTATGCCGAGTAATTTAGAGCAGGGCTGTATCACATATCTCGGTGGATGAGGCTATCCTTCTAAGTTTGTAGCCCAAATAATCTGATGGATCATAATTTTCGTATTATATGGCTTTGTTGCTTTTAACTTGCTGCTATCATGTTAGGGTGTGTTATACAATTATTTTTTTGTTGCTGCTCATTTTGTCAATGTATTCATTAGCATGGTTTAGGACATGGCAACTCTAAAATATATCAGATTCCCGCATTATCGTGATGTAAGATTTGTATTTTTTGTCTTGTTCTGTTTTAGCATAAGCTCGTTCAACTCCTAGTGGCTTACATTTTACCAATTTCTATTATTTTTATTATATTCAATTTTTTACGTACATTATCAACTCATATAAATTGATGTTTCATAATGGATTTTCTAGCATTTTTGGTCATTCACTCAATGTCCAAATGTTAGCTATGTGCTCTTAAGAAATGATAAGAAGGAAAGAAGAAAGAAATACTTTTTTAGGCATGGCTGGTCATGTAATATTTAGTCTTTGATGATTGTTTGTGTTGCCAAATTTTATTATTGCTAATTGGTTTATTAAACTCATCCGCTTTTGCCAGTGTTATTTGTATAAGCACTATTGTTGTCAATCTATTACTTTTTAGAAACAATTCTGCGACATTATTAAAAATGATCACCCAAATGCATAGCATTTATGAGTACTTAAACACTAGCCTATATTCATCAATTGTCTTACTATAATTTTATTTCATGGTCTCTCTCTCTCTCTCTCTCTCTTACTAGTTATAAGATTTTTCTCATATTAGTAGAAGCTTTTAATTGTAGGAGCAGTTGAAGCGCAGTTATTTAATAACCTCTTGAAACTATATTTGAAAATAATTTGAAGTTTCAAATCATTGGTCATTGTAAATTTTATAAATATGTTTCCTTTTTTATTTTCCCCCTTCTTATGTGTATAATTCTTGCTTTGCTTAATTTAGAACTTTAATAAAATTTCTTTGATTTTGTAAGAAATTAGAATCTTAAAGCGATTGAACATGTGATGCATATTGAATATGGTTTAACGAGTTTAAACTACAGTTCAAGTGGATATGTAATATCTTAATTATCAATTGCCTGTCTATCTATAAACATAAGTTGTTGTAACCCATGTGATCCACAAAAAATTTATTGAAACCTGTTTATAAATGGCATATAATCAAATATATATATCCAAATCAGAGAATTTGTAGAAAAAAAAAAAAGAACTTAACTAAAATTGGAATTTTTATGGAAAAGACCAAATGTAATTGTATAGATTTTGTTTCGCTGTGTTTCTTTATTCTAATGAAAAATTAATTCAAATTGGATTCAACTAGCATATACAATACTTAAATAAAAAATTTATTTATTATAATGATGATGTGGAGAAACATGGGCTTTAAAGTCACTATTCCTTTTAAGATATATATCACTATTACTTATCAAAAGATATATTTCCCTATTGATAGATTACCATCACTTAATCAAATGTGCCTTAAGGGGTTTGACAAAAAATTCTTTCAAAATGGGTTGGTGAAATCTATTTTTAACCCATTACGTAACAAGACTTACAGCCACTACCACACTACTCTTGTTCTTTTTGTTCATGTTATTTTGGTGTTACTGGATTTACTGATGCAAATCTTTTTAAAAATTTATGTGACCTTTTCTTATGTGCATCTGTTTCTTTCTAGAAAGTGGGACTTTGCTTGGTTCATTCAGAACTTCCCAGAAACATTGAAAATAAAATAGTATTCTTGACAATATGATTGTTTCATTTACATGCCTAGAAAATAATCAATGGAAGATCATAAGCGTCTTTGATATTTCAGTAATTTGGACTGCCTTCAGCAAAGCTATTAAAGCACTTTTTGGGAATGATTTTTCAAAGTCACACCAATTTCATTTTGTTTGTTGTTAGAAAATGCCTTGCATTCTTGTTTTAGTTTTTGCTCCGTCTATGTCTACTTTCTCAATGGTCAAAAATACCCTCACTCATTAATCGCAATAAATTAATAAAACTTCAAATAATATGTTCAAGTAAGGAAAATAATATATTTCAAATACCTAAATTTTAGGTCACATTTAAAATTTAAAACACCATAGACAGTAAACTAACGAAAAGTTGTTATAGTGGTAACTTCAAAAACCCCACATTCCCCACTTTTTGTACTAGAACTGCTTATAACTATCTTTAATTTTCTGATTATTATTATTATTTTTAATTTAAAAAAAACCTATATTTCTGACAAAATAAAAAGCCTCTGGACATGCGTGTAGCATGTGTGAAGATGCTAGTTTATATTATGACTAATGAGTGGGATTGCGTTATGGTCAGTTCAATAATGGATGTCTCCTACAGAAACATAGAAGTTTCTTAAGTTCCAGCTTTATCCATGTGTTCAATGTTGGATATTATTGCTTTATCCAGGAGTTCAAGCTTTCTATCAGGGCTTTGTCTTGATATGTCAATGCTTCAAATTTTTCAATGCTAAACAAATAAAAATCTTGTTTAAACAATATTGTTCAATATTTTTTTCAATTACTTATCAGAAAATATTGTTTAAACCCATTAAAATACTTTAACTGTCTCATGTGTCAAAATCATGTTCCCCATTTGTAGAAAACTCAGAAGATGCATCCATGCATGTATGACGATCAACATGGGTCAAATTACAATCTTAGAGAGAGATTCAAATGTCGCAAGAAGCTTCTTTCTGGGAAAACAATGTCTCAAGGACGAGCTTGTTCAGAGTCCTCATCAGCCTCTCAAAGTGAGTTGGACAAAAATCCTTGTACAGAAGGAATGGAAGATGGATTGGACAAACATTTACCTGGAACCTCTGATATGTCCACAGCAGATTCAGCAATTGACAAATATGCTTCAGCACTAGAGAAATATGTCCCAAAGCGCATTCCTTATGGGCCACGTTTTGAAGCTAATGTGCCAGAATGGACTGGTGTGGCTTCTGAAAGTGACCCTAAGTGGTTGGGGACCCGGGTCTGGCCTTTGGAAAAAGTAGAGCACAGATATCTCATTGAAAGGGATCCTATTGGTAAGGGAAGACAAGATTCATGTGGCTGTGAAGTGCCTGGTTCCATTGAATGTGTCAGGTTTCACATTGCTGAGAAAAGGTTGAGAGTGAAGTTGGAGCTGGGCTCAGCTTTCTACCAATGGAAATTTGATAGGATGGGTGAGGAAGTTAAAATTTCTTGGACTGCGGAAGAAGAAAAGAAATTTGAGGCTATACTGAGGTCAACTCCTCCTCCTCTTCAGAAGTGTTTCTGGGATCAAATTTTTAAAATTTTTCCTACTAAGAGCAGAGCTGATTTGGTGAGCTACTATTTCAACGTATATCTTCTGCAGCGCAGAGGATATCAGAATAGAGTTACTCCAAATAACATTGACAGCGATGATGAAGAAGAATCTGGATTAGTAACTAATGGTAATGGGCATGAGGCAGACAAGTCACCAAACTCCATCTTGTATTCCCCAAAGAAACCATATGCCAATTTTAGATAGCTTTTGAACGTTGATTACAATCAAGTGATTTAGTGAGAATGTGAAGTCTGGAAGTTTTGGTTCTACTTTTGGTGATTTTCAATATAAACATCCTTTTGTCTGCTGTCAGTGCAGAATCATCCCTAAGTGAATATGAATATCCTATAGATTGAGGAGAAATTTTGAAGAAAAAGTTGACAGATGGTGGCAGATGTTGCTAACTGTAGAGGTTCAAGCAGCTCTGGTGCTGTTGAAGTTCTCTTGGTTTGCGTGATTTTGGTTTTTGCGATATGTTTTGTCTATTCATCATGATTTAGAACCTACAAAAAATACAGGTACTTGCACTTCTGTTATCTTTTTTTTCACTAGGATTTTGACAGCAAGGCTGACTAAGAATTGAAGCCTTACGAGTATAGTGGAAGAAATTAGAAACATGGTGTTCTGGAATCTGAATTGTAGTCTCTCATCTATGGGGGTAGATGCTCGTGCTATCATGAGGGTTTTTTACATGGTATAGTAATTGATTTCTCATTTGCAATTTTATTTGTTGTTTCTCAATTACATTTTGCTTAATCAGTCTTAGGTGAAAAGAAAGTATTTTAATGCCCTACTTCTAACCCAAGTAAAGCCTTTTATAGTGGAATGTTGCCCCCTTGCCCTTGTTCTTGCCTAGCTCAAGGCAATAATGGTGATACGACTTTCCAATTCCTTTTGATTATTTGAGTATGCTATTTAGAGTGGAAAAATTAGAAACATGGGGCATGAAAAAAAAAAAAAAAAAAAAATTCATATGTTCATAAAATTTGGACAATTTTGCCTGGAGTTTCTGTTTGGGTACTCAAACTGTGTTTTCCTTATTGCACTTTTATCAGGTTTGAACTTGGTGTTATATCCTTGTGGTCTCCCTACAGTGATTGAGTATCAGAAGGAGCTACTCTTGTCTGTAAATAAATGCCTAAATTGAATCCGTTGAAATGCTTTGTGAATTTGTTTAGATTATTGTGTGTGAATATTCATTTAGGAAATTTTTCAAATGATGAGAACCAGTTATATCTAACTATAGGTTTTGAAAGGTGGTGCTTATAAATTAGTATATGTTGTATTTAGAGTTAATATTTTTGAATCAAGGGATAAGATCAGTAGCTTACCTATCAAAAAAAGAAAAGAAAAGATAAGTAGCTAATATGAATGGTTTGATTTAAATTAAATTTGAACAGTACTTTGATATCTATTTACAAGAACAGGGGTATTCAAATTGTACAAATTATCATGGAATTAAACTTATGAATTAAACTATGAAACTTTGGAGAGAGTGGTTGAATATAGGTTAAAACATAAAACAATAATATCAGAGAATCAATTTGATTTTATGCTAGGATGATCTACCATGTAAAGTATTTTCTTACTTAGACATTTAATGGAAAAATAAAGAGAGACATGAAATATCTTCATATGGTTATTGAGAAAACATATGATAGGATTCTAGAGGTTATGTGGTTTTTTTTTTTTTTTTTTTTTTTTTGGGGGGGGGGGGGGGGGGGGGTGTGGGGGGAAATTTCTTATGAAGTATATTAAGATGATTGAGGATATAGATGATGGAGCTTTAACTAGTGTGAGAATAAGTTGAGGCATCACAGGTGAGTTTCCTATTACTATAGGTTTGGATCAAGGATCAATATTAAGTCCATATCTTTTTGCGTTAATGATTGGTGAGGTCACTAAATCGATTCAGGTTGTCCCTTGGTGTATGCTTTTTGCAAATGATATAGTTTGTGGATGAAACTAGAAAGGGAGTTAATGCCAAGTTAGAAATTTGACGATACGCTCTGGAACCTAAAGGCTCTTGATTAAGTATGACTAAAAATTTTAAGTTTTTAAGGGCATTTTGTTAATTTGAGGTTTACGGGTACTTTTGGTCATTTTAGAGGTTTTTGTCTAAAATAGAGTATATTGAAAAGTAGAAACAAAAAGGAAGAGGCGGTAAAACACGATAGTCAATAGATGCTAAATGGCTAGAGTTTTTGATATCTACGTCAATAATTTATAGAAATGGAGAAGTTGAAGAGGGTGTGAATCATAGGATATGAGCACGATGGACAGTGGAGAAGCGCATCAAGAAATCTTGTGTGATTGTAGAATATCTATTAAGATGAAATTTTTTTTTATAAGACTATCGTAAGACCAACTCTGCACTATGATATTGAATATTGGGTTGTTAAGAAGTAATATATTTATAAAATGAGTGTAGTTGAAATAAGAATGTTAAGATTAATAAATGGAAATACCTAGAAAGATAGGATTCAAAATGAAAAGAACATCTTACTTTTGATAATTTCAAATCTACCATCTTTTGTGGGGGTAATACTGGAATATGTGAAGATAATAAGATTTAGAATTTTAATGATGAAAGATTGACGGATGTCAAATAAGGTTAATTTATGGTTAGAGAAGCTAATTAGTGTTATTTTAAAGCTACTTGAAGTTGTGAAAATGTTATGAACGTTTATTTTAAATGACACATTTTTCCCCTGTAAGAGTAAGGTGGAAGGAGCTGGCATGGATTCAAGATCCATTGCGCGTGGAGCTTGCTGATAGAAAAATGAATAATGGTTAGAGAGGACATATATAATGTAACTTTACCAAAACTATGCCAAAAAACAAACAAACTGTGAAGATGAATGGTATTCTTTATGCTCGGTGGACAGTTCTCTATACTTCTCGAGTCTTGACATCCAAACTCTTTGTTAGTGTTTTTTAAAACATAACACAACAATTGCGATAAAATGGGTCAACAAATTTTAGAGACTTTCATTCACTAACCTATAAACATTGAACTCAGTACTCATCACTAGACTCACAACCACTAGCAGTGTGAAATCTATTAACCCACTCATTGCGACGCTCCACCATAGCCAAAATGCCCACAAACAATGGCTATGGTGGAGCTATTTTTATTGAGGAAAGAAAAACGTTTTTAAAATGTTAAATTTGCTACTTATAAGACAAAAATACCCTTCTTCTTTTAACTCATCTCAATTTTCTCTCTCTAGTCTCTGCTACGTTTGAAACTGCTCTCATCTCTTTCTTATTCTTGTCTCACGCCTTTCTCTCTCAATCTTTCTCATGCTTCAATCCAAGAAACAAAAACACCACCAACACTGCAACCACCAGATTTGTAACCTTCCACAACCAGATTCGTTTCACTCCTTCTCTCTGCTATCTCAGATTCTCTCTCTTGTCTCAACTATGGCCGAACCCTTGAGCTCCACCACCGTTTCTAGTAGTGGTGCTCACCTGCGCCACCACCACCACTAGTGACTGTTAGCCTCCCCTTTTTCTCTCTGCCTTTATTTCTACTTTTTCCTTCCTCTGTTTTTGGTTGTACCTAGGTTGTTTTGGTGACTGGGTTCGATTTGGGGTGTGAAAAAGCTTTGACAATTTGGCTTGGGTTTGAAATTTGAGACATTTGAGTGGATGTTTTGTAGATTTGGGAAAAAGAGAGAGTACAAAACCAAGTTGAAAATGTTGGAAAAGAAAAGGAAGAGAGAAGAACTTTAAAAGGGTATTTTGGTCATGTTGTAAAATGTGCAATTTTTTATGCTCTACTGACACTTTAAATGCTACTTTACCAAGTTTTTTTCTACTCCCGAAAAGCAACAATACTTTATTAATAAAAAAATCAATTTTAACGGGTGCTGAACAACACTCGTTAACAAAAGCCTAGTATTATTGTTATAGAACTTTATTAGTAATGAGTTTATCATAAAAAACAATTATAAATTACAAACATATCCAATATAATTATTCAATTGAAGTAATGAGAGAGAAAAAAAATTTGGAGGAATGTTGTAGAATAAAAGTTGATATAGAATGTGTTTTTCTCTTTTGCCTTAATACAAAATGAGAAATGATATGTTTACAACATTTTTACAACAAATCCTAAGTGGCAGGTTGTTACTGGTTGTTATTGTTAGGGCAAAAAAGTAATCTTAGTGTTAGTTTCAAATTTGAACCAAAAACAACTAACCACCTGTAATTTGTTGTAAAAAATGTTGTAAAAATGTTGTAGATGTAGCATCTCTCATACAAAATACACGTCCCAAATACCATAGTCAATCACATCACTAACAAAACTCACAAATCTACAACGTCCAACCTTAACATCAAAATCGTAATTGCAATTATCACTCAATATAAAATGCAAGCCCTCCTTCATTGGTTGTAGCCAACTCATACGGGTTAGGATTAGATGAGACAACAATTTTAGAGTTTGGTAGGTGTCGTTGAAAGATTAAAGGTAAATGACATCTTTTTTGGTCTGTGTGTATTTAACATGGGATGACATGAAGGGTTATGAGTAGGTATATATAAAGGGGTAGAAGTGCAAGAGGTGAAAATGGTAAATTAAAATGCATAGAGTTTTGTATGTATGTGTGAGGGATGAAAAGTCTTGAAATATTGAACTAAAGAATACAAAGAATATTTATTTTTTAATTAGAAAAGCCTTAAAACATGGAATCAAATAAAACAAAAAGTTAATATTTAATTTGTTCTTATTTCTGATGTAACAATTAAGAATATTTCAATTCTCTTTACACAGAATGTGACTTAGCAAAATCTCATGCTTTCCCACGTGAAATTTCCGCTTATATATATATATATATATGATTATATATATTTCACATTGGCAGGGTGCTATTGCATTTTTTTCATTTAATATAATTCAATAAATTACGAACTTCTTTTGGCAATTGGAATTAAATATTAAATAACCAATGACTAATAAGGACTAATGTCAAGCATTTATTTACTTTGATTAATATTGTAGGGATGGAGGGCCCAGGAATGTATATTGAGCCGCGGGCCTTATCCGATGACATTTAGCAGCCCGATGACAGTTAGATATTAACTAAAACATACAAATTAGTAGGGTATGGAAGAATCCTGGCCATAAAGGTTTGGTAAGGTTGTCTGAGGAGAAATGTATCCTCGGCTAAGCAAAGCAGAGGTCAAAAGATTTGGTCCGCCATCAGGAGCTATGTTCCGGACGATTCTACTGGTAAGGATAAACATCAGGGGGGAATAGGACAAAGGGAAGCTAAAAAATATCTAAGAGAAAGTTGCTACCACCGCATTAAAAACTCTGCAACTAACTCTCTGGCCGCATGAATATGGAGGTGATACCTAAACAGTGATATTCAGCTTTACAGCTATCTCCAAAGACTTCAGGAAGGTGTTGATGGGACAAGGATAAAGGCCAGCAACTTGATCTACATGTGAAGGGTTGAGATGAAGCAAAACAGGATAATATAAAGAAGAAAGACCCCAATTACAAGGGGATCATCGGAGAATATGTAGAAAAAACACTGTAGCACTAAGAACTGTAATTGTAATCAAGTCAAAAGGAAATATATTCAAGAACTACTCTCCTCGGACTTCGCCGAGGAAGGATTTCTTCGCATAAAACCTATTTTTCTTTCTTTTTTTCCATCTTTAATCCATTGTGAGCGTTGTCCAATTCATTGAAACCTAGTTTTTACCCACTCTTTACAAATTCTTTGTATTGGTCTCTTTTGGCTTAATCCTTTTACCTTTTGGGCTTAGGATAAAAAAAAAACTGCCCTTACAATTGGTGCCGTCTGTGGGGAAGACTTGAGCTTTAGTGAAATCAACGTTCAGCTATGGTAGGTTCAAGACCAAACCAAGAAGAGTCCGTGGGTTTCCAATGTCAAGATCAGTTCCTTAATCTTGAACGAAGGAAGGATCGGGAGGTTAGTATGCACACCACACACACTAGTACGAGCCAGTCTCGAAGTGGGAGTCACGTCTCTCATGGGGAGAATACTAGAAGCATGTAACTGGAGATTGACCTTTTGCGGAGGAGGTTACGCTGTGATCAACGGAGAAGGACCCCTTTAAGCTCTGACCTTTCTTGGGATGATGATAGGGATGGTAGCTACATGCTCAGCTCAAGGACTCCCCCCAGTGAGTCTTTTTCGTGCGATGAGGATCACCATTATAAGCGCAAAAATAAGAGCCCATTTCGCAAAGGTCTGGGTAATGATGCTATGAGTAGGGCGTTGAACCAAATTTCTAAGTTACCTTTTACACGTAGAATTGAAGGAGGAAAACTTCCTCGGCAGTTCACTCAACCAACTTTCACCATGTACAATGGTAGAACAGACCCAGTGGAACATGTTAGCCACTTCAACCAGAGAATGACTGTTCACTCAAAGAACGAAACCTTGATGTGCAAGGTGTTCCCATCCAACTTGGGGCTTGTGGCGATGAGATGGTTTGATGGTTTGAAGAAAGGTTCCATTAACTCCTTTAAGGAGCTTACTAGGGCGTTTGTGGCTCTTTTTGTTACTTGCAGTAGGGTTCTTCAGCCCTTGGATTCCTTGTTGTCTATGACCATGCGAGAGAGGAAACCCTGAAAACGTATTCTGACAGATACAAGGAGATGTTCAATGAGATAGATGAGAATTTTGATGACGTGGCTATAAGGACTTTCAAGGTCGGCTTGCCCGCTAAGCTCGATCTGAGAAAGTCTTTGACAAGGAAGCTAGTTAGGAGTGTGCATCAGCTCATGGATTGTATTGACGAAGCGGGTCGAGGAGGTCCAGTAACAGGGAAAGGGGAAAGCTAAGGTGGTCCCTCAAGATAGAAAGGATTTCAGGTTGGAGAGGTACAATAACAACCGACCTCGAAGAGATTTTGCTTGGCCTACTGGATCTAATGCTGCTCAGATGGTTAGCATTGTGTTCCGGGAGCCCGTGCACTAGATCTTGGAAAAAATTAAGAATGAGCCATACTTTAAGTGGCTAAATAAGATAGGGGGAGACCCCATGAAGCGCAACCAAAACCTTCATTACCAATACCACCAGGAGCGAGGGCATACTACCAAGGATTGCAAGACTTTGTGGAGTTATCTGAGTAATTAGTTAAGATGGGGAAGTTGAAACAATTCCTGTATCAACCTAATGGGCAAGGCAGTCAAGCTGGGTCAGGAGCACAAAGAGATGCTTCTTCAAGGCCCCCATTGGGTACAATTAGTATTATTCTTGTTGCTCCAAGGAGAACTAGTTCTTTTCCATCTAGGGTGATGTCCATAGATCGGCCATTTGCAGAGGACTTGACCCCTGATTTGAAGAGGAGCAAAATGGAGGTTCGACCAGCTTTAAGTTTTTCTGATGAGGATAAGGTTGGAACCTTGCAGCCACATGATGATGCCTTAGTGGTTACCCTTAGGATAGGTGGGTATGATGTGAAGAGGGTGTTGGTAGATCAGGGCAGCGATGCAGAGATCATGTACTTTGATTTATATAAATGACTCAAATTGAAACCTGAAGATCTGGCCTGCTATGATTCAGCTTTGATAGGTTTTGATAGGAAAATGGTTATCCCAAGGGGCTAGATTAGACTACCTATGTAAGTAGGGTTGGAAGTGGTTGAGGTAGACTTCATTGTGGTAGATGCTTTCTCCCCCTACACTGCCATTATCGCGAGACCCTGGCTTCATGCCATGGGGGCCATTTTTTCCACCCTACACTTGAAGGTGAAGTATCCGTTTGGGGATCAAGTTGAGGAGCTGGTTAGGAGGTAGTCTGTGGCTAGGCAGTGCTTAGTGGCTGCAATCAGACATCAGACTGGAGGTGAGTCCTTGACCTTTGTTGGGCAGGGTTTATAGTAATCCAGGATGCCGATGTTGTTTACGGATGTGGTGATAAAAGGGGTAAAGTGTGAGGAATTAGAAAAAATTATTATTGGTAATGATGAGGAGAAGTTTTTCCAGGTCGGAATTCAGTTGCCTTCTTAGGAGAAGGAAGAGCTAATAGTATTTCTTAGGAAAAATATTGATGCGTTTGCATGAAGTGCTTACGAGGCTCCTGGGGTGGATCCAAATTTTATTTGCCATCATTTAAACGTCAATCCATCTGTCATTCCCAAAAAGCAACCACTTTGGTGTTCATCTAAGGAACATTCTGATTCTGTCAGGGAAGAGGTGGTTAAGCTTAAGCGGGCAGGGGCTATAAAAGAGGTGTTTTACCCTGAGTGGTTGGCCAATACGGTGGTGGTAAAGAAGAAAAATGGGAAGTGGCGAGTATATGTCGACTTCACAGATTTGAATAAAGTATGACCGAAAGACCCTTTCCCCATGCCTCGGATAGATCAATTAGTGGATGCAACTGTAGGCCATCCTCGGATGAGCTTTTTAGATGTCTTTCAAAGATATCATCAGATACCATTAGCTCTGGACGATTAGGAGAAGACTGCTTTTGTTACAACCACTGGGAATTACCACTACAAAGTGATGCCCTTTAGATTAAAAAATGCAGGGTCTACCTGTCAGAGGATGATGACCAGGATGTTTAAATCTCAACTAAGCAAAAATATTGAGGTTAACATAGATGATATGGTGGTAAAGAGTCAAGTAGAGTCCCAGCACGTGAATGACCTCGAGAATATTTTTGAAATACTAAGGAAACACAAATTGCGCCTTAATGCTTCTTAGTGTTCTTTTGGCATTGGCTCAGGCAAGTTTTTGGGTTATATAGTCACTCATCGTAGAATTGAGGTCGACCCTAATTAGATTATAGAAATTAATAATCTGCAGCCTCCTCGGAATCCCAAAGAGGTCCAGAAGTTGACAGGAATGATGACTGCTTTGAATCGATTCATTTCTCGGTCAGCAGGCAGGTGTAGGCCTTTTTTCCAGTTGTTGCATAAATGGAAGGGATTTGAGTGGACCGAAGAGTGTGTTTTGGCCTTCCAGCAGTTGAAGGAATATCTTTCTCGGCCACCCATTATGTCTAGGGCTGAGGAAGAGGAGGTTCTGTTTGCTTACATTGTTGTAGCTTCTCATGTGGTAAGTTTAGTTCTGATACGGGTTGATAATAGAGTGTAGAGACCAGTCTATTATGTGAGCAAATCGTTGCATGAAGTAGAAATTCTTTATTTGTCATTGGAGAAAGCCATCTTAGCCGTAGTGCATGCTACACGGAAGCTCCTTCATTACTTCCAAGCTCACATGGTTGTGGTCCTAACCCAACTTCCTCTCCAATCACTACTTTGGAAAGCTGATTATACGGGGAGAATTGCAAAATAGGGAATGATCCTAGGAGCTTTTGATATTAAGTATATGTCTCGCACCTCCATCAAGGGCCAGATCCTTGCAGATTTGAAGGCTGAGTTTGCTGAGTCTCCAATGGAAGAGGACGGAGAAAAGCAGAGCATGGATGGAAAATCAGTTGGGGTGGTTTCCTTATAGGAGCCTTTATCTTAGAGGGTATATGTTAATGGTACAGCAAATCAAAGAAGATCTAGAGTGGGGCTAGTTGTAGTATCTCCTGAAAAGATTATTGTTGAGAAATCCTTGAGGTTGGGCTTTTCGGCCACGAACAATGAGGTTGAGTATGAGGCTTTGCTGGTGGGAATGTCTATGGTTCAGAAAATAAGAGAAAGAACAGTGGAGATATTCTCAGATTCAAGGTTGGTTGTAGGCCAGGTGAAGGGAGAATTGGAGGCCAGGGATTTGAGAATGCAAGAGTATTTGAGTCGAGTCAGGCACTTGCAATCAAGGTTTGAGTCTTTCACCTTACAACAAATCCCTAGAAGCAGAAATACGCATGCTGATTCTTTTGCCACTCTCGCAACCTCTTTGGCGCAGAGTTTACCTCGGGTTATCCTTGTTGAGGATTTATGTAAGCCTACTGAGATAAAGGGGGAGAAGGTCCAGATTCATCAAATTAGGGTAGGACCTAGTTAGATGGATTCTATTATGCTATTCCTTAAGGATGACATCTTGCCCGAGGAGAAGGGGGAGGCTGACAAAGTGCGAAGAAAGGCTCCTCGTTTTTGGTTGTCCGAGGATCAAAAGTTATACAAGCGCTCTTTTTCTGGGCCATATTTGTTATGCATCCATTCTAAGGTAGTAGAGCCACTCCTAGAAGAATTACATAAAGGGATTTGTGGAAGTCATATTAGAGGCAGATCATTGTCTCACAGGGCCCTCACTCAAGGGTATTGGTGGCCAAATATGCAAAAGGAAGCACAAGAATACGTGAAGAAGTGTGACCAATGTCAGAAATTTGCTCCAAACATTCATCAGCCAGAGGGTGTCCTTAATCCTTTGTCTAGTCCCTGGCATTTTGCTTAATAGAGCTTGGATATTGTAGGGCCCTTCCCTAAAGTAGTAGGAAATAGGAGATGACTTTTGGTCGGCACTAATTACTTCACCAAGTAGGTTGAAGCTGAGCCATTGGCAAATATTAGAGATGTGGATGCTAAGAGGTTTGTGTGGAAGAATATTGTCACTCGATTTGGGATTCCTCATACCCTCATATCAGACAATGGACTTCAGTTTGATAGCAAAGCTTTCAGGAGGTACTATTGTGAATTGGGTATCAAGAATAGGTATTCAACTCCGGCCTATCCACAAGGGAATGGACAGGCTAAGGCTGTCAATAAGGTCATAGTGAATGGATTTAAGAGGAGGTTAGATGATGTAAAGGGTAAATGTGTGGAAGAGCTGCCACATGTTCTTTGGACATATCAGACTACCCTTCGTAGGTCCACAGGAGAAACCCCCATTTCAATGACTTATGGGGCTGAGACTGTGATTCCTCTAGAGATTGGATTCCCAACGCTAAGGACAAGCTTGTTCACTCCAGACAGCAATGACAACCTACTAGAAAAGAGCCCGGATTTAATTGAAGAATGGAGAGAAAATGTCATGGTTCAATTAGCATATTATCAACAAAAACCCAAACAGGGGTATGACTCAAGTGTGAAGTTAAGACCGTTCGCCTCTGGGGACTTGGTATTAAGAAAGGTTGTGGGTACTGCAAAAAACCTAGCATGGGGAAAGTTAGGGCCCAATTAAGAAGGGTCATACCGTATCACCTCAGTAGCTGGTATAGGGGCTTATTTTCTAGAAGATTTAGATGAGAATATCATATCATGCCCTTGGAATGTAAATAACCTGCGAAGATATTATTATTAATGAAAGGCAACTCTGCCACGTTTTTATGTCTGACATTATGTGTTATGTTTATTATATGTTTAAGTATCAAACAAAACCTTGGTCATGCCTGGTTCCTCGGACCACATACCTTGAGTAAATTGGTATTTCTTATTATTTATTTAAGTATCTAACAAAACCTTGGTCATGCTTGGTTCTTCAGACCACATACCTTGGGTAAATTGATATTTCTTATTATTTGTTTAAGTATCAAACAGAACTTTGGTCACGCCTGGTTTCTCGGACCACATACCTTGGGTAAATTGATATTTCTTATTATTTGTTTAAGTATTGAACAGAATCTTGGTCATGCCTGATTCTTCGAATCACATACCTTGGGTAAATTAATGCTTCCTAAGCGAATGTTCATGTGTTAAAAAAAAACCCTGGTCATATTGGGCTCCTCGGACCATATACCTTGGGTACATTAACACTATTCAGTACCTCCATAGGTGTTAAATAGAACCATAGTCATGTTTGGTTTCTCAGACCATATGCTGTGGGTAAATTAACATCCATCACTGTTGTGATATGCTGTCAAGTGGATGAGCAGGTAAAACTGTGAGTAAATGTATGGTTTACCATTATTTAAGGTTAAAAAGAGAAGCCTAAAGCACGTATTGTCAAATCAATTACTTGTTCCATACATGTAAGATATGTCTTTAAAGTTGAAATTACTTTTTATTTAAGATTGTAGACTTAGAAGGCTTATCTTATTCTGTGGTTGATTATGTAATTGTATCAGTTATACTATCACTTGTACAGAAGAGTGTTAAGATCAAGGATATAGACATGCATTAAATCAGATGAAATTGTATCTCATTCTTATATCAATTAAGTGTAAGATGAAGGTTATCTTAGAATTTACACAAGTACCACATGTGTAGGAGAAAGTTCATAACTGCCATTAAGATAAGCCTTGGAAAAGGCAAAATAAGAACAAACTTTGAGGAAATAAACTACATTTACATGAAAACAAAAGTCTATAGATTCTAGCCTAAGCCCTATTTGATCTTCAATGGAGGGTTGTCCTTCCCTGTGGTCTTGGTGGACTTGGCAGTTTCAGCAACTGTGGAGGCTGGACCTTTGCCCTTAGGGTCCTCCCTGGCAGGCATGGGAAGGGTAGCTAGAACAATCTTAAGGTTCTGAGAGGCTTTTGTACCTTTAGAAGGGTCCTTGGGTGCAGTTGGAGGCTTGGTAGCTTTAGGGACCACTCCTTTGGTTATATCTTTTTCTTTCTCAGTGGCCTTAGCTTGCTCTACTTCCTTAGGAGGACTGTTGGAAGAAGGGAGGACCTTGGTAGGGCTGTCCTTATCATCATCTGCCTTTTTGGAGACAGTGTTAGCCTTAGGGCCTGAGGAGCTTGGAAGGCCTGATGCTTGGATTGCAGGGGGATAGTAGACATTCTTTGCTCTCCTAAGGGCAAAGGAGGCCTCAACCCCAGCTTGGTTGAGGGCCTCATTCCACACTTGGAGGCAATATGTTCTACACACCCCTAAAACCTTAACCCTGAGTGCCTCATCGGTCTCTACTACCCCCACTTCATAGCCATCATGTTCGGCCTGGTCCTTGGCCTTTTCAGCCTCTTCCAATTTCTTCTTCAGGACCCTAATCTGCTCATTGGCTGCAGATAGCTGGTCCTTGGTCTGGCGAAGTTGTTTGCGTTGACTCTCTACCTGCCTTTCAGCTCCTTCCAGGGCTGCCTCGACGCTCTTTTTGTCCCAGTCCACCTCTGTTAACTTGTTGTTCAACTCTTGAATTCTTTTTTCTGCTAAATTGAAGGCGTCCATAGCAGCGATGCGCCTGCCCTCCTTCATCTTCTTGTGGTGGTTGTTCACCAGATCCTTGGCCCTATGTGCAGCTTGAATAGCCTTTCAAGAAAAGAGGTATAGTGGTTTAAAAAAAAAAAAGACAATTATAATCTTAAATATAAGAAAACCAGTTAATAGACTTACTAGTGCAAGGTCCCTCTTCAAGCTGAGAAACACTTCGTATTTCCTCATTAACCTCAGGTCAGCCATATACCCAGGTAGTAGTAGAGCCTATTCCAATAGGCCACGTATCCAGCTTTTCCATGCTGGAAGTCCCTGGTGGAAGCATTGGCAAGAAGGGGAGCTTCGTCTAACACTATGGAGGGAGTCTAGGCTGGAACTTCAGTTTGGTGGTCACCCCTCCTGTCCACTATGGCTCATTCGCTGGAAGATCTAGTTTGAGTCATGCTGGCTTGTTTGACCCCTTTCTGGGGCTCAACTTCCTTGAAGGGAAGGCCTTTTATTTCCTCGACCACCTCTTTCCCCTTTTGGTCTCATTTCCTCTTCTTGTTAACAGGGTCAGGCTGGGAAACCTGAGCAAAAGGAGGAGTGGGGGGGCTTGGTCTGGACTACCTTCTTAGGCACATTGCCTCCTGCGTGAGACTCCAGCAGGTCCAGAAGGCTTATTTGGTTTTTTGTTGCAGTACCATGGCATCAGGAATACTAGGATCTTCCTAGATGTGGCTTACTTGAGTTGGGGGAATGTGGCTGAAATCACCAGTTGGGACTTTTGGGATTGGGGCTGGTTGAAGACTTCGAAGTCGTCCTCGAAGTTTGAGACTTCAACAATTTCTTCTTCTTCCTCTTCCTCTTCCTTGATGGCTGGTTGGGAAGGGATTGCCTCCTCGGCTGTACGCTGAAAAGGAAATTCTACTTGCTGTACACCCACTGAAACTGGGCCGGTGACGAGGAAACCAGGGACTGCAATGTTGATTTGATGCAAGCGTAGGTCTCTTGCCTTGATCACACACTTGGGTGCCTGGAAACTGGACGAAAGTGGATTGTAGCCGAGGATGAGGTGGGCCGCTCTTAATTGCCTGTCGATGTGGACAAAGATTTCAGCCTTGAGTATCTTCGTCAGATCAGGCTTGTTGACAAGGCTCAGGTTTGGGATGACAGAATACTTATCTACAAACTCACCAAAAATCAAAAACATTGTTAGGAAACGGAACGGATAAAATAAAGAGATAACTTGCAAGTAAAGATAGGAGACATAAGCACAAAAAACGTTAGTAATGAAAGGGTTATTGTTAGAGTAATGAACCTAAACCTAAGTACCCCACCTGGTGTACCTTCTCATGTTGGGCAATGAAGTCCATCATGCCACTCTCCTGAGATGATTAAGTAATCCTTGTCCATACCCTTGTTGGACTCAGGGAGACACGATATAAGTCTGACCTCGGGGACTTTGGTTTTCAGATAGTACCCCTGCCCTTAGTTTGTGAAGATTGTAAACCCAATTGACATCATGGTGGGATAGGTTCACATTCATCCTTTCATTGAGGGCATCTACACTGCCTAAAATACTAAACATGTTGGGAGCGCACTGGGTGGGGGAAAGTCTGTAAGCAATCAAATAATCCCTAGTTACTCTACCCATAGGGATTCTCATCCCTCCTTCTATAAAGGCGATCATAGGGATTACTACTTCTCCCTCCTACCTCATTGTGTGCCACTCCCCCTGTTTGCAATACCTAATAGAAACCCCTAGAAGGATTCGATATTGAGCTTTAAAACTCTCTATGCCCTCTAGGCTGTCTACTAGGTAAGCGAATCTACCTATGTGAAATAAAGACTGAAGGTAGTAGAGAGACGAGGTGGAATTAGAGGAACCGAGGAAGAAAGGGCTCTAAATGAAAAGAAACAGAAGAGAAGGAGAAAAAACTAGAGATGACTTATAGAAAGGAAGTAAGGCTCCTCAGACTAGTTCTTGAGATTTGAGAGTGCAAAAAGTGAAGCAGTCGAAGCTTTTAGGTAATATATATATATATATATATGAGAGGGAAAAGCAAACGGGAAAACTCTTTCTCAGGTTCCCATAAAATCTTCAACCGTTTGATCTCCATCGCACTGTATAACGTGGGGAGCATGGGGTCGCAGAAATTAAATGCAAGCATTTCTCGGATGCCGAAATGTCAGGAGCGTGCTTTTGGGCAGTTGAAAGGACACCTGCACAGACAGAGACGACGTAAGGGCAGGGCAGGATAATTGCCGTAATATCGAAATCCTCCTTTTTTCCTGAGGAGCAAAAAATGGGATTTCGAGGGGCTATTTTAGGGATGGAGGGCCCAGGAATGTATATTGGGCCGTGGGCCTTGTCCGAGGACAGTTAGACATTAGCTAAAACATACAAATTAGTAGGGTATGGAAGGATTTTGGCCATAAAGGTTTGGTAAGGTTGTTCAAGGAGAAATGCCTCCTCAGCTAAGCAGAGCAGAGGTCAAAAGGTTTGGTCTACCATCAGGAGCTACGCTTCGGATGATTCTATTGGTAAGGATAAATATCAGGAGGGAATAGGACAAAGGGAAGCTAAGAAATATCTAAGAGAAAACTGCTACCACCGCATTAAAAGCTCTGCATCTAACTTTCTAGCTGCATTAATGTGGAGGTGATACTTGAACAGTGATATTCAACCTTATAACTATCCCCAAAGACTTTAGGAAGGTGCAGAAGGTGCTGATGGGACAAGAATAAAGGTTAGCAACTTGATCTACACGTGGAGGGTTGAGATGAAGTAAAACAAGGTAATATAAAGAAGAAAGACCCCAATTACAAGGGGATCATCAGAGAATCTATAGAAAAAACACTGTAGCACTAAGAATTGTAATTGTAATCAAGTAAAAAATATATATATTCAAGAACTACTCTTCTCTGACTTTGCCGAGGAAGGATTTTTTCGCATAAAACCTATTTTTCTTTGTTTTATTTTCATCTTTAATCCATTGTGAGCGTTGTTCAATTCATTGAAACCTAGTTTTTAGCCCACTCTCTACAAATTCTTTGTATTGGGCTCTTTGGGCTTTAATCCTTTTACCTTTTGAGCTTATGATCCAAAAAAAATTGCTCCTACAAATATATTTGCACGAACTAATTATATTATTTTATCTATTATTTATAATAATATATAATTCAAGTTAGAAGAGAGGGGTTTTCTTGCATTTTTTCTATTAATATAATTCAAGAAATTAAGAAAATATTTTGGCAAGGGCATCTAATTAAATAACCACTAACTGATAAGACTAATGTCAAGCACATGTTTACCCTAATTAATATATTTGCACCAACTCACACATTTATTTATATTATTTTATCCCCCTTTCTCTCTTTCTTATGTGTGCATTTGTTTTAAAAAAATAAGTTATATTATTTTATCTGTTATCTATATATATATAACCGAAACCTCTGAAACTCTCACAATTTTCCACGTCAGCACAATATTTAAATAAAATTATTTTTGTTTAGTCCAAACTTAAAAATGAGCGAAACTCTATCTCTCTAACAAGTCCAACTTAAACTCAAACTCATCATTTTAAAAAAGCCTCTGAAACTCTCATAATTTTCCACATCAGCACAATATTTAAATAAAATTATTTTTGATTAGTCTAAACTTAACAATGAGTGAAACTCTATCTCTCTAACAAGTCCAACTTAAACTCAAACTTGTCATTTTTTTTTAAACAAAATTATTTTTGTTTAATCCAAACTTAACAAGTAGTAAAACTCTATCTTTCTAACAAGTCTAGCTTAAACTCAAACTCAAACGTTGATAATTTATCTCCAAATTTGCGAGGTTAATCATGAACACTATAAAAGCAATAAAAAACCTCAAATTTTTTTTTTAAAAGCTGAGTAAATGTATGAGCTCTTCTTATGTTATTTTCTTCTCCTATACTTTGTTAAAAAAAAAAAATATTTTATGGTTTTTCATGTATTTTTTAAAAAGCAATTTCCTTACATGAACCATCAAACTCTCTTTAGCCATTTTTTACAAAATAAAAAAGCTTGCAATAATTGAAATTATTCTTTTGAATGTAACCCATCTTTCTTTTATATTTCCCTATTGTTTAGTCATATATATTTTGTTTTGTTTCAATAATTTCTAAGTAATTAATCATCTGATTCTTTAATAGTTTTTGGTCTTTTAGAAGTTTTAATATCTGAATTTTTGAGTTATTTTTTTGCAGTATCTGAAATTGTCTAACAAATTTTTTGTAAGCCATTGCACGTTCAAGCAATGGCTTCTTCATCAAATTGTAACATAAATTGAAGTCATACAAGAAGAAATCATGCAATGGTGTAATTTCTTAATCAATTTAAGATTTTATAAAATTATTTTAGTTTACTTCACAAATAGGTAGGTTCCCGTGTATAGCACGGGCTAGCGACTAGTTTATTATAATTTATATTCAAAATTGGTGGTGTGTACTTGCATTTTCCTTTTAGTATGATTCAACAATTGGGATCGTTTTTTAACGACTGACATTGTATATTAAATAACCATTGACTGATAATGATTAACGTTGAGAACATGTTTAATTTGATTAATATGTTTGCACCAACCCATGCATCTAATTATTATCATTTTATAAGTAAAATTATATTTTATTATTTGTCATTTATTTTAAAGGGAAATGTTAACGAATGCCCTTAGAACATTGGTTAATAATCCATTTAAAGAAAGTTTATGGGAAAAGAAAAAAAAAACAATTAATGTTTTGACAGCTTTTTTCATTTCCCATAAAAGTGGTGTCAAAATTTTCCTAAAATTGATTATTAACTAATGCCCTAAGGGCATTCGTTAGCATGACCCTATTTTAAAAGTTGAGTTTTACACATTTTATTTATGCCATGTTATTTAATGTCATCTCATATATGTCCTTTCACCGTGTCATTTATGAAATTTTTTAATATAATTTATTTTTCAAATAAAACTCTATCATCAATGTTTTAAGGAACTCATAATAATATTTTGATCAAACTCTATTTGAAATTCCAAGAAATTTCATTCTTTATTAAAAATTATTTTAATCTACCACTATTGATGACACTTTTTTCATATCTATTTGCTTATTAAAACAAACATTATATATATATATATATATATATATATATATATATATGCAATGGAGCTCAAACACTTAGACCAAGCATGTGTACCTTTTCTTTGGGGAAGATACAAGAGTTGTGGTTTGGAGGGTATAAAATGACATTTTGGCAACCTTTTAAGCTCCATGAGTAGCCTTGCAATTCACAAGTTGAGTTACATGGAGAATCTCACTAACCTACTAAATGAAATGGATTTTTCTCATCTATCTTATATCCTTTGAAAAACTTGCAAATGGGTTTATTAAACCCTAAATCCCCAAAAAATGACAACCTAATTTCAACTATTCCATATAATCTTGATTTTTCAAAATTTTCAGATCCATTGGTGCTTCTCTCAAAGAAAAGAAACTTGACCATACTAGATTACCTTATTTTGTGCAAACCAAAATCTATCAAATTTTCCCAAGAACCCATTATCGCCTTCATAATTCACTGCCCAAGGTTGGAAATCCATTGCCCACCATTGGGTTTGCTACATTTTTCCTTGGGTTTCCTCGGCCCATTTATTTTATCTTTACCTCTTATTCCTGTTACGGGCTTGTTGGCTGTCATTCCTGTCACATTAGCTCATTGGGTTTAATAACTAGCTTTTACCATTCATATTTCATTTTCCTTCAATTTCCCTTATTGTTGGACTTCTTTTGCTATTGGGCCTTTTATCAAAAGTGGGCATCAACAATGAGAAGTTCAATATATAGGATTCATCCTAAATTATTAGAGTTCATACAAATACTAGTAAGATTAGATGAAATCAAGGGAGTTATGGATAGAACCTGGAAAAGAGAGATAAAAGTTATGAGAAACAAAAAGAGAATAGAACATTAAATCAAACATAATAATTAGTTCAAAGAAAAGAAAAATACATGAATGAAAAACACAAAGTAATAATTACAACAATATCAAAAGAAATGTACCTTTCTAATTGAAGATATGGTGATGAATTGAAAAAGAAATTGAGGAAATCAAAGACTTTGTGCAAAGAAAGTAAAAAATGAAACTTGTGAAATATATACAAATAGAGTATTAGTACTGATGGGATAGCAAAAACTACATCTATGGTTCGTCCAGGTGGGTCGTCCATCATAAACGGTTAGCCAAACGACCAGACCATCTTTTATTCGTCCAGATCTCTCTTCATCTTGATTTAAACTGACTTATTGGGTAAACCCCATAATCAAGCCGAAGGAGTCGTCCATGAACGAAGAGCATGGACGACCAAACGACGGGACAAAGGGTCGTCCATAGGCATCACGCTTGGACGACCACACAACACTTTCAATTTCTGTAATGATTAACCAACCCGTGTTTATCGCCGAGGATTCCTCCCAAGTATGTAACTTCCAGCGGCGGTTATGATTTCTCTAGCCGTTGAGGAAGTTATGTCCGGATTCCACAAATCTGGGGGAAGTTATTGAACCAATAACCGCCCCAAAGTCCTTATATAAGGGCCGGTCCGAAACAAGCAAAGGTATGATATACTGAGACTTTTACTCCAATAAGGTTAACAAACTCCATCCGAGAGAAAATACTAACTTTGCCATCGGAGGGTATTTGGCCGGTCCACCCCGGTCTCCCTTTGATCGTTTTTCTTTTTACAGGCCTCCGCTAACGCCGTAGCCCACTGAAGCCGAAGTGTTCAACCAACTGAATCCTCCATCATCAAGTACTAATATATAGGATTTGTGCTTAAGTATTTCAATTTTAGAAGTTCAATGCATAATTATTTTAATGCTATTAGCACCCACAAAAAGTTGCACGATGAGGGTCTTCATTTTTTGTTTTAGTTTCATTTTTTTATTCATCTCAATTTGAGATTTACACGATTTTCTATTAACATTGGTGTTGATACCGTATTTTATCTGCTCTCGATTTGCGCGCTGGACCCTGAAAAACCCAAAAATATCATTTTCTCTCCATGGGGTTGTGAGAACATTTAGAATGACGTGACGCAACCCGTTCGGACACCGGAGCACCTAAAGTGCCTTTTTCAGTTAAAATGACCAAAATGCCCTTGGTCAACCCAAGGTTGACCGAAGGTCAAACAAGGTCAAAATCCACACAAAATAACACCTTTCATATTTTTTCATCAAACCCAAACTTCTCAGAGATTTTTAGCCACTTTGACCAAGTTTGACCCAAAATTGACTCCGGGTGGGGCCCAAAAACCCTAATTTTGATTTAACCATCGGAACGGGATGAAACCAACGTCATTGCGAAGATTATCAAATTTTAATTCCGACGGCATTTCATGGGTCGAAATCGGAGTTAGAACAACTGAGATATCACGAAAACCGGGTTAACGCACCAATTGATGCACCACTAACTTCCCGGAGCCATAAATTTTGATCCGACCGTTGGATTTTTAGGTTCCACACCTTTTTAGAAACTTAAAATCAAGATCTCTCCAAGGGTATCAAGATCAGCCTGATCAGAGGACTTTTGAGGCTGGCAGCCTTTGAAGGGCCGACGACAGCCCTACAAGGGCCACCACCTCGAGGCTATAAAAGGCCCCAGGCACCCTCATACCAAAGGAAGAGACGACCTACAGATCAAAGGAAGAGACACAACAAAGCCTCTTGCTTCTTCTCTCTTCACCAATAACATAAGGTATTGTTCTTATACCCAATCTTCCTTCCCTTGGTTCTACACTTTGGATTTAGGGTTTAGGGGTGTGGATGTAGCCTTTCTAGCTATCATCCACACCCCTAACATTCTAAATCTTTTCCTAGATTTTATCTTGCTCTTTTTGCTTGAATAATATGATTTATTGCTTTCTTTAGCTTGTTTCTTGCTTTATTTGTGTTTCTAGCTTAAATCTCTTTGTTGTTATGTCTTATGCCTTGTTTTCATGCCTAGATCTACCTTTTTTACACACTTATATGTTTATATTTACATGCGTAGGGTTTTATGCCATGCTTTCCTTTGTTTCGTTCCTCTTTTTTGCTTTATGTTGATGTTAGGGTTACGTGCTCACATGCTTGTGTGATGTCATTGGTTATGCCTTGCTTGGATCTATGTGTTTATGTGTTTTTTTTCTATGCTATATGGTTAGATCCTTGAATTCACATGCTTATATGCTTGGATCCATGTTCTACCATGTCTATGTACTAGCTTTCTACATGTTTGCTTGCACGTTTTTACGCTTATATGTCTAGATCTATGTTTCCACATGCTTGTGTGCTTGGATATATGCTCTTTACATGCTTTATGCCATCTTCCATGTTCTTGTGCGCTCCATGCCATGTTTGTGTGCCTAGACCTAGGCCATGTATGTCATGCCATGTGCTATTATAGCCCTTTCATTGCTTTATCTTTCTTTCTTGTGTTTTGGCCTATTGGTTTGGACCCGATCTAGACCCTATGGTCTTTGTCACTGTCTGTACACCTTGGCCCACATCAAAGGGTTTGGATCACCCATATTTGCATGTCTATGCTTGCTTGCTTCTAAGCTTTATGCTTGGGTTAGCCTCTCTTGTTCTAGGCTTTGCCACGCTTGATGCCCTTAGTGGGCGTGTGGTTGTGTGGTTACATTCGACGCCCATGAGGCCTTGTTTGGATGTAACCATTTGGGATGCATCATCATGATGCCGATTGCTTTGTGCGTACCTTTCCCTTTTTCCGCTCCTTGCGATGATACGCTTGCCATGCTTTTTTGTGCCACCTGTTGGCTTTATATGCATCTTTACACGCTTGCTTACATGTCCATGCATGAGTCTTGCTTGTTAGTGTGTCGTCCATGCTTCAATACAATGAGGTTATGGACATCCGATCCAAACCTACATTTGTCCCCCATGGACACCACCTTTTGTTTGCTATCTTGCTTGTTTACCCTTTGCTTGTTGTTTGCTATCTTGCTTGTCTGCCCCTTTGCACGTATGTTTGCTCACATCCTGTATGCTATGCTTGTAATTGCTATCTTGCTTGTTTGTTTTGTGCCCTTTTGCTATTATCTATGCATCTCTCCCTTTCCATTGCTCGTCTGCTGGTTTCTTGTCTTTGCCTTTGCATGTACACACATGGAGCGAGGACACATGAGCTAGGGCGCGATCTTCTAGGCACAAGCAAAAAGGGCACGGATGCAAGCTTGCCAACATGAGTTGAACGGTTGTGTTCAGTAGGTTTAGGGTTTAGCTTTTCCCTTTGGTTATGTACTCTTTTAAACCCCTTCCTTCCTCCTCTCTTAGCTGGTTTGTATTAGGTATATCATACTTTGTACCATTCGTCCTTATCTCTAGAGTATGGCAACCCTTGTTTATTTTCCAGCACCTATATTTTGGGCCATGCTCTAGGGATGTAGGCATTTACTTTCCTGCTCTGTGTGCTATTGTGCATGATGCATGTATATATATACCTACTTGCCCCTTTTCGGTGTGATTGTCACGATCCGTATCACTTAAGGCTAGTGATGCCTAATTTCTGCCGCGAAAGTAAGGTGACTTCTCGCCGGATTTTCGCAGTGGAAATCTTACACTTTGCTTGAATGCCTTAGGAAAGCATATATTGGGACCACACCCGTTCAAAAGCCAAACCTCATAGCCCCCCTATGCATGCAAAGCCCTGAAAGCCAATGCCAAAATCATGTTTTTACTGCCAATCTCCAAAAATTAAGGTTTTATCAAAACAAAGGATTGTCTTTGGACAAGCGTTGTGAGGTGCCTAACATCTTCCCCACACGTAACCAAACTTCTAGACCTAAGAATCAAGATTTTTTGCCATCCACATTCGATTAGGAAAAATGCCATTTTTTCTTTGCCTAGGATCAGTAATAAAATCAACTAGAAACAGGTGACCAATCACACCTTAGAAAAACCCAATGATTGGTGGCGACTCCACTTACCTTTGGTAATCCCTTAAAATTTGGCCCAGATTCCTACCATAACGCCAAGTGTAGACCTACCTTCCTCCACCGAGAGAGAGAGCACCCGAAACTCTGCGCGAACAACACGCATATACATCGAGAGGGGCCTTCAACGAGCCCCACGCGCGCGGGAGCTATTGCCAAGGTGAGTAGTCAAACGAAGGCACGACGGCGACAGTCTTTTCTGCTTAGCCGGTCGAGGTCGGGCATCGACAACTGGGATGCTAGAGGGGGGTGGGGGGCCATCCCCCCCTCCCTCCCATAACATATTTCGATCCACCATTCAACATTCACCACTATTACCATTGTTCCAATTCCACAACCCAACAAAGAAAAGTAACCAAAACCCACCAATCCAATTCCAAATCCTAACAACACAAAGGATCAAATTTCATTGAATTCATCAAACACCTAGAAAGTTTTTTTAAAAGAATATAAATATAAAGTTACTAACTATTTAGGGTTGTAGCAAGGCAATGGATTTGTGATGGTGGAAGAAAATAACAAACCCACTCTTAATGAGAAATCGGTATATATATAAAAAAATAAAAATAAAGAGAGAGAGAGAGGGAGAGAGAGAGAGAGAAAAAAAAAATTGGTTTCATATTCATGGCTTGTAGTGGGAGAGAGAAAATTTTATTGTAAATTTTTCTGAGCCCAAGTTAGTGGCTTTGGGCTTCACCTTTTTCAGCTTATGTCTTTCTGTCTCTCTCTCTTCTTTCTATCAGGTTCAAAGTTCAGAGAATTGATTTTAGTATTTTTTAAGCTCACGTGAGTTTTTTTTTTTGGTGAGAATACTACGTATTTTTTAACACACACACACACGGGGAGAGGGGAGCAGGTTTTTTAAAGAAATTTATAGTGGTGTATATCTGAGAATCAATTAGTTTAGAAAAATTCAATATTCAAGTTTTTAAAGTGAGTAATTTAATGAAAAAACTATGATCAATTATAAATGGTTTTTAAGGGGCCTTTGTAAAAACTAGACTCCCTTGCGTATTTAAAAAGGCGTTCTACACTTCTTTTAAAAACGCTTGTTTTTAGGGTGCATGAGGTTGTTTGGTATTGTTGTTTAAACAACAGTTTTTAGTGTTTAAACAACAATAACACTTCTGGTACGTATTTCTATAATACTCAAACACATATTTTCACAACACTGAAAATTGAACAACAATACTTAAACACTGCTACCAGACGGCCTTAAACAAACGCACTCTTAGTATCATTAAAGAATTTAAGACACAATTTAAAAAAAAAAAAAAAAAAAAAAAAGCCTTTAGATGTTGAGACTTTAGCTTGGCCCCTCCTAGAAAAACTTCCTGGTTGTTACGAGCTACCTTGGGGATTCTTTGTGTGTGTGTGTGTGTGGGGCTACAATTCAAAATACTAGGCTTAAAAGGAGAAGGAAAAAATAGAGCAAAAAACTTTGTGAGCCCTCCTATAACAAAAAATTCTCACATTCATTATACTTAGAAATTGCAATGTTCTCTCTAATTCAGCATGTGTTCAAGTAATCATCTTTCACTTAGCAACACTCTTCAAGTGCCCTCTTTCACCAATCTCTTACCATCTTCCTTATTTCATTTAGTATCTCACTAGGAGCAATTTGGTGTATATTTTCCTCTTGAACATCACTAATGTTATAGGTGATGAAGCACAATTTCACCTCGTCAGTATGTTCCTCGTCAGTATGTACCTTGTCAGTACGATGGACGACCTGGAGATCCTGTACCAAAGAAAGCACTAAGCAGATAATGACACTGGTTTGGGGCCTACCAAGGACCCTCTGATACTTAAGTTAGCTTAAACTATTTAGAAATCTGTAATCTGTAGAGTAATTTTTGTGTGTGCTCAACATGCCTCACTTACTTGTCTCTCCTGGCTTTATATAGCCTTTGTAAAAGTAAATGCTCAATTTACTGGCCTTTCTAACGTTGTACCATAGCTGGAGGATTTATGGCCTAACAATGACCATTTATCCTCAGCCCTTTAACGTCTGTAATGGCCATTAAATGCGCATAATTGGATAGCAGTAACGGCTCTGTGCCCATTTATCATTTGGACATTAAATGCTGTCTAGAACTAATGCGTTTACGCTTGTCCATACTTTTACTCGTCATTAACATGGACGGTTTGCAATATGGATGAGCATTTTATTGCTATCCATTAGTTATGGTTGAGCTGGAGGCTGATATGCTCATTTAATAGCCATTTAACTTCCCTATTCAATGTTCTATAACAGCTATGAGCAGTGGCTGGAAAGGCTGTACGTCTATTACACTTGCACCATTTAAGTGAGGAATTTATATCTGAGCATTAATGTGTGCTTACGATCATCCTTAATAATGACGGTCGTCCTTAGTAATGATGATCGTCTTTAGTAATGACAGTCGTCCTTAGTAATGACGATCACTTTATAAACAACCATTTTACACTACTCGTCAGTTGCCCCCTTTATTCCTTTGTCGTCCTTTGTTTGGACGAACATAGGAATATGAAAAGTTTTTGGCGGTTCAATCTCCCCTTCGTTTCCCGAGATTCTCATCCCATCACATTTAATGCGAGGCGACTTTCTCGTCAGGTGATTGACACGTGCCTTCTCTTCATTGGTTGCGCGTGCAAAGTTTTCTTGAGCTTTCCGTGCGCCTTGATTTTTGTTTTCCTTTTTAGACAAACTACTCGTCGGTTTTTAACCATGTGAATTTAATCATATCACTTACTCTCGCTTTGAGAATTTGATTGTCATTATGATTGTGCTCATTGGTTTTTAACCATGCAAATTTAATCATATGACTTACTCTTGCTTTGAAAATTTGATCGTCATTATGATTGTGTTTGTCGGTTTTTAATCATGTGAAGTTAATCATATGACTTACTCTCACTTTGAGAATTTGATCGTCATTATGATTGTACTCATCGGTTTTTAACCATGCAAATTTAATTATATGACTTACTCTCGCTTTGAGAATTTGATCGTCATTGTGATTGTGTTCGTCGGTTTTTAACCATGCGAATTTAATCATATGACTTACTTTCGCTTTGAGAATTTAATCATCATTCTGATTGTGTTCGTTGGTTTTTAACCATGTGAAGTTAATCATATGACTTACTCTCGCTTTGAGAATTTACTCGTCATTATGATTGTACTTGTTGGTTTTTAACCATGCGAATTTAATCATATGACTTACTCTCGCTTTGAGAATTTACTCGTCATTATGATTGTACTCGTCAGTTTTTAACCATGCGAATTTAATCATATGACTTACTATTGCTTTGAGAATTTGATCTTCATTATGATTGTACTAATCCAAATTGAACCTTATGTGATGATTTTACTCTTATTGAGATTTTTATCGTGTACTTGGTTTTACTCGTTGGACTTTTGATGACGGGCTTTCTTTTCAAAAAAAAATTTGTATGATAAATAATACTTCCAAATCTTTCAAGAGAATTACATTTATTCATGTGGGGAAAAATGCCCCCTTATTCATTCCTACTTAGAAAAAAATTTGATGAAAGAAAATTGAAAACGTCATCTAACTAGCAATAATACCTCTTGAAGTGCTCTACATTCCATGGACGAGGTAACTGTTTGCCGTTGAGTGATTCAAGGTAACAAGTTCCTCTTCTAGAATACTTGTCGATCTTGTATGAGCCTGCGTATTTTCATTGTCATTCTTTTGACTAGGGGAATGATCCTTCTTCTCCTTCTTTTTGAGTTGGAGCTCGTCGATTTCTTCCATCCTTCGCTTGCCACCTACTCCATTTGCTGTTAATGCATCCTCTCCGTTTATGTACTTTTGGGCTTTGAGTAGGAGGTCTGTCATTGTAGTTGGTGGAGTCTTCCCTAGAGAGAAGATGAGATTAGGATTGTTCAACCCTGCTTGGAAGGTCGTCATTATCACCTAATCGTTTGCCTCATCAATTTCTAACATTGCTTTGTTGAAGCGTTTTACACACTCTCTCAGGGTTTCCCCTTCCTATTGGTTCACAGTTAGTAGGTATAAGGTGGACCTCTTATGGCGTCGGCCCCCAATGAAATGGTGGACAAAAGAGTCGCTCAGCTGCTCAAAGTTCACGATAGATGTTGCGGGCAGCTTGCTAAACCACACCCTTGCTGCTCCTCTGAGGGTTGCTGGGAATGATCTGCAAATTACCTCGTTTTGGGGTCTGTTGGAGGTTTAATATTGTCTTGAATGCCCTTATGTGATCTAGGGGATCCTTAGTGCCATCGTAAACCTCCAACTGTGGGAGACGAAATTTGGAAGGCAAGGGGCACTCCAAAATGTTGGTAGTGAAGGGTGAGTCTGTCATCTTGATCATGCCATCAAAATTTATCGTTGTCTTTCCCTTTATGGCGTTATTGACTTCCTCTAACTCCTTCCTCATGTTTTTCATCATCTGAACGTTGCCATGAGTCGACCGTGTAGTGTGCTTAGAAGTTTCTCTTCTACTATTTCCTATACTATGGGCTTCGTCGTCATTGTCATTGCGATTACGCTGTGACTGTGACATTTTTGTGCCCTTTGAACGCACTCTCCGCTTCAAGTCTTCATTTTGTTTCTTCAATTCTTGCACATTGGCTGTTAGTGCTTGGATTTGTTGAGCCATCACCACCGGGTTCGGCGACGCAGTTGTGGTAGAGTCCATCAGTTCTAAGGAACTTAGTCAGTAAAGAATTCAATGGCTTATTGATTGATAGCCTGTTGTTCCCCACAGATGGCGCCAAACTGATGAAACACGATTTCACCTCGTCAGCATGATGGACAACCTGGAGCTTGTCAGTATGTACCTCGTCAGTACGATGGACGACTTGGAGATCCTATACCAAAGAAAGCACTAAGCAGATAATGACACCGGTTTGGGGCTTGCCAAGGACCCTCTGATACTTAAGTTAGCTTAAACTCTTTAGAAATCTGTAATCTGTAGAGTAATTTGTGTGTGTGTTCAACATGCCCCACTTACTTGTCTCTCCTGGCTTTATATAGCCTTTGTATGAGTAAATGCTCAATTTACTAGCCTTTCTAACGTTGTACCACAACTGGAGGATGTATGGCCTAATAATGACCATTTATCCTCAACCCTTTAACATCTGTAACGACCATTAAATGCGCATAATTGGATGGCAGTAACGACTCTGTGCTCATTTATCATTTGGACATTAAATGCTATTTGGAACTAATGTGTTTATGCTCGTCCATACTTTTACTTGTCATTAACATGGACGGTTTGTAATATGGTCGAGTGTTTCATCGCTATCCATTAGTTATGGTTGAGCTGGAGGCTTATATGCTCATTTAATAGCCGTTTAACTTCCCCATTCAATGTTCTGTAACAGCTGTGTAATGATCAACTTGAGGTAGTTGTAACAGCTGTGAGCTGGTGGCTGAAAAGGCTGTACGTCCGTTACTTGAACCATTTAAGTGAGGAATTTATATTTGAG